>QXTE01000120.1:2044671-2255910 GCA_003942145.1 Platysternon megacephalum
CCCCCCCCCCCCCCCCCCAGTCTCTTGGGTGCCAGCTCTGTGCTCTAGCCGCTAGCCTGCGCTGCCTCTCAATTAATTACCCCGCGTTCGCTGTACTTTGTCCTCGTCTGCTTGCAGGCCAATATTGTGCTCAGGACCCCCATTTTCCCCTGATCGTTGCTACTGACTGTATCCTTCCGTCAGCGTTACTTGCTGGCGGCCTCTGAGCAAAAGGCGCTATACAGTTACGACACCCTCTCCATTCCCAGATGCTATCACGCACTAACAGGCCTGCACTGTGGTACAGCAGCTGATCTGCCGCTGAAATGATTCCAGGCACGTTTCCTGAGCTGTCCCTTATTAAGGGTCTGGTCCAACACCCAGCGCAGTCAAAACAAGACTCCCCCTTGACTTCATTAGGAGTAGCTCCAGGTCCTATTTTAACAATTATAGCATGGGAGTGCCTGGAAGCACCAGTGGAGATCAGGACCCCGTTGTGCTAGGAGCTGTACAAAGACGTAGTACGAAGCAGTCCCCAGAGAGCTTACCATCACAATAGACAAGAGGTAGAGGGGGTCACAGCCCTTATTACACTGATGGGGGAAACTGAGGCATATAGCCATGAAGTTAGTTGACCATGGTCAAAAAGGGAGTCTGGACTAGATGCAGGACTTGAACCAAGCGCTCCTGGGTTGTAGCCTCATGCCTCGCACACAAGACCATCCTTCCTCTCTTGCCTTGCTTAGCTGTTTAAGTCTGCCAGTGACACTACTTTGAACAGTGCCTGGGAGAGGAGCAGTTTTGGGCTGTGTGACGCGCCCTCCAATGGTGCTTTGGAGCAGGTCACACATCCAAGATGTGCACGTATTACCGTTGTGCTTCATTTCTCCTGCGGTGCAGCAGCCAGTCAGCCAGTGACTGTCTGCCAGTCAGAGGAAGTCTGCACTTCCAGTAGGGTCGCGAGAAGTCTCCTGTTTGCTAGTGTAACCCCCACACCTTCTTTTGTGTGGTGTTCTGTCCCATCTTTCTGTGCCGAGACCACTCCGAGAGAGAGAGAAAAACAAGTCTGCTCTACAGCCTAATGCAGTAGAGGCTTATGCACCGAGGTCCTGCCTGCTGATGACCAGGGTCTGTTGGTGTTACCGTAGCCTGGATTATGATTTAATCCACTTCTACTTGAAATACAAAGTGAAAGTTGATATGGGGGTGAAGTGCTGTTCTGTGTGTGTATGTGTAGGCCACATACATGGCACTGGCCTCCTTTGTAAAGTGTTTTCAGATCTAGGAATGAAAAGTGCCGTATAAGAGAGAGGTACAAGCTAGATAAATTCAGACTAAAAATAGGATGCAAATTTTTAAGTGTGTTTAACCATTGGAACTGCTCACCTAGGGACATGGTGTATCCTCCATAGCTGGCAGTCTTTCTGAAAGATATGCTGTCGCTCTAACAGAAGTTATGGACTGGCTGCACAAATTTTTAGGTGAGGTTTTCAGGCAGGGGCTATGCTGGAGGTCAGACTAGCTGAGCATGATGGTCCCATCATAGCCTTAAAAATTAACGTTAACCCCTAGAGGCTCTGACGGAAATCAGGGTCCATTGCGCCAGGCGCTGTACACTCAAATAGTAAGACACACTCCCTGCCCTGAAGAGCTTGCAATTGAAATAGGCAAAGAATGGAAGGCAAAGCAAGAGGCGCAGACAGGACTAGAACCCGAGTCCTTTGAATGCCTGGCAGTGATCTACCCACTGGCCCGCCTTGCCTCTCTCACTAGTCTCTGAAGAGTGGGTGAGTGACACTTGTTATGCAGGGAGTCAAGGTGTGAAAAATAAGAACCAAAATGCTTCTGGGACCCAATTATGGGACCAGACTAACTTGCGGTCCGGTCTTTGTGGCAGTTCATGGATGGTGGAAATACCCCATGGAGACCGGACCTCGCATTGTTTCTGCTCCATAAGTGGCTCAATGAGGCAAGACAGTCTCATGAAAAGACAAAAATGCATTTGAGCTCATGCACCATGGAGATGCAGCCACCTCTGGGGTGGAAATCAGCAGCTGTCTCTAACAGCGCATTCCAAAACCGCACAGCAGCATGGGGCTGTGAAATGAATTGTACGGCCTCTAATTGAAATTGCAGGGGGAAATTTTAGGAGGAGCAGATATAAGGCCTCAAGGAACAGTGGGACAAATGGCAGTGTGCTTGGGAAAAGTGCCACACCATCTTTAATAAGGAGCGTCAGTGTTACATCGCTTCTTCAGCAGGCCAGCATCTCCAAAGTAGCACTTGGAGGCACTTTGTTGTGCATTGATCCAAAGGCAAGAGCGTCGCACGCTGGATCACCCATACAGCTTCCTGCTGCACACAGCTGTTTCTCGGACACGTTCCATGGGAATGCTCCTGCAGCCTGATTTTGCTTAGCTGGAGGAACCTCGGGACAAGTATCTAAGTGCTTAAAGCAAGACAAAACGGTCTCTTTAAAAGCCCCGTCAGCACTGATCTAAACCACATTGGCTGCTGAGACATGAAAGGCCCTACTCAGCGAGGGACAGCATGAGGAAAAGCGGTGGGATTTTTTTTTTACTGGTTCTCAACATTTGTAACCCGCACCTGTGCGGGGTTAGATTCGATCCTGCCTGCTTAACAGCCCCTGGGTTTGTGCATCCTCTTTCACAAGGGGTTTAGGTTCCCAGTGTCTTGAAAGGAGCCATCAATCATTCCCCAAGAAAACACCCCCTGAATCCAAACAGTGTCCATAACTGCAGCTGGAGAGCTCATCCATTAACCCCCCTCTGCACGAACAGAGATTCTGTTGTGGTTTTTTTTGTTGTTTTTTTTTTAAAAAGCCCCAAACCCAAGATCCTGCGAGTTCAGTCAGGAGACACGCTCAGTCTTGTAACATGCATGTGGCACGGGTCCAAGTCAGCATGACCTATGGACCACTCCCTCAATGGGACTAACCATCCAGTTCCTTCCAGACACTGCCATTAGTGCTTGACACCCATTGATCATCCTGCCGGCTCGCCCACCGTGTGCTCTGCGCTCTCCGGTCTGGTCGTTCTCGACGCCGGCAGCCGCCGTTCCCCCTCCCCCGCTTCATTGCTCCGGCTCCAAGCTCTTCTCCTCCAGGCGTGGAGCTCATCCCTCTTTCATTACACGGTTTGTTTTGCCTTTTCCTTTTTGCTCCCAGGCTGCTGACGCAGAGATTTATTGCCGAATGTCAAGTGCTCCGAGGCTTGGCCCAGGTCTACTGACCCTGGGAAACTTCTGGAAAAGAATTCAGGGCTGAAATTCATCCCTGGTAAATTCAGCTCCTCTGTATTAGCACCCTTCAGAATAGTTGAATTCTGGCCAGTTCTGGATTTTGGGGGTGGTTCCCTCCCCCTCCCTCCCCCCCCACCTTTCTCCCCAACAAAAAAGTTTCAGCCTCTTTAGGTTTTCATTCTGTCCCTTTCGTTGTCACAGTCACAATCACTTCTAAATCCTTCCCTTCCCACCCTCGACAGCCTCCCTACATAGGTTCTGTTGCTCCCGTGACCTCTCCCATTGGGTTGATGGTGGGCCCGGCTGCTAGCCATTCCTAATCCACTCTTGTTTAGGCCTGTCTCGAGACCTGGCCACCGTCATTCGATTCTCCCCGGCCTTTCTGCGGAAGTTCCTTCAAAAGCCAAAGAGTGAGAGACTGCCAGCTGCCGGGGTAATGATCCAGAACTAGTCACCACGTTCATGGATAGTTTAACTACTTATTTTGTTTCCAGAGTAGCTCTCTCCTGCACAGCTTTCAGAGAGCCCAGGATCAGTTCATTTTAACCTGTAGAGAAAACAGGGTTTGTTTTTTTTCCCCCAACATCACTGCCAATAAAACCTAGCTGCCCCCCCCCGACCTTTTCGCCTACTGGAAAGATGTGAATCAATGTATTTAAAGATTCTGGACCCAATTCTGTGTTTCCCTGCTCCTTGTGCTGTCATTGGTCCCCGTGCAAAGTGTGTGTTGTTGTTGTTGGTCCTCTTCGAACTCGAAGGACAATGACATCACTGATGGGTTTGGTTTCGGTGAACATGTGAGTGGCTGATCAGGCCAATTGGAGCTTTGCACTGTCTGTGGCACACTGAACAAGAGATGCCGCGATGGGTGACTTGGTTAACAGCGGACAGGCTGCTTGACATCATGACTAGCGCGGGAATTGGATTTTAAGTGAGGGAAAGTTGCTCAGAGTCTCTCTCGCTCTCTCATCCAGGCCTGTCTGAATCCAGTAGCCTGACGATGTGGGGATGTCTGGAGACATGGGTGCAGTGGAAGGCCAGAAAGTCCTACTGCACCCGAAGTGATGCCCTAGGCTGTTCACATAGCTTTTACCATCCACTTTCGCAGCCAGGGAGATAAGCCTATCTGCTTGACCGCCTGGTCCACCAGAGAAGACTTTCCGGAGGGCGCCAGGTGTCACTCTGGTCAACAGTCACAAGTAGTACCGTCTACTGTTACTTATGGTAGCGGGCACGCGAAACCTTAAATTAGAGTGAAGAAATGAAAACTCAGCACACCACTTCTGAAAGGTTGCCGACCCCTGAGCTAGGCTATGCTGCTTCCCAGAGACACCAGAAGGCACTATCTGCAGAGTAAGCCACTACTCAGCATGAGTGACGGACAAAAAACTGGCCCTAAAGAGCCAATATATAAATAAGGGGTCAGAAGCGAACCTATTACTCCTGCCGATGAGCCGTTATTCACGTGAGTAGGGTTGATGCCAGTCGCTGCTCACCAAGGAGAGTCTGGCCAGATTCTGAATCTCTGAGGAAGGGAAAATGAAAACTTCAAAAGCAATATGATGGAACGGAGAAGTTAAGCCTTGCGTCTTGTTGTTGTCACTGTGCCTGATTTTCCTTCGGTGTCCATGAGCACCAATGCAAACTGAGTGGAAAATTCTACCCTTCTGATGGGGTAGCAAGTAACATCTACTTTGTACGGGTCTTGAAGACAGGTCAGACTATGCCTGCTACCGTAAGTAACAGCATCATAAGCTGTGGCCTCAGCACACGAGCAGCCTAACCATTGGATGTGAGCAGGGCGAGATGGCCCGGGTGAAGGTCCGGGAAAAGGGGACTGCGGTGATCGAGATGTGAGATGACAGCCTGTACGACTGTTTTAGCTGTGCGGATGGATCGGAAAGGCCGTATCTTAGAGGCATTATGTAGAAGGAATCTGCAAGATTTAGATAGAAGCTGGATGTGAGGACTAGAGAGAGGTCCAAGTTGAAGATGGCACCCAGATTATGGGCCTGAGTGACAGGTCGGGTGGTGGTGTTGTCATCCAGTGGTTGAGAAAGGAGGTAACATGGAGGGTTTTGGGTGGGAGGGGGAGATGAAGAGCTCTGTTTTAGCCATGTTGAGTTTGAACTGATGACTAGACATCCAGGAGGAGATGTCAGAGACAGGCTGAGATCTTAGTTTAGACAGAAGGAAACAGGGCTGCAGTAGAGAGGTGGATCGGTGGGTCATCAGCCTAGAGATGTTAGTTGAATTTGTGTGTGTGGATGAGAGGACCCAGAAGGAAAGTGTAGAGGGGGAAGAGAAGAGGACCAAGGACAACCCTGTGGAATCACCACAGAAAATTGGATGGGGAATGAGGCAGATCCTACCAAGGACACGCTGAAGGAGTGATTAGAAAGGTAGGAAGAGAACCAGGAGAGGGCAGTCATGGAAGCCAAGAGAGGACAAGACCTCAAGAAGAAGTGCATGGCTGAAAGAGCTGAAGGTGGCTGACAAGTCACGGATGATAATGATGGAGTGCTGGTTCTAATCTTTGGCTAGGGAATTGGTCATTAGTGACTTTGGTGAGAGCTGTCAGTTGCGTGCCAGGGACATAAGACAGACTGGAAAGGGTCTGGGATGGAATTGGAGGAGAGGAACTCCAGAAAGCGATTGTAAACAGTGCATTCAATGAGCTTAGAGGTGGAAGGGAGGAGGGGCAAGTGGAGCCCCGGGGGTGGGTTTTGTTAAGATGGGAGAGGCTGAAGCATGCTTGTATTGTGAAAAGTGAGAGTGACGGCTTCAGGAGAAGACTAAGGGAGGGGAATGAAGATGGAGGTGAGGGTGATCAGAAGACAGGATGGGGAAAGTGGAGGGGTTAGAGGAGCAGAGTGGAGGAGAAATTTTGGTGTTGGTGATGGGAAAAGGATACAAATCAGGTATCTCGCATCATGCTAACAGTGTCAGGTGGTCACAACATAGTTAATTTCCCCCTTGGTATTGGCCATTTGGATCAATCGGGAATGTACCAAGTGAAGAATTAAAAAAAAAAAAAAGTCAAGCATTTCAGCTGCATTCATAGGCACCGACTCTGTGGGTGCTCCTGGGCTGGAGCACCCACAGGGAAAAATTGGTGGGTGACCGGCAGCCAAGCTCCCCACCCCAGGTCACCTCACCTCACCTCCACCTCCTCCCCTGAGCGAGCCGCATCCCCGCTTCCCCTCCCAGCGCTTGCTGCCGCAAAACAGCTGTTTTGTGGCGTAACAAGCTCTGGGAGGGAGCGGGGAGGAGTGGGAACACGGTGTGCTCAGGGGAGGAGGCGGGGATTTGGGGAAGGGGTTGGAATGGGTGCGGGGCAGGGGTGGAGTCGGGGCGGGCCCGGGGGTAAAGGGGGGTCGAGCACCCACCGGCGCCAGCAGAAGTCAGCACCTATGGCTGCATTATAAACCATCCTGCCTGAGGGCAGAAGCTGATCGCTAATTAATGGAGATCAGGAGGAAACGTACCCTGTAGGCAGGTTATTCTGTAACTGCAGGGTATCTTGCATCTTCCTCTGAAGCTGCTAGTGCCAGCCACTGTTGGAGCCAGGACACCCGGCTTGGTGGGCCTTGGATCTGATCCAGCCTGGCAGTTCCCATGTTCTAAAAATCATCGAATATATAGCTCTACAGCTGAGGGGAATTGACCTCAGGATGGTCATGAGAACGGCCATACTGGGTCAGACCAAAGGTCGGTCCAGCCCAGTATCCTGTCTACTGACAGTGGCCAGTGCCAGGTGCCCCAGAGGGAATGAACCTAACAGGTAATGATCAAGTGATCTCTCTCCTGCCGTCCATCTCCACCCTCTGACAAACAGAGGCTAGGGACACCATTCCTTACCCATCCTGGCTAATAGCCATGAATGGACTTAACCTCCATGAATTTATCTAGTTCTCTTTTAAACCCTGTTATAGTCCTAGCCTTCACAACCTCCTCAGGCAAGGAGTTCCACAGGTTGACTGTGAGCTGTGTGAAGAACTTCCTTTTATTTGTTTTAAACCTGCTGCTCATTAATTTCATTTGGTGGCCCCTACTTCTTATATTATGGGAACAAGTAAATAACTTTTCCTTATTCACTTTCTCCACACCACTCATGATTTTATATACCGCTATCATATCCCCCCTTAGTCTCCTCTTTTCCAAGCTGAAGAGTCCTAGCCTCTTTAATCTCTCCTCATATGGGACCCGTTCCAAACCCCTCATTATTTTAATTGCCCTTCTCTGAACCTTTTCTAATGCCAGTATATCTTTTTTGAGATGGAGACCACATCTGTACACAGTATTCAAGATGTGGGCGTACCATGGATTTATATAAGGGCAATAAGAGATTCTCCGTCTTATTCTCTATCCTTTTTTTAATAATTCCTAACATCCTGTTTGCTTTTTTGACTGCCGCTGCACACTGCATGGACGTTTTCAGAGAACTATCCACGATGACTCCAAGATCTCTTTCCTGATTCGTTGTAGCTAAATTAGCCCCCATCATATTGTATGTATAGTTGGGGTTATTTTTTCCAATGTGCATTACTTTACATTTATCCACATTAAATTTCATTTGCCATTTTGTTGCTCAATCACCTAGTTTTGTGAGATCTTTTTGACGTTCTTCACAGTCTGCAAGGTCTTCACAGTCCTGCAAGGTCTTGAACTGAAATTGAACCATGTTCCCCATCACCGATGGAAGTTGCACTAACTTGTTCTTTGCAGCAAAAAAACCCAGAGTGGTTCAGGTTTTTTGCTGGTTTTGTGACAAGTTCATTTAAAATAAAAAATCAGTTTTCCTTGATACTGTTTCATGCTTTTTTGCCACAAGCCAAATGTATTTATCTGCCTGCAGATCTCTGGAAATTGTTCATTTTGGAAAAAATAATCAAAAATCTGGGAAAAGGAGCATGAAATACACAACGGACCAGCTATACTGTGCTTGTGTTACGCTTAGCAAAGTGGGGCCCATGACTGGAGCCCCTAGATGGTAAGGTTATATACATTCATAACAATCCTCTACCCCAATCTGCTAACTTTGTGCCCCTGAGGGGGTATAAAGAGACTGAAAATGAGCCGGATCTCCTCTGTGGCATGAAGGAGTCTTCTGCTGGTGTCGTTTCTATGCTGCCCTTCTCCTCTGGCTCCAGGAGAGGGAGTAGGAGGAGGCATCTGAGGGCAAAGCCAGCATGTCACTTCACTCTAGCGACTCTCAGCTGATGGCCAGCCCCTAAGGACCAATACCAGCCCCCTGTTCTAAACTACAACAATGCTGGGACTGGTGAATAAGGCAACCAGAATGCCCAAGAAGCAGTTGAATTTGCTCCCGTTACAGACTGTGGCTAAGCTCCCGGGAAGGACTGATCCTTTCAGCTGTCAGTTCCTCCAAGGGTTTGGCTTGTCCATCACCAAGGACAGTATCCGCCTCTATGAAATCAACGTCCATTCTCCTCCTCCTCCAAGCCAGACCTTGGTGCAATTCCAGCCAGGGTTCTGAATGCAAACGGCTCTTCTCATCTCATCCACAGCTGAGCTGTTTCAGTGTCTCGAAGGGAAGCAGCAGGCTTTGAACCACGGCCACATTTCCATCCACAGGGAGACCAGGGGCGTCCCGTGCCATGTGCATGTTACATTTGTGCTTTTTTGATGTGTTCAGACACATTCTGACCAGGAATAATTTCCACCCCCCTCTTCTCGGGAACCACAATGAAAGGGAACCAGGCATTTGACTTCAGTTGATGCTGTTCCATCCAGTCCGCATCTGACTCCACATCTGAGGCAAACCTGTCTGACTGGAATGGGCCTCGGTTCCCCAAGCGACTGCGTCCGAAGTACCAGCAGCCGCTGCCTGCGTCCTCTGTGGTGTGTTAATCGATAGCCCAAGTGTGAACTGATTGCCTTCCTAACGACAGCCCTGTCAGCATCCCAACCGGCTTCCACTGAGGGAGCCGGCTTGGTTCAAAACCAACCCACTTCTGCACTTCCGCCCGGTAGCTGTTGCTAATGGCGGCGCTTTGCCTGAGCCGCTGGGCTTGATTGATTGATTTTTGTATTTATTTATTGCTGGGCGCACGATGGAGCCGGTTCGGCTTTCCCCTTTGCTGAATCCGCCTTTCATTGCGCTGACATCCAGATGCGAATTTGCTCTGCCCGTGACCTTGCTCTTTCCCCTCCCGATTTGAAATTAGCTTACTAAAACATGTTTTCTTTTAAGACTCCACAGCCTAATCCAGAACAAACAAAACACATTTTTTTTTTTTTTTTTTTTTGCAAACCAACTGCATGAACTTCTGCCCTGGCCTTGACCGCACATATGCACACACTTTCCCCCCCCCCCCCGCCCATCGCCATCCAAGTGAGGTTTCCAAGGCATTTTTTTTCCCTGACGAATACAGTTGCAACGACTCAGAAACTGGAATTTTTTGGCACCGGCCAGAAATCTAACTTTATTTACTTTCCTTCTGCGTGCATGGAGCGGGGGTTGGGTTCAGAGACGCGCAGAAAAAAGATGGATTTGCACTCCTCTGCTTTATTCCAAAGACTGCGCTGTAGGCAGGACTGCAGCCAAAGGTGGAATATCGGGGGGGGGGAAGGGGAGCTCTTCATTCTTATTCACATTAGGTCTTAGATGGTTTTGGGCTTCAAGTACTGGATTGGGACCCAGGTTGAGTCGGTTGGATAATGTCAGTTATTTTTTGCAAGAATTTGCTGTCTTTAGTTGGATTTTTTTTTTAATTATTTTTTTTAATTTCCCCTGAGTTTTACGCCTTTTTTTTTAAATGGAAAGAAACAATCAAAACCCAAAAGTGTTCAGTATTTGAAAATGATTTTTGGTGCAATCTTTTGGTTTGTTTTCAGTCCAAATTTGGGTTTTTGAAACCCAAAACTTGAAAAATGGTACTGAAAAACTGAACCAAATCCATTGTTGTGTTTAAACCAGAACTCTGGTTTTCTATTGAGGAAAAACAGAACCTTTTCAGGAAAAGTGGAATTTTTTCATTGTAGCCAAAAAATGTTTTGACAAAGATGAAAAACACAAAAGCTCTAGGCTCAGAACACCTGAGTTCAGTCTTGGCTTTGTCAAAGAACTGCTCAAATAACATTTTTTAAAAATCAAGATTGGATATTTTTTTTAAAAGGCTGTGCTCTAGTTCAAACAGGAATTAATTCAAAGAAGTCCTAAGGCCTGTGTTGTATTAATTAAGTGGACTATATGATTCCAAAGAATCAAAGACCTGTCACTGTCCAACATTAAACTGCTTTAAACAAGGGTCAAGGTTTGCTATACAGTAGGGTGACCAGACAGCAAGTGTGAAAAATCGGGACAGGGGGTGGGGGGTAATAGGCGCCTATATAAGACAAAGCCTTGAATATCGGGACTGTCCCTATAAAATCGGGACATCTGGTCACCCTACTATACAACACCTTGGTTTGCTGAATTCCATGGCAAACGCACTAACAATTCCATGCCAAAGTTTGGAAATTGATTGATTAAGGATACACAAGAGCTAAAACAAGTTATACAGCAATTTAAAATGGATGTTAAAACCCAATCAAACTCCCCTTTGAAAAAGAGGAAGGGTATCAGTTCAAGTCCCTTATTTGTTGGACAACTCTTCTTGGTGGGCAGGAGGTTAGTTTTGTTGCTCAGGTCTGAGGTGTGAAGGATGGTCACTTTGCCTGCTCTTGACAGACAGATGCAAGGGGGAGAAGGGACAGGATAGTAAAGCTGGGGAAAATGTAGCTTTGGCTGAAATTCTCAGGATTTCAGACGGCCGATCAGTTCCAGGTGGATGCTCTGGGTTGGTAGGTCAGTCACGTCAGCAGTTGCCCTGGGCTGTGGCTCATCTCTCGATCTGGGGTCTAGGATCAGCTTGATCTGCTCCCTCTCCTTTTCCTTGTCTAGTTGGCAGCCGGTATCAAGTGGAGTGCCCCAAGGGTCGGTGCTGGGGCCGGTTTTATTCAATATCTTCATTAACGATCTGGAAGATGGTGTGGACTGCACCCTTAGCAAGTTTGCAGATGACACTAAACTGGGAGGAGTGGTTGATACGCTGGAGGGTAGGGATAGGATACAGAGGGACCTAGACAAATTAGAGGATTGGGCCAAAAGAAATATGATGAGGTTCAACAAGGACAAGTGCAGAGTCCTGCATTTAGGACGAAAGAATCCCATGCACTGCTATAGACTAGGGACCGAATGGCTGGGCAGCAGTTCTGCAGAAAAGGACCTAGGGGTTACGGTGGACGAAAAGCTGAATATGAGTCAACAGTGTGCCCTTGTTGCCAAGAAGGCTAATGGCATTTTGGGTTGTATAAGTAGGGGCATTTCCAGCAGATCGAGGGATGTGATCATTCCCCTCTACTCAGCACTGGTGAGGCCTCATTTGGAGTACTGTGTCCAGTTTTGGGCCCCACACTACAAGAAGGATGTGGATAAATTGGAGAGAGTCCAGCGGAGGGCAACAAAAATGATTAGGGGGCTGGAGCACATGACTTACGAGGAGAGGCTGAGGGAACTGGGATTGTTTAGTCTGCAGAAGAGAAGAATGAGGGGCGATTTGATAGCTGCTTTCAACTACCTGAAAGGGGGTTCCAAAGAGGATGGATCTAGACTGTTCTCAGTGATAGAAGATGACAGAACAAGGAGTAATGGTCTCAAGTTGCAGAGGGGGAGGTTTAGGTTGGACATTAGGAAAAACTTTTTCACTAGTAGGGTGGTGAAGAACTGGAATGGGTTACCTAGGGAGGTAGTGGAATCTCCTTCCTTAGAGGTTTTTAAGGTCAGGCTTGACAAAGCCCTGGCTGGGCTGATTTAGTTGGGTTTGGTCCTGCTTTGAGCAGGGGGTTGGACTAGATGACCTCCTGAGGTCCCTTCCAACCCTGAGATTCTATGATTCTATGATACTGGTCTCTCTCAGGGAGGAGCTGGAGGGGCCATCTCCTGTCATTGTACAGAGGACCTCAGGCTCAAATGGAAAGCTGAGCGAGACAGGACAGGAGGGAAAATGGGGGTGTGCAAGAAGGGCAGAAAGGAACACTCAAGGAAGGGGATCTTGCGTGTGTCTGGCTGCAGTCTCGGCTGGTGTGGGCCAGGTGTCCCTGCTGAGGTCTGCACGTCATGATACAATGACTTTTGGGATCCACAAACGAAGGATGAAGTCCCTGGAGCAGAGCAGGGGCCTGATGCCCTTCCCCCTCTTCCAGGAAACCCTCAGTTGGTTCAAGTGCACCTCCCCCCCTAAAAAAAAGTATTTTTAAGGGCCCTGAAAGAGGCTGGGCAGAATAGTTTATCTTCTCATAATCCTAGAAGATTAGGGTTGGAAGAGACCTCAGGAGGTCACCTAGTCCAACCCCCTGCTCAAAGCAGGACCAACACCAACTTAAATCATCCCAGCCAGGGCTTTGTCAAGCCGGGCCTTAAAAACCTCTAAGAATAGAGATTCCACCACCTCCCTAGGGAACCCATTCCAGTGCTTCACCACCCTCCTAGTGAAATAGTGTTTCCTAATATCCAACCTAGACCTCCCCCACTGCAACTTGAGACCATTGCTTCTTGTTCTGTCATCTGCCACCACTGAACAACCAAGCTCCATCCTCTTTGGAACCCCCCTTAAGGTAGTTGAAGGCTGCTTTCAACTCCCTCCCGCCCCCCTTACTCTTCTCTTCTGCAGACTAAATTAGCCCAGTTCCCTCTCCTCGTAAGTCATGTGCTCCTGCCCTCTAAGCATTTTTGTTGCCCTCCGCTGGACTCTTTCCAATTTGTCCACATCCTTTCTGTAGTGGGGGGCCCCAAAACTGGACGCAATACTCCAGATGTGGCCTCACCAGTGCTGAATAGAGAGGAATAATCTCTTCCCTTAATCTGCTGGCAATGCTCCTACTAATGCAGCCCAATATGCCATTAGCATTCTTGGCAACAAGGGCACACTGCTGACTCATATCCAGCTTCTCATCCACTAATCCCCAGGTCCTTTTCTGCAGAACTGCTGCCCAGCCACTCGGTCCCTAGTCTGTAGCAGTGCATGGGATTCTTCCGTCCTAACTGCACTTGTCCTTGTTGAACCTCATCAGATTTCTTTTGGCCCAATCCTCCAATTTGTCTAGGTCACTCTGGATTGTATTATGTGTTCACCAATCAGGCCTAACTTCCAACATGCCAAGTTTAGTCCGTTAACTTCTGGTCTCACATTTTTCTTGTTTACTGGGATGTTCTCAACACAGTCCTTGGGTTATATCAATATATTGTTTGGACTAATTAGTCTTCCTGTCTCCCTTTTCCAATCAAGCAGTTATTATATTCAGGCTTAGATGGATTAGATTTTTATCAGTACAAACCAATTTTTCTATCAATAATCAAAATTTACAGACAGGCAAGGTATGAAAAATGCTGCATGAGAACTTATTGGAGTTTGATTTAATGATATTTACTCTATATTTTGACATGTGATGTTGACAATTTGTGCTTTAATGGTCATAAAGTTTCCGCTTCTTGAGTTTCAACATCTACTGTTGTTAAACAATTGTCTGACCCCCACACTGTTTGACACCTTCCCCATTAATGTCACCTAGTCGTGAAAATTTAAACTGATAAAAATGGGGTGGGGGGGTCCTTAAACCCCACAATTTTATGCAACTGTGAAAATTTAAAACAATCTTAAAAAAAAAAAAAAAAAAAGCTTAAAAATAAACATCTGCATTATCTGTTGAAAATATAGAGCCATGAAAATCAAATCCCAAGTCTAGTTCTATGTGATTGGAACATTTTATAAACTTTTATCTACTTTCCCACAGCTGGACACACAATTAAAGTAAATGTTTAGGTCCAATTATAAGAGAGATCATACAAGCATAGAAATGGAGAGCTTGAAGGGACCTTAAAGTCAAGTTCAGCCCCTGTGCTGAGGTAGGACCATCTCTGACACATTTTGTCCAAGTTGTTCTCAGAAACCTCCAATGATGGGAATCCCACAACCTACCTTAGAAGCCTATTCTATAGCTTAACTTTATAGATAGGTTAGAATTATTTTCCTAACTCTCCCTTGCTGCAGAGTAGATGATCACTGTGGTCCCTTCTGGCCTTGGAATCCATAAATCTATTCACTTAATGTCTCTCTGCCTCAGTTCCCTATCTGTAAAATGGGGATCATAATACTTCCTTGGCCTGTTGTTTGTCTATTTGGATTGTGAACTCTTTGAGACTGGAGCAGTCTCATATCCTATGAGTACGGCGCCCAGCACAAGTGGGCTCTGATATTGGTTGAGGTCTTCAGGCCCTGCTGTGAAACAAGTAATAATTATATAATTGCAGGGCCGGCGCAACCCATTAGGCGACCTAGGCGGTCGGCTAGGGCGCTGCTATTTTGGGGGTGCTGGCGCCCCGGCCGCCCGTAGAAATTTGGGGGCGGGACCTTCCGCCGCCGCTGTTGGGAGCGGCATTTCAGGGGCAGGACCTTCCGCCGCCTAGGGCGCCGGAAGAACTGGCGCCGCTACTGTATAATTGATCCAACATGGAGTTTTTCTTACTAGAAGAATGATTCATCGATTGAAGGCCAGGAGGGACCATAGCCACAGGCCGGAGAATTTCAGTGATTCTTGCATCATTGGCAGTCTCTGAAGATGATCTTTGCACCACCACGCTTTCTCTGTAATGTCTGACAGGTTTCAGTGGTAGCCGTGTTAGTCTGTATCTGCAAAAACAACAAGGAGTCCCTGTGGCACCTTAGAGACTAACAAATGTATTTGGGCAGAAGCTTTCATGGGCTAGAACCCACTTCATCAGATGCATGAAGTAAAAAATACAGGAGCAGGTATAAATACACGAAAGGATGGGGGTTGCGTCTTTCTATCTGTCACCGTAGCCAGTACAAAACCAATGCATTGCAATGGAGAATACAGTTTCTCTTGCTACATAACTCTTAAACAGACTGTTTATCTATCTACGATAATGCGATGATAGCACGACTATAATTAAGGTGAAGACTGGTTTGCTGTTTCACAGGTGATTTTTTTTTTTTTTTTAAGTGCTCTAAAATTGAGAGCAGGTCACTTTGGCCATAACAGCGGCATGCTTCACTTCTGCAGAATGTGGGCTGAAGATCTAAACCAGCAACTGACAGCCTAGGGTGCCAGCAATGAACGAATGCTTTAATTAATATCTCAATCTCCCTTTACAATATAAGAACACAGGACAGTGGTCAGCACCAGATGATTCAGCTACTGGCATCATCATCAGTAATAACCCCATGCTAATGTGTAGACTGTTATCATGTCCCCTCTTGGGCAAAGTATGGCTAGAAGAGGGAATGCAGTATTCCAGATGTGGTTGTAACAGAGTTGTATAAGGAGAAATTATTGGTAAAGTAAAAAAAAAAGTCAACCCCCAAAAAATGTTTTCAGCAAAAAAAGTTTTCAGAAAATATCAACTTTTCATCAAAAAACTAAAACAAAAAATGTTCATCCAAACCCTCAAAAGTTCTTTTGTTCCATTGGAACAAACCATCAATGGAGCGATTGATTCTCCATCTGTGTTGACATCGTCAGATCAAGATTGGATTCCTTTCTGGAAGAGGATTTTGCTGAACAGAAGTTACTCGGGTTGGTACAGAGGTAAATGAGTGATGTTCTACAGCCTGTTATACAAGAGGTCAGACTAGATGATCTAATTGCCTCTTCTATCTTTAAAATCTATAATTTATGGGGGAAAAAATGGGTTGTGAGTTTTTGGCTTTTTTGATGAAGCTCGACATTTTCTGGGGCAAGTGGACACTTTTTTGCAAAAAATATTAATTTTGTTGGAAATCCACCACCCCGTTCTATAATGTGGTGCCACTGAAGATGCATTGGGGTTTTTTGGATGACATGTTGCATTGCAAACTCCTGTCTAATTTGCTGTCAACTACCATCCCTAAATCACTTTCAGAATTGCTTTCCAGGTTACTGCTCTATGCTGAATAGCTGTTTCCGATCATTCTTCAGATGCGTTAGCTTTCGTTTTTCCAAGTGGAAGATATCATTGAGTCATTTCCTGCCTACCCTTGTTGCTATTGGCCCGATTGTCCATGAATTTCATTAATGAGATTTCCCTCTCTTGCTTCTAAATCATTAATGAAGCTATTAAATAAGAATAGATCAAACATCTCTTGCAGCTTCTGGTGGAGTGGAACTGACTAGAACACTAGATCGAATTAGGACAGCTGTTGCCAACTCAATAAGTTGATTTATTAGTACTACCCTTTGAAACGTG
This sequence comes from Platysternon megacephalum, assembly GCA_003942145.1. Lineage (NCBI taxonomy): Eukaryota > Metazoa > Chordata > Testudines > Platysternidae > Platysternon > Platysternon megacephalum. The sequence goes on from QXTE01000120.1 coordinate 2,061,161, forward strand.
ATGAAGACTGGCTGGGGGAGATGTGCCATAAGAATCATTGATATAGTCAGCCTGTTTCCCATATGGGAATAGCTATACTGCTATAGGCCCCTTTATTATCAGTATAACTTCTTCCACATGCGGGGGGATTGTACAAATTTAACTATACAGGTGTAGTTAAAGCCGTACAGCTTTTGTCTGTAGGTGAGTCACAGATAGAAGCACGGAGGGAGGGAGGGATACATAGGTATAAGAACAAACGCTGTAAGGAATTTAGGGCAATGGAAACAGTTGCAAAGGGTTTTTGTGGAGATCACTTGACATCCTTCCACTAGGGATGATTTAAGGAGTCTGGCCTGAAATCTGTTACACTGAGGCCCCTTTTCACCGCTCTGGTAGTATAGTCCTTAAAGCGGATGTAAATGGTTTACACTGCCAGAGTGGTGAAAAGGGGTTTCAGTGTAAATGAGACCCAGGCACAATGAGTTTGACCCTCCTTGCACTTATACCGGTGTAAGCCGGGAGTAACGGCCCTGAACTCAGTGGAGTTCCGTGTGAGCAGCGATTAGTGGTCTGAGAGCATTCACGTAACCACGCCATGAAAAAGTCCACTCATCCCAAAAGCTGAACACATTTTACTGGCCATATTCATAGAATCATAGAATATCAGGGTTGGAAGGGACCTCAGGAGGTCATCTAGTCCAACCCCCTGTTCAAAGCAGGATCTAATCCCAACTATATCATCTCAGCCAGGGCTTTGTCAAGCCTGACCTTAAAATCCTCTAAGGAAGGAGATTCTACCACCTCCCTAGGTAACCCATTCCAGTGCTTCACCACCCTCCTAGTGAAAAAGTTTTTCCTAATATCCAACCTAAACCTCCCCCCACTGCAACTTGAGACCATTACTCCTTGTTCTGTCATCTGGTACCACTGAGAACAGTCTAGAGCCATCCTCTTTGGAACCCCTTTTCAGGTAGTTGAAAGCAGCTATCAAATCCCCCCTCATTCTTCTCTTCTGCAGACTCAACAATCCCAGTTCCCTCAGCCTCTCCTCATAACTCATGTGCTCCAGCCCCCTAATCATTTTTGTTGCCCTCTGCTGGACTCTTTCCAATTTTTCCACATCCTTCTTGTAGTGTGGGGCCCAAAACTGGACACACTACTCCAGGTGAGGCCTCACCAATGTCGAACAGAGGGGAACGATCACGTCCCTCGATCTGCTGGCAATGCCCCTACTTATACAGCCCAAAATGCTGTTAGCCTTCTTGGCAACAAGGGCACACTGTCAACTCATTTCCATTGTCCTTCATTATATCCCTCTTTCATAAATTTCATTCCTCCAATAAGGGAATAGAAACAATCTCATGTGATGCAGGCGACCAACCACAGAACGCAGACAATGACTAGTGAGTGTATAGCCAACGTGAGCCCTTCGGGGACACCCCATAAGCTGGGCAATGCCTCGGCCAAACTATTTGACAAGTGCTTGCGAATAACAAATGTGCTCGAAAACGACCAGGATTGGTCGGCCAAGGGTAACCCATATGATAAGCATTTTCTGTAAAGGCTCGTTCAATCAGCCTTCGTTGCAGGGCAGCTATCAGAATGTGGCGCCATTAGACTCTTCATCGTGTTTGTATCTACTCCGTCCTCAGCATCCATTGTTATTGGCAGTGTTGTAGCTGTGTTGGTCCCAGTCTATTAGAGAGACACGGTGGGGTGGGGGAAAGTGAGAGACATGTTTTTGAGTTTACACAGGCCTGAAGAAGAGCTCTGCATAATCTCGAAAGCTTGTCTCTTTCACCAACCGAAGCGGGTCCGATACAAGACATCATCTTGTCTCTCAGCACCTATAGGAGGCAGAATCGGTAAGCAGAAGTATTCTGGGTGCAGAGAATGTGGTTTTAATGAACTCAATGGACAAAAAAACAACAACCCCAAACATGACTTAAGCTTGGTCTTGCACAATCCTGTGTGATCTCTAAGGCTGTGAAAGGAAATTAGAGGTTTTATGACCATTCCAAGTCCTGCTCTCAGAGAGAATCGGTGTCCTTTTGACCTCAACACTGTCACCGCATGCTGCACTCTTACCGCCTTTCTTTGCATTTAGAGGAAGCCTGTGAGTCAGCTTATCAAGTTCATATCACTCAGCAGCTGGGATGGTAAAGTCACCACTGCCTGGGATTTTGTTTTTGCAGCCGAGGGATTTTTGGGGGTGAAAACATTTCCTCGGTTATCATATACCAAAGGATGTGAGCGAGGGGAAACTTTGGAGAGTGGTTCCCAGGCTCCAATTCACACCGTTACAAGCTTGGATGGTTTAGACACAACCAACCCTGCATCTTGGCAGGGGGTTGGACTAGATGACCCTTGTGGTCCCTTCTAACCCCATGGTTCTGGGGTCAAATCCCCTGCAGGCCATGGGAGTTCTTATGTACCACTCTCTCCTCTTGTCACCCCCAACCGCCCGGCATGCCCAGCCATGTCTGTCTTCTTTGTGCTCCGAGAGGAAATGTCTCTCTCAGCCACTGGGGATTTGTCCTCTTTCTTGAAACTCAAACTACCCTGTTATGTTTATGTATTTGTATTACAGTGGCACCAAACCAAGATCAGGGCCTAGAGAGACCAGCCAGCAAGTGTGAAAAATGGGAACAGGGGCTGGGGGGTAATAGGAGCCTATATAAGAAAAAGCGCCAAATATTGGGACTGTCCCAATAAAATCGGGACATCTGGTCACCCTATCAGGGTCCCCGTGTGCTGCATGCAATACGCCCACATGGCGAGGGCCAGTCCTGGCTCCAAAGAATTTACCATCTAACCAGACAACAGGTGGAAGAGGAATTGGCTCAGTGTTTCCTTGGATGCCCCCTCTGCGTCTCCACCTGGGGCCTCTTGGCTGCTACCCTCAGAGGAAGCTCTTTGGGGCAGATGTGGTGGTTTGATTTGGTGAGGTGGTGGCAAGCAGGAGGCAGGTGGTGAATCAGACACCTCCCAGAGGGTCAATGTTCCCGCTGATTTTTCCCATCCCTGTGCAGAATGAATTTTATGTGCACCAATATGGAGGTGACGTGTGTGTGTGGGGGGTGGTGGTGCAGGAGGGGACTCAGTGTGGAGGGGTGTGAGGGCTTTGGGGTGTAGCCGGGGGAGAGGACTCCCCCCAGCCCTCTCTCCTTGCAGCAGGTCTGGGGCTGGAGCGGGGGGAGAGGCGCCTCTCCCCACCTGCGTGGCCCTTGGTAGGCTGCTGCATGGCTACACAGCGTAGAGGGAACTTAGGTCTGGGCTCTTGGATCTTTATTGTGCCTCTGTCCCCTTGCCCTAGTGGCCATGTGGGCAATCAGCAGCCTAAGCATCCTTTAATAGAGATAAGTTCATTAACTGTCGCCATTAAAAATGTACTCCTTATTTCCCGTCTGAATTTATCTAGCTTCAAATTCCAGCCATTGGATCATGTTAGACCTTTCTCTGCTAGATGGAAGAGCCCATTATCAAGTATTTGTTCCCCATGTAGGTACCTATAGACTGTGATCAAGTCACCCCTTCACCTTTTCTTTGGTAAGATAAATAGATTGAGCTCCTTGAGTCTCACTATCAGGCATGCTTTCTAACCCGTTAATCATTCTCCTAGCTCTTCTTTGAGTCCTCTCCAGTTTATCAACATCCTTCTTGAATCGTGGACACAACAACTGGACATACTATTCCAGCAGCAGTCGCACTGGTGCCAAATACAGAGCTAAAATAAACTCTCTATTTCTATTTGAGATGCCAATTTATGCATCCAAAGATGGCATTAGCTCCTTTGACCACAGCGTCAATCGAGGAGTTCATGTTCAGCTGATTATCCACCATGACCCCCCAACCATTTTTCAGACTCTGCTTCCCAGGATAGAATACCCCATCCTGTAACTATGGCTTGCATTCTTTGTTCATAAAACTATAGAAGTGTAGGAGTGGAAAGGACCTCACTAGGTCGTCTAGACCATGCACTCATGGCAGGACTAACTATTATCTAGACCATCCCTGACAGGTGTTTGTCTAACCTGCTCTTAAAAATCTCCAATGATGGAGATTCCACAACCTCCCTAGGCAATTTATTCCCGTGCTTAACCACCCTGACAGTTACGAAGTTTTTTCTACTGTCCAACCTAAACCTCCCTTGCTGCAATTTAAGCCCATTGCTTCTTCTCGTTAACCTCTGAGGATAGGACAACATTTTTCACCCTCATCCTTGTAACAACATTTTACATACTTGAAAACTGTCATCATGTCCCCTCTGAGTCTTCTCTACTCCAGACTAAACAAACCCAGTTTTTTCAATCTTCCCTCATAGGTCATGTTTTCTAGACCTTGCATCATTTTTGTTGCTCTCCTCTGGACTTTCTCCAATTGTCCACATCTTTCCTGAAATGTAGCGCCAAGAACTGGACACACTACTCCAGTTGAGGCCTGATCAGTATGGAGTAAAGCAGAAAAATTACTTCTCATGTCTTCCTTACAACACTTCTGCTAATACATCCCAGAATGACGTTAGCTTTTTTTGCTACAGTTTTACACTGTTGACTCATCTTTAACTTGTGATCCACTATGACCCCCAGATCCCTTTCCACCGTACTCCTTCCTAGGCAGTCATTTCCCATTTTGTATGTGTGCAACTGATTGTTCCTTCCTAAGTGGAGTACTATGCATTTGTCCTTATTGAATTTCATCCTATTTACTTCAGACCATTTCTCCAGTTTGTCCAGATCATTTTGAATTTTAATCTTATCTTTCAAAGCACTTGCAACCCCTCCCAGCTTAGTATCATCTGCAAACTTTGTAAGTGTATTCTCTATGCCATTATCTAAATCACTTAGCAAGATATTGAACAGAATCTGACCCAGAACCAGTCCCTGCAGGACCCCACTCAATGTGCCCTTCCTGCTTGACTGTGAACCACTGATAACTACTCTCTGGGAATGGATTTCCAACCAGTTGTGCACCCATTGTGACACTGCACCCCATATTCATCATTATGATTATGACATAATTATGAAGCAAATTGTATAAAATGTGTCGTGAGGGGTCTATGGAAAAGTTGTTGTTCTGAATATGATTATGCTATTTGTGTGCATGTATCATTTTTGTATCTGAAGTCATGAATATTGACTATGTAACACCCACAACTAGCCTTTCAGGTACAATAATGAAAAAGCTACATCGTGCTAATGACCCATCAACAAAGACAATGGCCATGGAAAAGGTTTGCCCACACCTGGGAATGCTTCAGACCGCCTATAGATAATTGCTGCTATGACTCAGCGGGAGCATGCAAGGACATGTGACCAGATCACATGATACTAAACTCCATTTTGATACCTGTATTTTTCCACAATCTGGGCTGGGAACTTAGCTTAGAACAAAGGGGTTCCCACCATATGGAAAGGCTATAAAAGATGGGGAGTGACATCATTTCTCGGCCTCACTCCCCACACAAGAGAACAACTGGAAATGCCTGAGGAACAAAGACTGAATTGGGGGAAGTGCTGGTCCCAGGCTAACGGGATTTCTAGCTTGTGTATGGAAGCTTGGTGAACTGCTTGTGCTATCTAACAGGGTGAGACACTTTTTAATTCAAATCCCATGTAGTATACTAGGTAACCTGCTTTGATCTGTTTATCACTTATAATCACTTAATCTATCTTTCTGTAGTTAATAAACTTATTTTATGTTTTATCTTAACCAGTGTGGTTTTGAGTGAAGCGTTTGAGGAAAAATCTCAGCTCAGCTAACAAAGGTTCTGTGCATATACCTCTTCACATCGAGGGAGGGGCGAACTGCGTAATGGTAATAAATGTATACGGGTCAGGTTTTTGACCAGGGCAGGACGGTAAAGTTGTGGGGTCCTAGGCTGGAGAGCTGCGTGTGTTTTGGCTGTAGCCTCTCTATTGTTGGTTCATGCAGTGGCTGGTCAGAGCCTCCATGTAACTACTGCTGGGTGTGTCCCTACTTGTGTGAATGATGACGGGAGTGTAGAACCGGGAGCGGTCTGCAGCTTTTAACAACAGCACAGTGTGGGAGAGAGCCCAGGCTGGTGAGTCAGAGGTCTCAGCTGTACCCCAGTTCCAGGTGGCACCCATCACACCCATCTTACAGTAGCTCCATTTAAGCTGTATTTCCCTAGTTTGTTTGAGAAGGTCATGTGAGACCGTATCAAAAGCCTTCCTAAAATCAAGGTACACCACATCTACCACTTTCCCCCGCATCCACAAGGCTTGTTATCCTGTCAAAGAAAGCTATTAGGTGCACAAATGCATACATTTCCATTTAGCCATATAAAAATGCATCTTGTTTTCTTGCACCCATCTTACCAAGCAATCCAGATCACTGTGTATCGGTGACCTGTTGTCTTCATTTACCATTCCCTACATTTTTGTGTCCGCACACTCTATCTGTGATGATTTTATGTATTCTTCCGTCATTGATAAAAACGTTAAAGTAGCATAGAGCCAAGAACCGATCCCTGTGGAATCCCACCGGAAACACCGTTTACTGTTATGTTTTGAGTCCTATCAGTTCGCCAGTTTTTCATCCGTTTAATATGTACCATGTTAATTTCATATTGTTCTAGTTTTTTAATCAAACTGTCGTGTAGTACCAAGTCAAATGCCTTACAGAAATTACATCAGCACTATTACCTTTAGCAACCAAAAGTGTAATCTCATCAAAAAAGATATCAAGTTAGTTTGCCAGGATCTATTTTCCATAATCCCATGTTGATTGGCATTAATTATATCACCATCCTTTAATTCTTTATTAATTAGGTTCTGTATCAATGTCAAACTGACAGACCTATAATTGCCTGGGTCATCCCATTTACCCTTTTAAAATATTGGCATAACATTAACTTTCTTCCAGTTTCCTAGAACGCTGGGGAAGTTCTAAGACTTTTATCGTACATCAGCAGTAATGGTGCAGTGAGCTCCTCCACCACCTCTTTTAAAACTCTTGGATGTAAGTTATCTGGAGTTGCTAATAGAAATTTTTCAATCTTTAGAGCTGCTGTTTAATATCCTCCCAAGATACTAGTGGAATGGAGTGTTGTTATATGATATGAGTACATGAAGGGTTCTAGCTCAAATACAGAACAGAAATATTTTGAACACTTCTGCCTTTTCTGCATATTATTGATAATTCTACCATGTCCATCTAGTAATGGACAATGCTATTTTTTAGTCTTTTTGTTCCTAATATACTTTAAAACTCCTTATTGTCCTTATTTCTAATGGCCATAGAGTTCTACTTGTGTCCCTTGGCTTCCCTTATCAATTTTCTACCATTCCTCTGACTCCATCTCAGCACAAGCATATTGGGGGCTGAACAGCTTCCATGTTGTCTCAGTTTTGTCAATGACCAGCTGTCACCGTGAGCGCTCCCCAAACATTTACTTCCTTCTCTTTACATATTTATTTATTTCTCACTCAAGCTTCAGCTCCCTGATCCATTGCTGAAGGCAGTTAGGCGCTGCACTAACAAAGGGCCAGGTTATGCCCCGGTCTGCAATAGAATGGAAGCCCATTCAGATACCTGGCACCATGGGTAGTGTAAATACCTAGATAGATTAGGCAGTGCAGGTGGCAGGAGCCTGCACTCCTTGCAGCTTCCTGCAGTGGCAGAAGCATCCATGGCGAAGGCTGGTGGTATCAGGAATCAGGTCCAGCAGCAGAGCCAGTCTCTGGGTGACCTAACGAGCTCAGCTGGCTTCTGGTCACGTCCCTGATTGGCTCCACAGCCTGGTTGGTGGGAAGAGTCAGCAGGCCAGGTCTTAAACCCAGCAGCAGCAGTTCAGTGGCTGCTCAAAGCGCTCGCCCACGGCTGCGATCGCTGCTGCACCTGTTTCTTCCCAGCCTTGACCCATGCCAGGTAACCTGGTTCTGACCCTGGGCTCCGATTCCTGGACGTTTGACTGTGGCTCTGCCCCCTGGCCTCTGACTCCAGCTCTAACCCTGGGCTCTGATTCCTGGCTACCGACTCCTGCTGTAACCACTTGGCATGATGGCCCACGTCCTGGCCACGTGACAGGTGGGGCGGCTGCTGCTGCTCCTTGGGAGAGGCCAGGAGGAAAGCCGGGGAGGTGTCATGCTGGCTAAGTTGCACTGAGGCCTGTATACATCTCCCTCTGATGTCCTAGTCTGACATTCATGTGGTAGGTGACCTTCAGCCCAGAACGAGGCAGGGCAGTGGGACGAGGGATGTTTTTGTTTATTGCCCCGGGCATGAGCACTATCCATTCGGGAGCAATGACTGGCTGCAATGGGACCTGCTGTCTCTAGCAGTGGCCCATTCCAGAGCTTCAGGGGGTGTGTACAGGACATGACAAGTATGGAGTGATCCACCCTTCTGGCAGTCAGGGTCACCCCAAGCCTGGGGTTGCATCCCTGACTATCTTGGCTAATAGCTATTGATGGGCCTATCTTCCATGAACTTATCCAGTTCTTTTTGGGCTATCACACCATCCCATGGCAATGAGTTTCACAGGTAAGCTCCACATTGTATGAAGTACTTCCTCTTGTTTGTCTCAAACCTGCTGCCTGTTAACTTCAGCGGGTGACCCCTGGTTTCTGTGTTGTGTATATTCTCTGTTCACACCATTCAGAATTGTTTAGATCTTTATCATCTCTCCCCTTAGTCGTCTCTTTTCTAGAGACAACGACATGTGCTGGGAACAAGTGGCGGAGTGGGGTTGAGTGCAGGCGACTGAGAGGAAGGATGGCCTAGTGGTTAGGGCATTGATGTAAGACATCAGAGACTTGCTCAATGCCCTGCTCTGCCACAGACTTTGTGTGACCTTGGTTAAGTCATTTAAGCCCATGTCCGCAATAATAGTTAGGTTCCCAACTTCCACTGAAATCAATGTGTGAGGATAAATACGTCACAGAGAGTGAAGTGCCCAGCTCGGATGGCCATGGGGAGCCAGATAAGTACCTTAGCTAGAGCTATGGATACAACCCAGGCCTCTGAATTCTAGCTCAATTCCCTATCTAGCAGACAGCTCTGCTTCTAGTTTGGCTGGGGCACTGGGAACACCACCACCTCTCAGCTTGGGGGTGGGCGGAAATCTGCCTTGGGGTCTTTAATGGCTGTGGGTGGCCCAGGCCTCAGTATTCCCCTTTCCCTCATTGTCTCATAAGAAGCTGCAGCAGTGACACTTTGCGTGTGCGGGCCTGGGGGGGGGCTGGCTGTACTTCTGTCCTCGAGCACTTCTTCTTGCCAGCCGACAAGCTGCTTTGAGGACTCATCCTGGCGTCACGTTCCCCTCCGTCTGTCACAAGCCGCCCGGCCTTGCACAAGGAGCGAGCGCTCTCATTCATGTCTCCAAATTGCAAACAGCTGGAGCCCAGCTTGGTTGTTTGACGGAGCGCTGAATCAGTGGGAAGGTTAGCGGTCGGGAGCCGTGTCTCTGCGCAAGTTCCTCCGTCTCCGCCGCTTCTGGGATGGAGGTGGGGGGGGAGGCAGTGAGGTGGGGGAACGTTCGTCACTCCAGGGCTTTGTCATTCATCTGTACCGATGACTATTTGTCGGGCCATTGGAGCGAGTGACTGGGAAATCCCGGATCTCCGAAAAGTAGGTCAGTGGGATTTAACAGGGGTCTGGACTGTCATCCTGGGAACACTGGTCACGAGGGGACTTTTTAAAATGCCCGTGCGGCCGTAGCAGAAAAGATTTATATTCAGAAGCACCCTGTGAACATGTGGCTGGCTAACTATTCCTGCCTATCCCAACTGCGGCTGAAATCCAGGCCTCGCTGAAGGCCCTGGGAAAAGTCCCAGGGGGCCAGGATTTCACCTTGGGCTGGGGAAGGGGCTGGACAGCTCTGAGGACTTGCAGTGGGCTTTTATGGACAGACTCAGTTTGCATCCAGCCAGTTGGACTGAGTTGGGTGGGTCTCAGTCCGGCTCCTTGGTTACCGGTGTCCACACTGCAAGCCCTGCCATTGCACCAGCTGGCCCTCAGCGGACGGTCTCAACGGAGGCCATGGAGGCACGCTCATCTTGCCAGGTGCCCGGGGAGGGTCAGCAAGCAGGGAGGACCTTGTCCCCTTGCTCTCCTGCGACTGGGGAGCTTCTCTCTAGCGCTGCCAGGCTGGTGCATCTCGCCAGCATGAAAAGAAAGCGAAAATGATACTAACGTGTGTTCCAGCCGTGCCCGGGCTTTGTGATTTCTGTTCAGGGAGAGGCAGGCTTGAGACTCCTGAGCGGAAAGGCCCTGACACCCCTCCACGGTGCCACCAGGGGACACTGCAGCAATGCAGGCTGTCCTGATCTCCGAATGCCTGGGTGCACGAGGCATCCTAGACACACTAAATATTCCAGGCACCAGCTGTTGGCAACCCCCTTCTTTGGTGCAGTCAGACCTCGGGAGAGGTACGAGCCCCCCGCTAAAGAACCCTTTCCCTGCTTTTCCCAGGAAGTGGAACTCCTTGGTGTGAGCAACTGTATTGATCCTGGGGTGTCTTTCCTATCTCCTTCCCTGTACCCGGCTGGGGAGGGTTCACCCCTGTGTCTGTCATCTGTCAGGGACTAGAAGCATTTTCTCTGTTTCACCACTAGAGGGACATCCCTTCTTGACCAGCCTGCTTCAGGGACTGGCAGCAGAACAGCAGAAAATGCAACTCGCTCCCTTCTCATGAGCCTTAAGCGGTAACAGGACAAAGTCTGCTGTCAGGGAAGCCCGTGGGGTTCCCCAGGAATCGGAGCGTGCCCAATGTGGGCCGGTTTGTTGCTCAAAGCTCTTGCTCGGTTTTCACTTGGTCGTTACGCAGGCCAGACGGCCCCGGATTGGACTCTGCTGGCAGAGTGGAGATGTCGGGAACGGGCCCCAGGCTGTACAGTAAAACTCAGGGCCAGCGTCAGGGCAGTTCTCACCGCTCCATTGCAGCTCAGAGATGCAGGCCCCAGCCTATCGGGACCTACTGGGTAGTTTGCAAACACATCTTGGCCGGGCCCGGAAGAGTGCCCACGCTTTTCACTATGTCCCCGAAAGAGCAGGAACCCTTACGGTCCAGACTAGCACTGCGCTCCCTCTGCCAGTCAGAAAACCCTGCCAAAGCCTGGCCCACGTCCCCCTTCCTTGTCAATGACCAACTCCACCCACCTCGCAGAGCTGCTTTTTGCAGCATAGCTCCAGGCAATCCTGGCCCGAGGCAGAGGTTAGGCAGAGCTCCTGAATTCGCTCCAGAGCACATGGGGCAGCATGGTGCTGTGCAAAGGGGCATCTCCTGGCAGAGTGTGCCCGCGACACTGACTGGGGTTCCAGGCGCTGACTGGAGAAGAATGTGGGACGTTGGCTCTGAAGGTCCAGGGATGCAGTAAAGGGTGTTCAAAGAGCCTTCTTGATGCAGGAGTTCGATTTGCATCTTAGCAAGGGTGTCACCGGGGTGCAGGGCAAGGGCTTCCTGTAGTCTGGGCTTGTTACCCAGTCTTTGCACGAGCTGAAGTTCCTCCCAGCGACTCTTAAACATGCTGCAAATGAAACCGGGACTGGAGGGAGAGCGGAGGAGTCACCCTTGCGCCCCAAAGGCTGCCCAAGCCCTGTATGGGCCAAGTTCACAGCTGCCAGAAGGGGGTGCTGTTCCATTGACTTCAGCAGTGAATTTCATCCTCCTCATCAAATGCAAATGGCAGGTGATACTGCACAGGATTTCCATGGGAGATGGGGAGTGAAAATAAGGCCTCTGTTTGAAAGTACAGAGGGAAGGTCAGGTCCATCGAGCGCTCATCGCTTAGATAGGAATTAGGCCAGGAAATGGGTAAATACCCCTGTGCTTGCAAATAATGCCATGAGATGTTTATTTGATCACAAGCGGTCAGGGCCTGCGCTTTACAACTTCCTAAGCCAGCACCTCCAATAGCACAAGGCCCTCTAACGACCCACTGGGTCGTTACTTCAGTACTGGCTGAGAGAGAAGAGCGCCACCTACTGGGCCACCGGCCCCACTTCCTGCGGCCGTGGGTTGGCCTGTGTGTAGGTGAGAGACCGGTCATATGTGCCTGTACTGAATGTGTGTGCGGCCCCCATAAGTAGTGGTAGGAGAGCGTGTGTGTGTGTATGGGTGTGCCACTGTGAGTGACCATGCACCGGTGTGGGAAAATGTGTGCTTGTATCAGGGCACTATGTACCTATTCACACAAGCATGTGCAGGGGAGTTGATGGTAGAGGTTGTGTAGGGGATGGCCACCCGGGATTTCCACTGGTACTGCTTGATCTAAAAGCTCAGGTTTATAGCTGGGAACGTAATAGGGTTACCATATGTCAAGTTCTCAAATAGAGGACGCTGACGGGGGTGGGGTGAGGGAAGCTGGAGGGGCAGGGATAGGGGAGGGACAGGAACTGTACTGGGGAGGGGTTACAGTTTCTACTGTACAGTTCATGCTTACTTCTGCACTGCTGCTGGTGGCACCGCTGCCTTCAGAGCTGGGCGGTTGGCCAGTAGCCGCTGGTCACCCAGCTTTGAAGGCAGTGCCGCCGCCAGCAGCAGCACAGAAGTAAGCGTGGCAATACCAAAATCACAGACACTTGTTCTAATTTTAAAAATCCACCTGGATGGAGATCAGAGGACCAAAAAAGAGGTCATGTTCAGGAAAACCCGGACATATGGTAGCCTTAGGCTGTAACAGGCATATGCTCTGCAGCATGGATACAGATGGCCCTGTAGCACGCATTAACCAGTGGGTTCCACAAAAGCACTGTTGTGTGTGTGATTTTTCTTAATGGGTGTGTATGTACTAGTGTATACATGTGCTGTGTGGTTTTTTTTTTTTTTTTTAATAAATTCTCTCCCTCGGGGGTCTAAAGCTTGTTGAGTTAGATTCCCACAAATGCTCCGGCAAATGAGTTTCCAGGCACGAATGTTCATAGATACAGTATTGCTAAGTGCATTTCGAAAAAGAACCGTGGAAATGGGGAATTTGGACTTCCTAGACATGAGTTGTCTCCCCCCGCCCAGAAGCCTGATTCTAAGAATTACCCTGTCCATGGGGTCCAATCGGAGCAGTACTGTAGCATTTAATTTCAGAAAGGGGAACTACACAAAAATGAGGAGGTTAGTTAAACAGCAATTAAAGGGGACAGCGCCAAAAGTGAAATCTCTGCAAGCTGCATGGAAACTTTTTAAAGACCCCATAATAGAGGCTCAACTTCAATGTATCCCCCAAATTAAAAAACATAGTAAGAGAACCAAAAAAGAGCCACCGTGGCTAACCAGCGAAGTAAAAGAAGCAGTGAGAGGCAAAAAGGCCTCCTTTAAAAAGTGGAAGTTAAATCCTAGTGAGGAAAATAGAAAGGAGCATAAACACTGGCAAATAAAGTGTAAAAATCCAATGAGGAAGGCCAAAAAAAAATTTGAGGAACAGTTAGCCAAAGACTGAAAAAGTAATTGCAAAAATTTTTTAAAGTACATCAGAAGCAAGAAGCCTGCTAAACAACCAGTGGGGCCACTGGACAATCGAGATGCTAAGGGAGCACTCAAGGACGATAAGGCCATTGCGAAGAAACTAAATGAATTCTTTGCATCGGTCTTCACGGTTGAGGATGTGAAGGAGATTCCCAAACCTGAGCCATTCTTTTTCGGTACACCCACATCTTGAATACTGTGTGCAGATGTGGTCACCCCATCTCAAAAAAAGATATATTGGAATTGGAAAAGGGGGACAAAAATGATTAGGGGTATGGAACGGCTCCCATATGAGGAGAGATTAATAAAACTGGGACTTTTCAGCTTGGAAAAGAGACGGCGAAGGGGAGATATGATAGAGGTCTATAAAATCATGACTGGTGTAGACAAAGTAAATAAGGAAGTGTTGTTTACTACTTCTCATAACACAAGAACTAGGGGTCACCAAATGAAATTAATAGGCAGCAGGTTTAAAACAAACAAAAGGAAGTATTTCTTCATACAACGCACAGTCAATCTGTGGAACTCCTTGCCAGAGGAAGTTGTGAAGGCCAAGACCATAACAGGGTTCAAAAAAGAACTAAAAGTTCATGGAGGATAGGTCCATCAATGGCTATTAGCCAGGATGGGCAGGAATGGTGGCCCTAGCCTCTGTTTGCCAGAAGCTGGGAATGAGCGACAGGGGATGGATCACTTGATGATTCTGTTCATTTCATTCCCTCTGGAGCACCTAGCACTGGCCACTGTCAGAAGACAGGATACTGGGCTGGATGGACCCTTGGTCTGACCCAGTAGGGCCAGGCTTATGTTCTGGATGCCACATAAGCCCTTCATGCCTCTGGAAAACCATCCAATGCAGCTGGAGTTTTGGATTCTCACTAATTAACTGCAGACCAGGAAAACTATTGCTGTCCTGGGAATCATTTCCAGTAACAAACGCGATCAAATCCTAGGTTGGTGATTTGAAAAAGCGGTGACATTTCTCTGAGAAAATTATTCACTTAGTTCTGCTAATCAGAGAGCGACAGCTTATTATCAGAAACGGAGTGGGCAGCATGGGATAGTGGTTAGGGTGACGCGCTGGAAGACCCGGGTTCAACTCCCTATTCTGCCCCTGTGACACCTTGGGCAAGTCATGTAGTCTCAGATTCCCATAGGCATTTAGGCACCTTATTCCCTTTGAAACCGATGGGAATTAGGCACTTAAATACTTCTGAGGATCTGCGCCTTAGTCTCTCTGTGCCTCAGTTTTCCATCTGTAAAATGGGGATTTAAATACATTAAAGACTGCATGGCTCTTGGCTGCTCTGGTGATAGGTACCACGTACCTCCCTAAGGTTGTGAGATACACTCGAAGCCCCACTCTAGCAATTCAGTTCTTCTTAGCCATCTGGGACACCGCTTTCAAATACACTCTCTGTTCTACCCTGGTAACTCCTATGCACCCTCCCCTCTAGGGTTCACCTTGACCAGTTCACATGGGTTAAAACTACACCTGCCTTGGCTTCGCTAGGATTTGAAGACAGCTTTGTTAACAGGTAAAAAACACACTTTTATTCCTAGTGAAGACACATGTTTCTGTGTACATAGCCGTAGCTTATGCATGGATAATGTGACGCATACAACGGTTTGATTCTTGCTGGACTACGTATGCTCTGCATGATCCTTTATCTCATGTGTTCTTCCCATCCTCCACGTGCGTTTTCGCACAGAGGCCCGGAGCAGATGCTTTCTCTCCTCATTACGGGGGAAGTCTTTCTAATGACAGGCAGCTACCTGAAGAGGGAGGAAATGCAAAGCCTCTGGGGTAGATAGAATTGAACCGAGCTCTCCGCTGCTCCGATGGAGCCACTCGGAAGCAAAATGCAGGAGGAAGAGACTGTAAGTGGCTCTCCAGGCAACCGACTTTCCTGTCAGTACCTCGTTAGCTTGCCCAGCATCACAAATGATTTCCTTGTGGAAACGCACCAGAAAATCTGTTTGATCCGAAACATGCCCCCTACGGCCCCCTCCCCTCACTGCAAAATCCAAGTGGCAAGAGCCTAGACTAGAACAGAAGCTGGCAAAACTGGACATCATAAAAACTCAGTGATGTCCATGGGGCCAGGACTCTACCCTGCATGTTTGGCATTCAACGAGAACTGGGCTTTGTCTGAGGTTCTGAACGGGAAAGAGTCAAAATATCATGAGACAGGCTGAGCCCAAATAGGCCTGGGCAGAACCAGGAAGCCCTGGAAATCTTAGGGGAGACCCAATAGGAGCCCTAGATAAGGATATTAGGTGTGGCCCCATGCGTCTCCTCAGCGCCGGGCCTTCTGCAAGTGGCTCTCGGTTCTTTGCTGGAGCAGCTGGGTTGTTCAGTGTGGTCCTGTTGTTGCATGGGAGAGCCTGCTACTGTGGGTGGAGCAAATCTTGTGGCTTTAGAAAGCACCGGACGTCTAGAGCTGGCGGGCCTGAAGGGTGGGACTCTTTCCCAGATCACGGCCAAGCCTGGCTGTAAAATGCTGGAAGGACTTTGGGCGAGACGTGAAAGTATCCGGTTAAGTAAGTCTGGGCTCTAGAACACGTGTTCTGGTTTTATTTCATATGTAACCGTCTGCTTCCAACACGTCTCCTCGCTATCACTCGACTCTCGCAACTTGGTTAAAGAAACTTTTGCTCGTTTCTATGATGAGCACGTCTAAGGGCTGTGGGTTCAGCGGAGCGGGGAGCTGAGGTGGGCCCAATGAACTGGGTCTTTGGGGGCAGCGAATCTGTGCAGACTGTGAGTTCGCAGTGGTGTAGCCGTGTCGGTCCCAGGAGGTGGGTGAGGTCATCGCTTTTCCCTTCTGTGGATGTCCAGTACGATAGGGGCTGGACCTCCAGGGACACGCTTTGAGGGCTCAGGCGTTGGCGTGTACCTAGTGCTAACCCGCAGAGAGACAACTGGGCCCCCGTAGGCCCAGAGGGAAGTGCTTGTGTTCTCTGTGGCTGGTAGAGTTGGGGAGCTGACCCCCGGGCAGGCACAGATTAGGCTGCTTAAGGGGGGGTGCTAGCGCAGTGCCTCACCACCCTTGCCCCCCCCCCCGGGAAGTATCACACAGGGCCCTGGCAGGGTTGTGATGGGGACCAAGATCTGGAATAAGAGTGGGGCACGGCAGGCAAGAGTTGGGTGCATTGGCAGAGCAGGGGGGAGGGGAGAGGGTGGGCTTGCATTGTGCTGGCACATCCCATGCCTAGTCTCTTACTTCCACTCCCCGTCCCTTCCCTCCCGGATAGTTCACCAGGGCATAAGGGGTGCCGTGGTGAGTCAGACCGAGGCCCATCTACTCCCACGTCCTGTCTCCGGCAGTAGCCAGAACCAGCTGCTTCGGGGGAAGGCCCTGCAGGAGGCAGGTATGAGGTAATCTGGGGAAAGCACCTCCTCTCCCCCAAGAGGTAGAGATTGACTCAGATCCTGATGCAGGAGGGCTTACAATCCCCTTTCCAAACTCCTGTTAGGAAATACCCCGGGGGGTATTTTCAGTGGCCTCCCCTAATGTTGGGGGCGGGAGGGGGACCAGCCTCAGCTTTGTTCTCATTAGCAGGAGCAATTGGATGGTTTGGCCTGGCTTCTCCCCACATTCTTCAGCCCTTTTCAAACAAACATCCCCATCCCAGTGATGCTTGTATCCCAAATCCCACCCCAAAAAATCCTGCCAAGCCAGTACCACAGGCCTAGCCCAAACCATCCTTTATAGGGGAGCTCCTTTAAGCCCTGAAGCTCCCCACACTTCCCCCTCCTTTACCCTCCAGTCCAAGCACCCGAGGTTTACTTAGGTCCACCAGAAGATTTGAGAGGTCCTGGAACAACCTACCAGTAGGAGGAGTGGGGGCAAACAATGTAACTAGCTGGAAGACGGAGCTAGATACATTTATGAACAGGATGAAATGACAGGATTGCCTAAAATAGCAGGGTACCGGACTCAGTGCCCCAGAGCTGTGTTCCTATGAATCCTGCCTATTTTAATGAAGCCAATGCGCAAGATTTAATTGCAAAACTTCTGCCCATTCTGTTCCCTTGGATTGAGTGATGGGTGGAAAGGAACCCAGGTCTCCTGATTTAGGCTCCTCTTCAACACGGGAGCGGCCTTTTCCAGCATAGCAGGACAAAAATAAAAGCCCTCGCCCCATCATTTACTGGAAGAGCACCCAGCAAAAGCACAGTGTGTTTCGGAGCCGGATTATCTTGGGCTCGCAATGAAACGTCAGATCCAATGTCGTTTCCAATCTCCGGTCCCTGGAAAGGTCTAACCACTTAGCTGTGTTTGTTATTGGTGCTGTATCTGTTTCCTAGTGAGGTGCGCTAGCTAATGGGTCCTGGGCTGGCGGCCCCCCAAACCACAGAGTCGCTAAACATAACTTGGAGAGAGACATTTGAAAAAAACAACCCCCGTCTTCGAGGCTCCTGGCTGCCTGCACATTGTGCAGCGTGTTGAAAATCAAGCCCTCAGCTAGATCTCCTTGAAAGAAGCCCGAGCTGTATTAAACCGAACAGCTGGGCCAGAACTGTGTTCTCCTTGCAGAGGGCAGGAGTGGAAGGATGGGCTAGAGGTGAGGATGTTAGCCTGGGCCTGGGGAAAGCCATGTTCACTTCCCCTCTTTGCTAGAGCCTTCCTGTTTGACCTTGGGCAAGTTACTTAACTTCTGGGGACCTCACTTCCTCATCTGGAATATGGGGATAAGAGCACTTCCCTGCCACACAGACTTAAAGCTTGTGAGATGCTACAATACCATGGGAGTGGGGGTTATTTAGGCTTGTTTATGGTGCTCATCCCTGAGGCACCGGAGCTGTTCAGTCATTGGTGGATTTATCCTCCAGCTAGGTTTGCCACCCGTCCGGTTTTTACCTGGACAATCCCATTTTTGGCTTTCATCTCTGGGTGCCATTTAGGGTTACCAGGTGCCCGGCTTTCAGTCATCAAAAGCTGAGTTACCGCAGGGCAGGGGGAGGCACTGGGTCATTAACCCGCCCCAGCCCCTGCTCAGCCAGGCAGGCTCCTTGTCAGGCTGCAGCAGCTCCCGTCCCAGCCTGGGAGCAGAGGGAGCCCATCTAGGGGTTCCGGGGGGTAGAGGTGGAGACGATTCAGCAAGCGACGGCGGGAGGGGGAGAGAGGAGGGAGTGATGGGGGTGGGGGCTCGGGGAAGAGGCGGAGCAGAGGCGGGGCCTTGGGGAAAGAGGCGGGGCAGGGGAGGGGCCTCGGGGGGGGGGCAGTTACCAGCAATTAGAAAGGTGGCAATCCTCCTCCTAGCCCCCCTGTGGGGAAGTAGTATCATCCCCCTCTGTAAGCACAGAGAGCCTCAGTCAAAGCCCACTGAAGTCCAAGGGGGTGTCTACCCTGCAATCGGCACGTCATCCCAAGAGAGCTTTGATCCAGCTACCTCAAATACCAATGGAAGAGAAGTCGCAGCAGCATGGGCTAGCCGCTCGAGTACCTACCTCACGTCTTCCAGCCATCACTGCTAGGATTCGTGCTAGCTAGATCAAAGCCGGCTCAGGTTAATGTCCACCTGCTGCGGTCACGCTTCTGCTGGCAGTCTCTTGGTTGGTTCCATGGGGTACTGAATGAGGCCCACGGAGATGATGGCCACCCAGACGGCAGCAAAGCCAGGCACTGAAAACAGATCTCCTGGCTTCCGGTCTAGCGCCTTGATCACATGACTATCCTTCCTCAGCATCTCCGCAGGGAGCCAGCAGACCCGTGGGATGCTCAGTCACCATGGCAATGCGTACCATATAAATGTGTAGGCAGGGAAACTCACATAGCCAGTGCAGACAATCAGACACTGCAACTAATGCAGCATCCTTAGTTCCCACCCCCCTCCGAAAGTGATACTTAAGTCAAACACAAGCTATTGGGCTCAGTACAGGGGAATTGACTCAACACTGGGTGAAATATTCAATCCAGGGGTATTCACTCAATACGGGGTGAAATTTTATGGCCTGTGCAAGGCAGGAGGTCAGACTAGATGATCTAATCGTCCCTTCTGGCCTTAAACTCTATAAATCTCTGAATCAAAGCTGTTCACCAGCTGTGCTAACCACAGTGATTTTCTCTTTAAACTCTGGCTGGGTTGAAATGGTAGGTGGAAGCATTTTACAGTGCGTGCACTGCTGTTAGAAAATATAAAGGGAGCGTTGCTTTGTGGAGTACTGTCCTCGGTTAGGTCCCCAATCTCTTTTGCATCGGAGTGCAGTCAGGTACTCTCTCGCCACCTACAATGGAGCATGCGTATGTATGTCGGATGTGTGTGCGCCGACGTGTGTGGGCACGTGCATGCCTCTTTATACATGTGTGTTCCTTTGTGTGTCCATTCACGTGTGGGTAAGCTTGTGCTAAAACTGGTTATCAAACAGACATTTTTCAGTGTGACATTTTTTAGCAGATACTTCTCCTCCCCGCCCCCCCCCCCCCACTATTTCCCACTGGAAAAAATTGCAGATGATTTTGTTTTTCTGATCAGCTCTGCAGCCTGCCCAAGACCAAGTCTGACACTATCTATTGTTAACAGCCCATCGCTGTCACGGGCACTAAAGGAAAACGATATACTCCCATTGAGACCTACTGAGTTTTCACCAATCCCGGCAGAGACTCAGTTGCTGTACCTGATGCAGCTGCCAGGGCCGGCTCCAGGCACCAGCTGACCAAGCAGGTGCTTGGGGCGGCCACGCGGGAGAGGGGCGGCACGTCCAGCGATTCGGCGGCAATTCGGCGGAGGGTCCCTCACTCCCGCTCGGAGCGGAGGACCTCCCGCCGAATTGCAGCCGCAGATCGCGATCGCAATTGCGATCGCGGCTTTTTTTTTTTTTTTTTTTTGCTGCCTGGGGCAGCAAAAACCCTGGAGCCGGCGCTGGCAGCTGCTCCTCACTGCAGAGCAGAGACAGTGGAGACATAAAGGGGGCAGAAATCAAATGTGCTTGGGCCACTTTTTTTTTCCACTTTGATTCTGCAGTTGCCAATTTCAGTTGGGGCCAGGAGCAAAAGTAACCCAAAAAAAAAAAAAAATACCATGAGAAAGAACTGTTCTTGTGGAATTTCTGGCTCCCTGAATCCAGGAAGTACTGGACATTGCAAAATATTTCCTGCCTGATTTCTTGATCAAAGAGGTTTGGATCCAATTCAGCTGAACTCTGATAAGCATTCAAAGTGGATGTTTATCTGAACGCGAACCTCTGAAATTTGCGAGATCCACACAGTGCCATCTTCAAGACTTTAAACTTAATCTACACTTTTTTTAATCCAGAGAATAATATGCATTAGACACAGAAAATACATATTAGGGTATCCTGCCTTTTCTTCCACATTACAAGACTGTTTGCTACGGTGTGTTTTCCATCGCTGGAGCGGAGACAAAACATCAGTCTGAATCCAAACTCTTCCAAAGTTCAAGAGTGGTTGGATTTGGGTTTTTCATAGATTTGAAGAACCTCTGTGATCTTCTAAGTCTGACTTCCTGCATAACATAGGCCATAAAGTATCATCCAGTGATTACTGCCTGGAGCCCAATAGCTTCTGGGTGGATTTGTGTCTTTCAGAAAGACATCTGAGCCAGGCTTTTGGGTTGGTTCATGTTAAAGCCAGGAGTCTGTCATGAAGATCAGACCCACCTATAAACTTTTTTCCAAATTCTGGGTTGGTTGGATCTAATGTTTTGATTCTTAGTTTCTTAGTGGTTCATCCTGTCTTGTCTTAAATGTGCTGGGTTTTCCAGCACTTCCAGTGGAAGACTGTTCCACAGGCCAACAGAATGTGTCAGGAATTTTTCCTTTACATCCCGACTAAACATCTCTTCCCTTGGACCCACCCTAGAAGATCCCCATATGGGATGTCCCTGTAGGTTGGATCTTCAAAGAGGCCTGAAAACCTCAACTGGAGGTGGGCACTTTTACAAACCCCAACCACAGCTGCTTATATGTGGGTGTCACAAAAGAAAAGCTAGAGTAACACTGATTCAGCAAGAATCAGACCTAGAAAGAGAGGCACCAGCAGTATCTTGGCTCCAATGGTGCAGATAGGGCTGTCCTAACCGTAGCAACAACAGCTGTCACTTATCTAACTGTAACCCACTGGTGAGTGTGTTACCTACCTCTAGGCGAAACCCCATTGCTACTCAAGTCAACATTCCTCCAGCTGGAACAGTGGCAGTGTAAAAATGGCCCCTTCTCGCCCATCAGACCTGGGACATTCAGTCAGAGATGTTCAGGTTGGCGATACAAATTATTCCCTGCCACTTTTGATTCCTGTGAGTCCCACAGAGTCAACATCGCTGTGGGAGAGGGAGCACACGCCGAAGGCTTTCACTAGGGTATAGTCTGAAGAAAGTGATGTCATGCAGTAGCCTAATTTAGGACCTAATTTAGCCCCCAGAACCTTTAATGCTAATGAGAAGGCACCGGAAGGAGAGAACTAGAGGCTGGTTGAAAACAGGACATTTGTGAAAATTTTCATGAACATTTCATCCTCCCCCCTTTTTTTTTTGGTCAAAATTCAAAGTTTTGATTAAAAAAATGCCATCAAGCTTTGCCAGTAGGAAATATTTTCCCCGAGTTCTACAGCTGATTGAGAAACAGCACAAAGATTCTGGGCCCGCTGTTTCCCCTCAACATTTGGACATTTCAATGAAACATTTCATTCCCCCAAATATCACATTTTGGAAGCTTTCAGCAAGTTCCAGAAGGAACCCGGCTTGACACCTGGGGGAGTGGGGTGGGGGGGCAGAATCTGCAGAGCTGGCAAAGCTAGAAAAAACAGAGCATGCTTCATCTGGAGTCAGGAAGGGGCAATAAATATTGGAACTGACAATGCTATTTTTACAGTCCTGTCACAGGGCAGAGCCGTGGTTTAAAAGGGGTGAATAGGAAGTGAAGCAGATAAGGGAGCTCAAGGGATAAACTTTGACTGGATAACTGCTGGCACTAAAAGAATGGGTCAGACTCTGAAGTCTTTACTTAGATTTCCCTGAGTCCAAATTCAGGCAAAACTACCCTTATTTCGGTGACAGGGTGGCGTTGGGATTGGTTCCAGGAGCAGTCTGCTTTTCTTTCACACACGGCCTCGGGAAGCTTTCTGTCCTTCCAGAGAAACACTGATCGTACACCTATCTCTTTGACGGGAATTTTTGGGATGAACTCCAACCGCGCTGCGAGCTGGTGGGATGCCAGGGCATTACTAACGAAATCTGGCAAGAGGGCAAACAGGCTAGCCTAACAAATTAAAAAAACAAACCCTCTTGTGTTAGAACAATTCGATGTTGTTGGCGAATCGCAGCCTAGTTCTGGTGCCAAGAACATCCAAATCAGGTAGATCATTGGCTTTATTCTGCGGGCAGTTTTGATTGTATAAGAATTTAATACTAATGTGTTTGGAGCCGGTAGAGTGAAGCTGAATTTCCACAGTTCTCCTATAATGTCTGGGATCTCCAAGCCAAACACCACGTGATGGTATCAGGTAGAGTGGGGAAGGAACAATAGGATTACCTGGCAGGAGATCTTTCCACCGCATGTGCCAAGGAGACCTGCCTTTTATCCCCTTGGCCTTCCCAAAGGAGAGAGATCAAATGCTTTGCTGTCTTAAGGATTATGCCGGGAATAGAACATGATGGAAGACTTCAGACAGTGGATGAGGTAGCCCGGTGGGGACGCAATCAGAGCGGAAGGGAGGCTCTGCTGAAAAATAAGAAAGGAAGGTGATACCATTGATGGTTTAAGGCCTGAGCGGTTTGGTCTATGCTCTGAGGTGCCGCTCAGGTTCTGAGGGTAAGTGAGATTAGTGATCTTACCCCTGCTTCTCCACATCACAACCCCCCGATGCTCAGCTTAGCACAATTCCGGAAAGTCTCAAGTGTCTTAAGCCAGGCATTGGCTGAAGTACAGAGAAGGGATTTACAACAACCGGGACAGAAGTCCGATCCTCCTGCCCCACAGGCACAGGACCCCTAACTCTTGCGCTTAAGGAGAGTTGCTCTGAGCAGTATAGGGCCCGTGAAACACAGTTGAGCACTTCTAAATTGGTCCAACGAGGCACACGCACCTCCATGCTGTTGGCCAGTTCATTGCAATGCCCTAAACGAACCACTGCGGGGTTGTTCTGCATGATACGGTTGTCCTAGGTGGCTAGCACAGCAAAAGCACTCGTGAAGTCAATAACAGCCATCGTAGTCCAACAGAGAGCTCACCCAGCCTGGGCTGTAAGGTCCTTAACGCCTGTTCCTTCACTGGAAGAGAAGGACTGCTCTGTGCAGCGAGTGCAGGTCAGGTCCCCCTCAAGTCCCTTTTCCACAGGAAGTTACAGGAATAGTATTGGCTGACTGTTCGGACAAGCAGCTCTTACAGGCATGGCTGCTTTCTGCCTAACTCTGTTTGTTCGACTGTTGCCTCATCTACCCAACCCACAGCAGCCCAGTTTATCTGCCATGTCCCCCGTTGCCTTTTGTCTGGCATGCAGCTGGTGGGCTCCGTGGGGCAGGGAGTATGTTCCTTGTTATGGGTCTGTGCGGGGCCGGGCACAATGGGGCCCTGATCCTGGGATGGGGTTCCTACATGCTGCTGTACCATCACAGAGTCAAGGTTTCTTCCCTGGAACCAGATCTTTGAGAAATAGCCACCACACTGAAAATACTCAAAAACTTCTCCCATAGACAAACCTGTCAACCCCAACCTACACCCCGCCCCCTCCCAGCTCAGCCCCCATGGTCCCCTCCATTCAATACCCACCTCTACTCCCGCACTCAGAAACACCCCCTCTCCCCCCCACCCACGCACCTGACTCCAACCCACCTCCCTCACTTAGCTCAAAAACTCCCGCGGGCCAGGCTCAGAGCCTCCCGGCCAACCCAACTTCCCTCCAGATTAGACCCCTCCAGGTTGAGGAAGCCCCGTGTGTCCTTCCTGGGCTGAAATCTGCTCTCTGCCAATTGGGCCAACCCCTGGCCTCCCAGCTGGGCCAGCCCCTGATATGCTGTATTGCATGCTATGATACAGGGGTTCACTTTCTAGAGACTTGGCTGAGACCCCGTTCCCATCCCAGGCTCCCGCACCTTCAAAGACGCACAAACAGTTGGCAACTGATGGTTCCCTGGTCATCTGTCTCCGCAGGGAGACCAAGGACTGAACAGGAATGGAGACTGACAGAACTACTCTCTCTACCTCCACGCTTACTTACAAATATTATTATTTATTATCTGTTTGTATTGAGGTAGCCCCTAGAAGTGCCAGTCCTGGACCACAAACCTACTGCGCTCGTTGTTGTACAAACACAGAATTATCTCTCGGGATCCGTGGTTCTCAACCCGCGGGCCACTTGCAGCCCAATCAGCACACAGCTGCAGCCCATGTGACATCCTCAGGACCACACAGGTAGTGTGTGTATATATATACATATATATTGTGTGGATGCAGCCCACAAAACACATATAGAGCTGCATAGGCGCCCCACAGTGGTAAATAGGTTGAGAACTGCTGTGCTAAGCACGTCCACCGCACCCATCACCAAGACGTCTCAGTACATCTGCAGATGTATCTTTCTCTCTCCCAGGAGTGGGTAACTGAATGCGTGGCTGTCTCAACACGGATGTGTCGCGGGGGGGGGGTCTCAGAGCAGAAGGAGCCAATGGTATGCCTAGAACAGGGGTAGGCAACCTACGGCACGCGTGCCGAAGGCGGCACGCAAGCTGATTTTCAGTGGCACTCACACTGCCCGGGTCCTGGCCACCGGTCCGGGGGGCTCTGCATTTTCATTTAAATGAAGCTTCTTAAACATTTTAAAAACCTTATTTACTTTACATACAACACTAGTTTAGTTCTATATTATAGACTTATAGAAAGAGACCTTCTAAAAACGTTAAAATGTATGACTGGCCCGCGAAACCTTAAATTAGAGTGAATAAATGAAGACTCGGCACACCACTTCTGAAAGGTTGCCGACCCCTGGCCTAGAAAATCTGCCAGCACATTCAATGGAGTAGCTGAGCGGTGGGAGGTATATCAATGTTCTGTTATTTTTCCGGCAAAAAATAAACTGCCTTCCCATCAGGCGTGAAAGTCCCCTCTTCCCAGAACACCCGACGGATGGAAAATCTTTTCCGAGCTACGCTGATGCTCTTTAAATATAAATATCATTTGAACCGGAGGACTGGGGAGACAGACAGAATGTCAACGAGTGGAAATGACCTTTCCCTTCTATGGCTGTGTGTAGCTGTTCATGCCTACGGATGCAAGGAGAGCTCCGATGTCTTGTTACGCTGAGGCAGAGAAAGAAAGCGTACGCCTGTCCAAAATATCTAGGTGGCACAGAGTTCTGGCCCTGGTCTCCAGCCTGGAGTTTGTTTATGAGACACTGCGGCACCAGGATTTTTGTGTGTATTTGTGAGAGAGGTTTTCCCTTTTGGGGTGAGGGGTAGGCAGGCGAGTTAGGGGTTTTATTAATGGTTATTATTTATTTATTTATTACAACAATTATTTATTTATTATTACAATTATTTTCTGAAACCAGGAAAGTTTTCCTGGTTATTTCTGACCCGGGGCTGCTTTCCAAGATATTCAGTCTCAATGTGGAAAATGCAGACTGTGATTTCATTACAATCTCTTGTACAGGCTCAGAGAGGAAGAAGAAAATGTCAGCTCACTGGGTGGAATTGACCCTAAAGTGTGTGCCCAAACTGCGGGGTGATTCAGGAGGCAGCGTTCCTCCAGAGAAGGTGCTGCACCAACCGATCCGTCCCCCGGTGTAGTGCGAGGGGGCGCTGTGCTACAGGGGGCGCTCTTTATGGAGTGGCTGCTAATCTCAGTGCCCCAGGGTGGTTCTAGGGACAGGCTGCTGCAGGTGATTCAACAAGGGGTGCTCTTCACTGAGACACTATTGCCCCCAGGGTGCTGGGTGGGGCTGTTCTGCAGGAACTAGTCCAGGGGAAGCGGTGAGTAGTCAGTGCTGAAAGCAATGTGATTTTGCAGGGGTATTCCAGGGGAGCTGCCACCTGACACACTCGGCCGAAGGAAAAAGGTCAGCTAGGAAAGAGGGGCAGTGAGTTTAGACTTCCGAGGGCTGCCTAGAGAAGCCACTTCAGCTCTGGTACTGATGGAACCAACAAGGCTCAGTGGCTAGAAGCACTGGGAGCAGGGCTGGATTTAGAGACAGGTGACCCATGCAACTGCCTGGGGTGCCGAGCTCAGCACATTGTTTTTGTGGCTAGCGACAAAAGGGAAAATAGAACGAAGTAACATGTTGCAGGTATCCCATAGGTGGATTCATTGTTCGCTGACCTCCTAGAATGTTCCGGATCTCTGTGGAATCTCGTGGAACCTTCCAGACTTGCCGAGCACGACATTTTCCTCGACTCTCCTAGCATGTTGTCAGCCAGGCCCTCGCGGGTATACAAGGGGTGGGGCGTCGCCAGTCAGTCAGTGAGATATAAGAACAAAGTGAATTGAAGTGAAGTGAGTGCCCAGCTGCGATAATGTGAACCTTGTTTCCTGGACACAAATCAGACGTCAAGAATTATAACATTCAAAAACCAGTTGGAGAACACTTCAACCTCCCTGGTCACTCGATTACAGACCTCAAAGTCGCAATACTCCAACAAAAAAACTTCAAAAACAGACTCCAATGAGAAACTGCAGAATTGGAATTAATTTGCAAACTGGACACCATTAAATTAGGCTTGAATAAAGACTGGGAGTGGATGGGTCATTACACAAAGTAAAACCTATTTCCCCATGCTAATTTTTCCCCTACTGTTACTCACACCTTCTTGTCAACTGTTGGAAATGGGCCATCCTGATTATCACTACAAAAGATTTTTTTTCTCCTGCTGATAATAGCCCACCTTAATTGATTACTCTCGTTATAGTTAGTATGGCAACACCCATTTTTTCATGTTCTCTGTGTATATATATCTTCCTACTGTATTTTCCACTGCATGCATCCGATGAAGTGGGTTTTAGCCCACGAAAGCTTATGCCCAAATAAATGTGTTAGTCTCTAAGGTGCCACAAGTCCTCTTCGTTCTTTTTGCTGAGACAGACTAACACGGCTACCACTCTGAAACTTGTTTCATTGTGCAATTGTGAAAGCGCACTTGTGTTTTAAGACTTGAAGAGTGTAAGCAGCGACTAATAGAGGACATATTTAATGAGACGCTGTGCTTCAGTTCGCGAGGGCAAAGGCGAGAGAAGTGACCTGTTGAGCTAAAGGGCCCCTACGGTAATGCTATTTAATACTGGTCCACCCAAGGTTGGTGCATAGTTCAATTTCTATAAGCTTAGAGGAAACCATTTTTTTTAATTTGCTTATATATGGCATGAATAAATACAGGTTTACCGATCCTAGTGTGCAACTTTATCGTCTAATATGACAGGGTTAAATCATGCATGCAAATCGTGCATCAAAGTCCACATTGACATTGAAATTGGCTACAAATGCAATAAAAAATAAGGTATTCAAAAGTTTAACCAATGGCGGGTTGAGGGCGCCAAAGACTCTCCTTACCCGGGACGCCATTTGGTCTAGAGCTGGCACGGAGAGGCAGTAGCCAATCAGGACCCACCAAGCAAGTTTTAAAGGCTTACCTGCTTATTCTAAGGGGGAGTGTTGGATGGAGCTGGGTCAGGAGAGGCCTTAACCGAAAACACCCAGGTCAGGGCCTTGCAATCACACTCCACCTTTGGTTTAAGCAAGCAACAAGCTGTTTGCTTTTCTTGTGACATTAAGACACCCAGGCGGCCATTTCTGAGTTGGATTTTGATTAACTATAGCAGGACTGGCAATGAGACAACCATGGGGGGTGGGGGGGGGGTGTTTACATCAGGCTCCAGGCCAAATTCAGTCTGGGTAACTGCATTCTGCCATATTTACTGATGGAGCAAAGCCTAGAGCAATAGTAAAGGGGGGAGAAAAAACAATCATCAGCAAAGAGAGGCAGAGCTATCATTTGTCTTTTAGAAGCACATCAATTCTCAGATTCCAAATGATGGAGACTCCACCCCACCCCTCGGGAAGCTGCTCCAGTGGTTAATTACTCTCACTGTTGAAAATTTGCACCTTGTTTGGCCACCAGCCACTGGCTCCTGGTAAATGTCAGTGGAATCCTGGGTGGCCTTGCTAGCCCCACCCAGGGGAGAAGAGAGAGCAGTGAACCAATCCCACGTACCCAGCAGATAAACCCCAGCAGCTGGTAAGTACTGGGGCCCTCTGGCTGGGGTGGGGTCCCCAGATTATTGCACATGCCTCTCCATGTTGGAGGATAGGTCCACCAATGGCTATTGGCCAAGATGGTCAGGGACGTAACCCCAGGGTCCGGGTGTCCCTATAAGCTCCAGCTGCCAGAAGCTGGGAGTGGACGACAAGGGATGGATCACTCGAGGGATGGATCACCTCTGTCCTGTTCATTCCCTCTGAGGCATCTGGCACTAGCCACTATCGGAAGACAGGATGCTGGGCTAGATGGACCATTGGTCTGAGCCAGTATGGCCAGTATGTAAAGAGTCACAATGCCGGACTGTGTGGGGCCAGTGGCATGGTGCGCCTACGGCACAGGATTGCCTTCCCTCACAGTGAGACTCAGGGATATTGGGGGTCACTCTGGAAGCCCAGCCCTCAAAAACGCCCCCTCCCATACTGTATGCTATTAAATCACTGCCCCCACAGCACGTTGGGTTCCCATTCACACACTGAGCAGGCCTGGCCCTGCTTAGCATGCAAGCATGGGGGGAGGGATAGCTCAGTGGTTTGAGCATTGGCCTGCTAAACCCAGGGTTGTGAGTTCAATCCTTGAGGGGGCCACTTAGGGATCTGGGGCAAAAAAAAATTGGTCCTGCTAGTGAAGGCAGGGGGCTGGACTCGATGACCTTTCAAGGTCCCTTCCAGTTCTAGGAGATTGGTATATCTCCTATTATTATAAGACCTACCAAGATCCCCCCGGCGAGGGGATATGACTACAGGGGAATGTGGGGCATCTGTACAGGGGCTGGGGAATACCCCTTGGGTGCGTTAAAAGGAAAGGGTGAA
The DNA here is from genome assembly GCA_003942145.1 of Platysternon megacephalum. Taxonomy (NCBI): domain Eukaryota; kingdom Metazoa; phylum Chordata; order Testudines; family Platysternidae; genus Platysternon; species Platysternon megacephalum. Next base: position 2,090,585 of record QXTE01000120.1, read on the forward strand.
AAGCTAACGGGTCGCATCACGGCCGCAGAGACTCCAGGCAAACGCTGGGACAAGGAGGAGGCCCTAGCGCCAACAGAGCTGAACAACAGGGCCTTTGGCCAGGGCCGGCATAGGGTGAGTTGAGGACATGATGCAGCATGTGTGGTCTGATTGGGCTTTAGCTCGATCTTACATAAAACACCCCCAACCGCGCAGTCATTTGACGAGGGAGTGGAGCAAACGCTACCATCACCTTTCGACGGCTTAAACGCAGCCGGGCCGAGGAAGCAACTCTCACACATTGCTGACATGTCTGGAACGGGGTTTTTCCTCCGGGGAGTTTGCAGTGGGGACCCAGCTGGTCTCCAGATGGTGGGGAGGTGGCTGGGGTGAGTCATGTCTTTGCAAGGCTGGGATCGGAAAGAGAAGCACAAAGGGCTTTGTTGAGGACACTAGAGGGATAAGGCGGGGTGAGGGGGGTCACCATATTTGGATGGGTAAAGCATGTGACATATTCCCCGTGAATGGGACATTTGCTTGGGGGGGTGAGCCACAGCCCATGTAGCCTCTGCTTCCCATCCACGAACCACGTCATCTTGTTTTGGAAACACTGTGCAAAATTGTAGAGATGCTTTTCAGAGAGGCCAGCAAAATGAAATACCTCGCCCCTGTCGGCCTGGCCCTGTTATCACACTGCCTAGCTTTGGCCCCCATGGAAATGGGAAAGCCGACACAGCTTTCCCTATCCCAAAGGAAAGGCCAGCGACAGGCACACACAGGGAGCTGGAACGGGAAGGGCGGAAAAGCCACTTCCTCTCCGGGCTGCCGTGCAATTTTCACACAGTTGCTCCTGGCCCAAGACAAGAGGCGAGCGCCAGGGATCCTGAGCCAGATGACAAAGTGTGTGGGGGTATAAGAGTGTATGAGTAGGTTTCCATCCAGAGCCAGCATGACAATGGGGAGGCATCATATGCCTGCCTGTCATTGTCCCACAGATCTTCCGTGTGCTGTTTATGGCTGGCCTTCTTAGCAGATGTGGAAGTTGCCGGGAGACGGGGGGTGGGGAGGAAAGAGGGAGAAATTATCCAGGCCCTTGTCTGCTGCGGGGCAGTTCAAACAGCAGCTTGCATTGTGTTCCCAGCACTGTCCGGCTAACGGTTCACACTGGAGCCGGCTGGGTGGAATTTAAAGGCTCTGGGATTGTGAAGCCATTATTGTTGTCACCCGCAAATAAGTTATGTAGGTGCCTAAATACGGATACCAGGGACAAACCATAGGCACCGGGGATGGACTACGTTGGCCTAGGTGATTCATTTTCTATCCCAGCCATCTCCATGGAGCCATATCTCCAGCCCTGACCAAACATGACCACGTAGCTCGTCCAGTAGCTCCCGATCCCTCTGTCTACACGGCCGCCAGCCCTACCGCACCTTCCATTTCCCACCATCTCCACTCGCTACTGAAACCAAGTCGAGGGTCCATTCTCCTAGTGGCCCATTGTCACTGGAGCTTCTTTGCAGCCTTCCAGGTGTGCCCTTCCGGTGTCTCCAGATACGTCCTCCCTAATGGCTTTGTATTGACTTCTGTGTCCCAGTGTGTCCCAGTCATCGATCTGGTCTAGGTGTAGGCAGGAGCAAAGAGCAGACAGAGCCATGTGTGGTTTCAGCCCAGGAGTGTTCTTTATTCATGATAACTGGAGAATGACACTGAGAATGAGCATTACTTCTAGAAAAAAACCGAGGAGTCCTTGTGGCACCTTAGAGACTAAGAAATTTATTTGGGCAGAAGCTTTCGTGGGCTGGAACCCACTTCATCGGATGTGAAGTGAAGTGAAAAACACAGGAGCAGGTATAAATACATGAAAGGAGGGGGTTGCGTTACCAAGGGTGAGGTCAGTCTAACGAGATAAATCAATTAACAGCAGGATACCAAGGGAGGGAAAATAGCTTCACGATATCTTGCCTAAGAAGCTCCAAAATGTTAGGAACAGTTTTAACTGATGTGCCTGCCCCTGTTCTTTGGATCATTTCAGTTACTCTCAGCCTAGAGCAGTGGTCGCCAAACTGTGGGGCGCACACAGCCCCGCTCCGCCCCCAGTTCTGCTCCGTCCTTGTCCCTGACCGCAGCTCCACTCCCAGCCCCATCCCCAGCCCTGCCCCCAGCCTTGGCACCCGACCGCAGCCCGGCCCCGGCTTCCACTCCGGGACCCAGCCCCTGGCTGTGGCTCTGTTCCCGGCGCCAGCCCCACTCCTGGCCCCAGACCCGCCTCCAGCTGTGGCCCCAGCCTTGGCCCCCTCGCCCCTGTCCGTGCCCCCTCCTCCCCCTGGGAGCCATGGCTCTGCTTCCGATACCAGCTCGGGGCGGGGGGTGGGGGCGTGGGCAGGGGGCGCGACCGTGAAAAGTTTGGGGACTGCTGGCCTGGAGGATGAGAATGGAACATGCCTGGACATTGAACTTGCTTTCCATGCTTAGGTCAGGCCCTTTGAGGCATATTAGGGGCATGTGAGCTAGGGACGTTTATACAGGCCAGACCTGTCCTAAGATCAGTGGTTCTCAACTAGGGGTATGCAGGAGGTAAATCATCTCCTCTAGAGATTTGCCTCGTCTTACAACAGGCTACATAAAAAGCACCAGCAAAGTCAGTACAAACGAAAATTTCCTACCGACAATGACTTGTTTATACTGCTCTGTCTACGATACACTGACATGTAAGTACAATATTTATATTCCAATGGATTGATTTTATAATTAGACGGTAAAAATGAGAAAGTCAGCAATTGTTCAGTACGAGTGTGGCTGGGACCCTTTGGTATTTTGATGTCTGATTTTGTGAGCAAGTCGTTTTGAAGTGAGGTGAAACTTGGGGGCCGCGCAAGACAAATCAGGCTCCTGCAAAGGGGGTACAGTCGTCTGGAAAGGTTGAGAGCCATTGCTTCAGTCTCCAGAGATCCCAACCCCCTGACCAGCACGAATAAAGGCAAGCCCAGATACCCTGCAGATGGGTGAGGTATACAACTCCATATAAAAGAGAACTTGCAGGCTGTGGATCTTCCCGCCCGCCATGTTGTGTAGCTTGACCTTACTGGAAAGCCACAGACCAACTCCCATTTCCTGTGGTGGAGAGAGGCAGAAGCTGTGGGCTCCGCAGCAGGAAGATTTCCTCAAGGGAAGGCTTTGGTACGTCTGTCTTGGGAGCCATCTGCCAGCTGGCTGGCTCATTGCACCATATAAAAGAGCTTGACGGTGCCTACCAGAGGAGCTCTGAGCTCACCTTATGCCGTGGTTGGACTGGTGTCCACCTTGGCTCCCTCAGCAGAAAGACCAGGTTTCTTCTTGCAAGTGCCGGATTTAGCACCTTGCTTCTTCCCCCGTTTAATGCTCCGTCCTTCGACCTCGCCTCTCTTAGAATCATAGAATCATAGAATATCAGGTTCGACGGGACCTCAGGAGGTCATCTAGTCCAACCCCCTGCTCAAAGCAGGACCTAATCCCAACTAAATCATCCCAGCCAGGGCTTTGTCAAGCCTGACCTTAAAAGCCTCTAAGGAAGGAGATTCTACCACCTCCCTAGGTAACCCATTCCAGTGCTTCACCACCCTCCTAGTGAAAAAGTTTTTCCTAATATCCAACCTAAACCTCCCCCACTGCAACTTGAGACCATTGCTCCTTGTTCTGTCATCTGGTACCACTGAGAACAGTCTAGATTCATCCTCTTTGGAACCCCCCTTCAGGTAGTTGAAAGCAGCTCTCAAATCCCCCCTCATTCTTCTCTTCTGCAGACTCAACAATCCCAGTTCCCTCAGCCTCTCCTCATAAGTCATGTGCTCCAGCCCCCTAATCATTTGTGTTGCCCTCCGTTGGACTCTTTCCAATTTTTCCACATCCTTCTTGTAGTGTGGGGCCCAAAACTGGACACAGTACTCCAGGTGAGGCCTCACCAATGTCAAATAGAGGGGAACGATCACGTCCCTCGATCTGCTGGCAATGCCCCAACTTATACAGCCCAGAATGCCCTTAGCCTTCTTGGCAACATTAGCCTTCTTGGGAGTTTCTGACCCCTACTCGGTCACACAACAGCGGCCTCCCCTTGGTCACATGCATCTCCTGGCTGACCCCAAATCACTCTGCTCTAGCAAAATACAATGAAAGGATCCTAATCCACCAACATGGCCAATCTCACCTCAGCAGGGGATGGCTACTGCCCTTTGCGATGGGGGCAGTGGTGGAGATGACACTCAGTCTTTGCCCCCAAAGAGCTGGCAATTTAAATGTACAAGGGAGGATTATTATCCCCATTGTACAGATGGAGAAACTGAGGCACAGAGCTTAAGTGATTTGTCCAAAAGATCAAAACCCTGATCTCCTTGCCAGTGCCTTAACAACAAAACCATTCTTCCTCTCCAATATTCACAAATCCTGAATGACAGAACCCTATAAAAATCCCCAAATCCAATCCGTTGCTCTTTGGGTCTGTCTCTGATTGTGTGTTTGTACAGCACCCAGCACAACAGGCCCAGATCTAGACTGAGTCTTCTGGGCACGACTGCAATAGAAGGAACGTATTATAATAATTGGCAAAATCACTGTCCAAATGATTTACCTTGGGCTAATACCCACTTGTCAGGGCTGGGGCTAAGTTTGTTAATACTGGTGCAGATTCCTGAAGAGAAGGCGCTATCCAAATGCAAAGTGTTATTGAAATTAAATAGTATTTTACCATCCCTGATTTGAGTGTTGAGCCTGTAGCAGGTTGGAAATATCATGGGGGGCGGGATAGCTCAGTGGTTTGAGCATTGGCCTGCTAAACCCAGGGTTGTGAGTTCAATCCTTGAGGGGGCCACTTAGGGATCTGGGGCAAAATTGGTCCTGCTAGTGAAGGCAGGGGGCTGGACTCAATGACCCTTCGGGGTCCCTTCCAGCTCTATGAGATAGGTATATCTCCATATTCTTCTTCTTCTATCATGTGTGTTATGGCTTGGAAAATGCCCACAACCGTCCATGTGTTCCGAGCAATGTGCAAAACTCCCCTCCGCTCCGTAATGCAATGAACTCTGGTGGAACAGGACCGATGATAGGGCTGGTTTGAACTCTCTGGCAAGAGACATGAATGGAGAAGTAAATAGCCCACGCGTGCGATTCTTTACCGAGCAGCTGCTAAGGAGTAACTGGAAACAATTCACACTGTCAAGGGACTGCTAAGAGGACAACCTGTAGCCCAGTGCTCATAGCCAGTCCATCCCCAAGCAAGCTGCAGCAAACCATAATGGAAAACAGCAGCAGCTGAGAAGTAATGGTGACCATGCTCATGATGATCCTGAACAATAGGAAGGCTCTCAGTCATAAGCTACTGGTTTGGCAAGCGCAGGTTCCCAGGAGCCCCGGCTATGAGTCGGTTTCAAAGGCAATGGAAGCATGCTGTCTCAACGCTCATAAAGAGATGATGGATTCAGAGTCAAACTGAACCATGTAGGAGGCTAACAGAAGCACGTTGTACGTACAGGAGGATCCTGTCCTGTGGTTGATGTTCAAAATAGGGAGAATATAAAGGAATCAATAGTGCTGCTGTCAAATTAAAGTAAGTAACTAGGGATGGAAGGAAAACGCCAGGTCTGAACATCTCCCCCATACTTTGGCAGAGTTTGGGATCCACTTTGTGTGTGGCCTGGTGGCAGCGTGCCATCTTGTGGAGGTATTTTACAGGAAGAGGCTAGAGACGGAGAAGCAAAGGCATGGATAGAGGGATGGGGTCCTTTGAGTTCAGTCTAATCTCATCCATTACATTGTTGGTGTAACAGTTAAATAGAAACCTGGGATTCCCTGCTTCCTACATGAATAGATTCTAAGGCCAGCATTGTGACCATCTTCTTGTCTGACCTCCGGCATACCACAGGCCAGAGAACTTTGCCCAGTGATTCCTGCATGAAGCCCGTATTTGGTGGTTGAAGTAGAGCTTCATTGAATACTGCAGGCCCCATCCCTCTAATGGGCCAAAGCAAACCAGATATCCAAACGTCCCACTGCTGGGCAGTGTCCAGCGTCTGGGTCTGAAGGGTGAAATTTAGCTGCAGGCATCTGGGCTTGCAAGAGATCTTTCCGGGTGGGTAAAATGGTTCTGATACCAGTCCCCATGACCCAAACCGGTGCCCATAGCCCAAACTGAACTTTCGTTTAGACTAAAAAAATTCCATTAACTTCTCCCCACGCCCTCTTATCTTGACTTCACAATACAGCTGACTCTGCACTACCTAGTGCCTTTGGGGCACCTGCCATTGGCCACTGTCAGAGGATAGGATACTGGGCTTGATGGACCTTTGGTCTGACCCAATATGGCCGTTCTTATGTTCTTAGTTCTGAAGGGGACTAGGAGAGGTGGAGAGGAAATGCTGTGAGGCAAAATGCTCCCCTCAAGGTATTTGTGGCCAAGCAGCAGCAAGAACCACGGGAGACGTCACCAGAAAGCCTGATCTGGTGAAATTTCCAGGCCAGTTTTTCAGAAGATTCAGATAAACTGCTCTTTGCATAGGGGGCCTGCTGGTGCTCGCAGGGAATCCTGCATGCAGAGCCGACACGGGGCGCTGCCTTCGAAGCTTTGGTGTTTATCCCAAGATCTACAATCTCCAAAACTTTTGAGGTTCAACCATCACTTGATATTTTAACACAATCCTTTTGTGCCTGGTTACGATATCTACAAGTTGGGCAAATCCAGCTTCTCCGTCCCCTCAGTAGGTCTTACAGGAAGGGCTAGATTCTGCCTCATGTTGAGTTGTCCCTTTCTATGCAGGTAGTCCCATTGATTTCAGTAGGGCTACTCATGGAGTAAGGAGTGCTCAGCAGAAGGAAGGACAGCCCAGCCAGGACCTATAGATTTCCCTCTCCTCTCAGGTATCATTATTCCCTGCATAGAAATGACCTGTCTTTTCTCCAGTTTGCAGTCCAGAGCTCACGGGAACATAATCCAGCCTTTGCAATGTCTGCAAACTATTGGTGTTGACTAGTCCCCAGTTTGGTTAGCTAAGTCATGTGGTATTGTTTTTGCTCCCCCGTTGGATAGGTGAATAGAACATAAGAACATAAGAATGGCCCTACTGGGTCAGACCAAAGGTCCATCTAGCTCAGTATCCTGTTTTCCAACAGTGGCCAATGCCAGGTGCCCCAGAGGGAATGAACAGAACAGGTAATTATCAAGTGATCCATCCCCTGTTGCCTGTTCCCAGCTTCTGGCAAACAGAGGCTAGGGACATCATCCCTGCCCATCCTGGCTAATAGTCATTGATGGGCCTTGGATAGCAAATATCAAATGACAAATCTCCTTGCTCATGCACAAGGTCTCTTGCACGTCCGCACGTATATACAAGTGGATGTGAATACGGGGATTAATAAAGGGTGAAATTCACCCCATGCTGAAGATGTCGCATCACTCAAGTCCCATCTCAGCCCTGTTTAGAAGGTTGAAGTAGGACGTAAGTCATGTGCTGGCCCCGTGCACTGGGAAATACAGAGCGGTGGGCTAGAATTTAGGAGACTGTGGTTCTGTTCCCAGCTCTGTCACTAGCCTGCTGGGGGACTTGGGGCAAACTACTTTACCTCGGTTTCCCCAAAATGGGGTTAATGCTACTGACCTCCTTTGTACAGTGCTTTGAGGTCAACCGATGAAAAGTGCTGGAGAAGAGCGAAGTATGATCATGATTTAGTGTGAACAAAAACTCCCCTGCCAATATTCTCCAGTAAATTGGGGACACCAATGACAGTCAAACCAAACAGCCCATCGGGACCCGAACGAATATTCACGAGCTCTCTTTTGCAGTCCTCAGCCAGCACTCATTGTTATACAGAAGTCCCCGCAATGGACCGTTGCTCATAGGTAAAGCCAGCTGGCAACATAATCAAAGGAAAAAATGGAAAGTCCCCCATGCTACTCCATTGGCCAGTAGCCAGCTGCACTAGCCATTTGCTTTGGAGGAATTTTTCAGCATGCTACATGTGCAGCTCCTCTCTCGGGTTTATTGGAACGATGATTAGGGAAAGGCATTACATCAACACACAGCATTTCAGATCTTTTCGCTAGGGAGAGGGAGAAAATAGAACGGCAAAGAGACTACATACATACTTGGAACGGCCGGCCTTTTCCATGATAAGCCAGCCGGTGCACAGTTCAAGCACATACATACATTCTCATATATTTCATGTCAGCGCCATTGGATTAGCAACCCCTGAGCTCTGTCCACTGGAGATTCTCATCTATTTCAGCCCCGCACGCTGTGCGATGGAAGGAGCTTCTGTGAATGTCTGCCTCCTTGACCCATCTCTTGCCCACTATAGGAACAAAGGGATCACCAGATTGGATCAGAGGTCCGGCTACTCCAGTATCCCTTCTCCGATAGTGGCCACCACCAGATTCTTTAGAGGACGGTGTAAGAACCCCAAAGTAGGCAAATGTGGGATAATCAGCAAATAACTGATTTCTTGGATCAGTGGCAGTTCTCGGGGGAGAGGGGGATTGGTTCAGGTCCAACAGAATCTCATAGACTTTAAGGTCAGAAGGGACCATCATGATCATCTAGTCTGACCTCCTGCATGTTGCAGGTCACAGAACCTCACCCACCCACTCCTGTAATGGACCTATAACCTCTGAAATGTTGGTGAATTGGAAACGTCCATTTTAGATCTGTTCCAGAGCGGCGATTCAGACCTGGGTGTCCTGAAATGGGGTGTGGGTGGTCATGTCTAGCGGTCAGAGCAGTGGCAGTCAGGCCTAGTGCTTGGAGCAGGAGTTAGCAGCCAGGAACAGAGAGGCAAGGATCAGAACTAGCATCAGGCGCCAGTCAAAGGAGCAGGAGTGGAGCAGGGCAGGAGCAGGGCTGGGACAAGGCTGGGAACAAGGCAGGGACAGGAGAAATTGTAGATGCAGGAGTAAGCCTTGACCAGGCACTAGCCTTGTGCTGCTGCTGAGCTTAAGAGCAGGGCTCATGATGCCTCTCCGTCAATCAGGGAGTCTGGTTGATCAGGAGGTTCAGCTGCAGGCCCCGATTCCTGACTCCGAGTCTCCCACATCCCAACTGAGTGTCCTAACCACTGGAGTGTGGGTTATAAAAGGGCAGGGGGGAAGGGGCGCCTCCACCTTCTCCTCCAGAATGGCCAAAACTATTCCCTTCAAACCTGCAAACAGTTTCAGATCAAGGGGAATTGTCTTTTCCATTGAATAACCTGTCCAGAAAATGTCACCCAGCTCTAATTAGCAGCAGGCTGCTCTCCCGAACAGCCCCCAAAGCAGCAGGAAGCCAGGGAAGAGATTTGGGTCTGTAGCCATAACGGTGGCATTTTATATTGTGCATCTCCAGATCCTTTTGCAAACCCCAGCGTCTGCTCATGCCTGTTGTTCTGAGACCCATCGTACAGAAGGGGAAAGCGAGGCCTGGCAAGGTTAAATGACCTGTCTGTGGGTGCAAGTCATCCCTCTGCAGGACTCCAATGCAAGCCCTGTGCCCCATTGAAATCCCATTCCAGGCAGCTGATTAAATGGTGCATTGGCTTTGTGTGATCCCCCTCCCCTGAGCGTTCATGGCTCTGCCAGTGGCAGCGATGATCTGCCAACATTTTAACATGGGTCTTCTGTAAATATTTCCCTTTTAGCCGCCGATGAAGGCTGAGTCTGCTCGGAGAGTGAAGGGGGAGGGGGGAAATGTATTTGTTTTCCCATTTAAACCAAACCACACATTCTCCTCGCCATCACTGAGGAAGGAGGCAGCATCTTTTGGCAAGCAGGCACCTCTTAAAGTGCACTTCATTGGGAATATTTATATCCTGTCATTGAGAAATATACTGCGTGTGTTGTTAGCCTAGCACAGCGTTCAACACGTGGCATATGCAAGGGGTCCCGGCTGTGGCTAAGAGGCAAAGCCCTGAGGAAAAGTGTAGAAAATGATCAATTTTCGGATAGGGTTTTTCAACCATTCTGTTGGCTTCAATGAGAGCTGGCTGAAAAAAGCCAGTAAAAAATATCACAAAACCTGATCAAAAATTGGTAGAGGTTCCCCCTCTCCCCCCCCCCCCCCCCCCCCCCCCCCAAAAAAAAAGAATTTTTTTAATGGAATTTTTGGAAAGTCAAGAAACTTCAGCCAGTTACAGAGCTGCTCAGAAAGATTAAAATAAAAAGGGCAATAAACATTTTCATTCACATCTTTCAGGGTGGGTGTCGACATGCAAATGTTTGACACAAAGTCATGGAAAATCAAAATATTTTGAGAATCAGAGGGGTCGCCGTGTTAGTCTGGATCTGTAAAAAGCAACAGAGAGTCCTGTGGCACCTTTAAGACTAACACACGTATTGGAGCATAAGCTTTCGTGGGTGAATACCCCCTTCGTCAGACGCATGTAATGGAAATGTCCAGAGGCAGGTATAAATATGCAGGCAAGAATCAGTCTGGCGATAACGAGGTTAGTTCAATCAGGGAGGGTGAGGCCCTCTTCTAGCAGTTGAGGTGTGAACACCAAGGGAGGAGAAACTGCTTTTGTAGTTGGCTAGCCAGTCACAGTCTTTGTTTAATCCTGATCTGATGGTGTCAAATTTGCAAATGAACTGAAGCTCAGCAGTTTCTCAAAACATTTTGACTAGCTCTAAATTCAATACCTATTTACCTGAGACAGGCTCCATTACTGTCATATCTCCACAGCTCCCAGTCTTTAATGGATCTATCCTTACGACACCCCTGCGAGATAGAAAGGTCATATTATCTCCATTTTACAGATAGACAAGTGAGGCCCAGACAGACAAAGGGCCAGGGTTTGTTTAAGGTATTTAGATGCCTAAAGATAGCAACAGGTGCCTGAAAGGGGCTGTTAAAAGCACCTGGGCACCTACGCCCAACTGAAATCAATGATTTCAGAGAGTTAGGTGCTTTTGAAAAACCTTGTTAGACGCCTATCTGCACCTTGAGGCATCTACATCATTGTAAAAATCTGACCCTAAGTGACTTGCCCAGGGTCACCCAGGAAGTCTGTGATGGAGCACAGACAAACCTGAGTCCCAGGCAGCGGCGGCTCCAGGCACCAGTGCTCCAAGCGTGTGCCTGGGGCGGCAAGCCGCGGGGGGAACCCTGCCGGTCCCTGCGACGGCGGCAGTCAGGGAGCCTTCGGCGGCTTGCCTGCGGGAGGTCCGCCGGTCCCGCAGATTCGGCAGCAATTCGGCGGCGGGTACGCCGAAGCCGCGGGACTGGCGGACCTCCCGCAGGCATGCCGCCGAAGGCAGCCTGCCTGCCGTGCTTGGGGCGGCAAAAAAGCTAGAGCCACCCCTGGTCCCAGGCTACCACCTTAACCACTGGACCCTCCTTCCTCTTGTGCAGAATTTTATCCCCTAATAGGGAATTTAAGCCTTGTTACTGAGTTCTATAGGGTGGTTAAAAAGATCATTTTCTGTTGAACTCTCTAAGTTCAGAGTCACTTCTATAGAATCCCGGTACATTTCCATAGAGTCCAATCAATTTCATCCTTATGACATTTTATGGGAATTTTCCATATTGGAAAAAAAATGATAAAAACCGAGGATGACGACAGAAGCCCACCAGACCGGTTGTGCTGTGTTTCCTGCAGACCAGTACTTAAGAGGCACTTAGAAGCATCTGGCTGCTGCTTAGAGAGGCACTTCAACCGTTTAACTCTTCTCAAGCACTTTCACAGTTACTATACTAGACAAAAATGTGTGGGGAAGTCTCTTCACGTCAAGATATTACCCACAGGTCCAGGGCACTTGTGGGCATTAAAGATCCCAAACCACTGTTCACAAGAGTAGGGACAGCTAACTTGGAATCATAGAATATCCGGGTTGGAAGGGATCTCAGGAGGTATCTAGTCCAACCCCCTGCTCAGAGCAGGACCTAATCCCAACTAAATCATCCCAGCCAGGGCTTTGTCAAGCCGGGCCTTAAAAATCTCGAAGGAAGGAGATTCCACCACCTCCCTAGGTAACCCATCCCAGTGCTTCACCACCCTCCTAGTGAAATAGTGGTTCCTAATATCCAACCTAGACCTCCCCCACTGCAACTTGAGACCATTGCTCCTTGTTCTGTCAACTTGATGTCTTCAGTATTTACTAGTGATGGATCTGAATCCAAACTTTCCGAAAATTCAGGTGTTCAGATCTGAGTTTTGTGGTCAGGCCTTTACAGTAAGTGGAGTGACCCACGTGCTCAAGTACCTTCCTGATTGGGGCCAGTGTTAGGATCTGGATCTTGAGTCAAACATTCTCAGCATTTGGGGTTGTTTGGATCTGGGGTTTGGTCCAGTAATTACAATGGGTACCATGAAAAAACAAGTGACCCCATTTTAAGAGACTGGCAGAGCAGAGATTTACTTATATTTAGAATGTATATTTCCATTTGCCATTTATATCACATCACCCACAGTCCAGTGTGCCTTATCTATAGGCCTGCCCAACTTCCCTTTTAGCATGTGGATTTAATAAATGTCTTCACTTTCTTTCCTATCCTATTGTGCCCTTTTGCTGTGAATTTTTAAACAGGTACCAGATATTTACAGGGAGAGGGAATAGGACTGATGTGGGGATGATTGGTTGTTGCAGTATAACAGAGACATGACGTAGGAATGAATGAAAATGATACCTACCTCTTCCAACGTACTATTTCATAGAACTCAAAGGGTTCCGTAAAGGCTACGTTTCCTCATCCCCATTTTTAGATCCATCTTTTCTTCATCTGAAAAAGGCAATTTGGCAAAATCAGGACTTTTCATGAGAACTTTTTTTACTTGAAATCTTTTTGGGGGATAAAAGGGGGGTTGAACTTGTCAGTGCACTTCATCTTGTCATTTTCCAAATGACAGATTCTGGTTTGCCCGTTCAAAATGAGTTTTTCTTTCAAAATTTCAGCTAACTATAGTAAGAGCAATTTGTTTCCAATACAAAAAGGGTCAAAGTTGAAACAGAAACAAAACCCTTCTGATTGAGGCGAACTGAAAAATCTTTTTGGATTTTCAGTTCATGAAAATATCCAAGATGTTGTAGTTTTGTCCCAAAGCAATAGGGGAACATTTTTCGATAGCTCAAACATTTTCTCGGGATGAGAAATTCTTTTCCCTCCCAATCTATCCATTTTACAGATGTGGAAACTGAGGCAGGGAGGCACAGTAACTTGCCCAAGATCACACAGCAGGCCGGTGGCAGAACCAACAATACAACCCTTATCTCCTGATTCCCAGGCCGCTGCTTTACCCACAGGACCACACTGCCACATATATCAATGAGAGCTATTATGGCCAGATGGGTAGCAAGTGGTGGATGTCAGCAGTTCAGTGTCATTGTTTATTGCCATGCTATTTTAAAATCTGGGAAGTACTCACCAAGCATGAGATGGGTGCTCCTGATATGTATGTTTAAATATAAAATAAATAAATACCGAGTCCCACCCCAGATGCAGCTGCATTTCATTGACGGTGAGGTTATTTTTGCAGAATAAACCTTGTAAACCACTTGAAGATGAGAGAGGCTATGAGATGCTCAACTCCACCACTGACTCTCCTTGCGGAAACTCACTTCACCTCCACATACTTCAGTTTCCCCATCTGAAAAATGGGGATGCTGATACTGACCCTGCTGTGCATGGTGCTTTGGGTCTCTCAGATGATGTGCACTGGATCAGGCCTAAGGTTTATGACAAAACCTTCAGCAATAACAGTGCACGTGTCCCCCAGAAGGAAGAAGTAGCTCAAATGGAGCAAGTTCCAGCATGAGCAATACAATAAATACACATAAACTAAAGTAGCCTAGATGTCAATTATCACTGTTGGCTGAACTGCTGATGCCCAGGGTGACTGTGATGGGAAAATGTTCCCCACCCTGGCTCTCACAGGCCTCTTGAAGATAACATCCTCGCCTGGTGAGGCTTTGTGGTCTCATATCTGTGCGACTGGGCTGGTACGGCCGTTCTCACAGGGCTCCGAGAAGATGACCACATCTGTTATTCTTAGCTCGGTGCAGCACAGCTGGGGAGCCCCGCAAAGAGAGTTGAGTCTTGGAGCCCGTTCTCGGCTCGCGATTAGATTGATTTGCTTAAGAAAAGAATTAATAACCAGTGTGGATTAATTTTTCCTTCCTTTTAATCGAGGTTAGTTAACATGTGTGCGTGGTAATCTTTTTCTTAAGTTCCTGGACATAAATCACTTCGCTGAAGAAAGACTGCGGCTTGGAAACAAAGAACAAGCCACGCAAATAGCTACTGATTGGGCCAAGGCTTGTGTGGCTTCTCCTTATCACTGTTCTAAATGTCAGCAGAAATAATGGGTTCAGAGCCGACAAATGGCTCTGTGTCAATGAACATAAGAAAGGCCAGAGTGGGTCAGACCAATGGTCCATCTAGCCCAGTGTCCTGTCTGCCAACAGTGGCCAATATTAGATACATCTCTACCTCGATATAACGCTGTCCTCGGGAGCCAAAAAATCTTACCGCGTTATAGGTGAAACTGTGTTATATCGAACTTGCTTTGATCCATCGGAGTGCGCAGCCCCGCCCCCCCGGAGCACTGCTTTACCGCGTTATATCCGAATTTGTGTTATATCGGGTGGCGTTATATCGAGGTAGAGGTGTACTTCAGAGGGAATGAACAGAACACAGCAATTATTGAGTGATCCATCCTCTGTTGGACAGTCCCAGCTTCTGGCAGTTGGAGGTGTAGAGACACCCAGAGCATGGGGTTGAATCCCTGACCATCTTGGCTAATAGCCATTGACGGATCCATCCTCCAGGAGCTTATCTAATTCTCTTTTGTACCCAGTTATACTTTTGGCCTTCACAACATCCCCTGGCAATGAGTTCCACAGGTGACTGAGCATTGTGTGAAGAAAGACTTCCTTGCAGATAAGATTCATTTGTGAAATTACAACATTATCCTTGAGGAGGCTTTGGGCTTGAGTCTGATCTTGGATACGCGTGTGTAAATCAGGAATAACTCCACCCGTGTACAAGCAGCAAGTAATCAGGGTGGAGGCCAATGGGCGTGGTGCAACCAATTACACCACTGCCAGCTGAGTGCAAAAAAGATGTGAAATGCCACTGTTCTGCTTTGCTGGCATGCGACACTCATGTGGCACAGCTGTAAATGGCTGCACCAGCCCATGCCCCCAGAGAATCAGCCCCCAAACGTGTCTAAAGAACAGTGGCTCTGGTTCTGCTCATGGCTTCGCCACTGACATTCTGTGTAACACTGGGCGAGTCCCTACCCACCGCCATGCCTCAGTTTCCCCATCTGCAGATTAGAGAGAGTGATGCTTCCCCACCTCACTAAATTAATTAATATTGGCGAACCCCAGTGAGATGTGAGGCTGACTACTAGCATCACTGGAGCTGGCTCAAGCCGTGGTATTTGAATCTGAATCTAGGTTCTGAACACCTCAAATATTGGAGGTGTGGGGCTTTGGCTCATCCCATTGCAAGTGTAAGCAGGGGAATGGTCCCGCTATTTTGAGGCACTTTCCTGGCTTATACACGACCCCGGTGAAATGGGCTAGCGAAAGGATCTGAGTCCTCGCTCCCATTCCTTCACCCAGAGCCCTGCCTGACCTCAAGGGCTCCCCTTCCACTCTCCCGTGTGGCAGAGTCCTCGTAACCCCGACAAGGCTTGGCCTAGGATTCCTGGGGGGCTCAACCCCCCAGGTTACTTAGGGCAGAGGCTAGGGTGTCCCCACTCTGGGGTGCTCTCTCTGCGCTGGACGCTTCCCTGACCCACTGATCATTGCATACAGCTCAAAGCAAATACAATTTATTAAACGGCAACCAATTTAAAAAAATAAGGAAAAGAATGGGAAAGGTTAAAGGAAAACACACAACCCCGCTCTGTGGCACGGGGACGTCACAACCAGCATCTCTGGAATGTCAGGGCAGTTCACAGTCTGTTTTTAACAAGTCCCAGGCCTCCTGCCCAGGCCCTGGCTGTGCTGCAGGGATGCTGCGGGTCGGACACTTGCTCTGGCAGTGGCCACACGCTCTCAGGCTCTAGGTGGCAGGACCCTTCTTCCCAGCGTCACCCCTGCCCCGTCGGGGTTACGATCCCCCTCCAAGTCTGGCCTGCAGGGCCTCTTGGCTGGGGGTGTCTCCCTGTGCTGGGCCCACTGCCCAGGGTCCCCCTCGCTCTTCCCAGCTTCTCACCATACCCGGCTCTGGCCTGCTCCAGCCCCACTCTGCTTCAGCACTTCTGCAGCTCTGTCTCCAGCCCCCTGGGCTGCTTTCTCTGGCCCCTCTGGCTCTGGTTGCTGCAGCTTTGTTCCCAGCACAGGTCTGCTCCCTGGGCCGGTTCTGTGGCTCGGCTCCCAGCACTGACCTGCTCCCTGGGCCGGTTCTGTGGCTCTGTTGCTGCAGCCCTGCTCCCAGCACTGACCTGCTTCTCTGGTTCCCTGGCTAGCCCAGCTCTGTTCCCCAGCCCAGCTCGGGCCCCTGCTCTCTTCTTAGCTCGGTCCCACTCTGTTCCAGGCAATTCCAGCTCACCCGGAGAACAGGACCCCCCAGGTCTCCTGACTCCCTCATTAGCCTGCCCGCCCTCTCAATCAGCCCCGGAATCGGTGCCCAGACAAGGAGCCGCATATTAACTTCTAAAGAGTTGGCCACCCCTGGGCTAGACGCTCAGCACCCACCGAGATCCCATGGGAGCTGTGCACCCAACTCCCTTCGATGTGTTCAAAATCCCAGCTGTCGCGCACGACTGGTTCAGCGAGAATGGGGTCGCTAGATCCTCAATACCATTTTATCCAACACACTGCGTTTTCTTTGACCATCTCCCACACGAGCATTGGTTTGCCCTGAACCTACTCGGATCACAGCCCCCAGCAGCACATCAGCCCCCAGCTGAGAATCAACCAGCTATTGACCAGCTCTGAATCCGGCAGGTGAAAATACTCTGGCATGAGCTCACTCCCCCGTCCAGACTGCTCAGCACCAAAAAATAACAACAGGCTTGATGGATGTTGCCTTTGCCTGGGTGAAAACCTTGCTGTTCCAATGAAAACCTGTTCAGCGGGAACCCTACAGCAATAAAACCCATATTACACAGCCAGGTGGCCTAAAGCTGGCCCGACATACTGTGCCTATTAGAGACTCACTCCACTCTGCTAACTAGGCAGAGAGCTACTAAAACATAACCCCGAGTTTGTTATGCTAAACCCACAGTAAATCTGTCATAGCCGTTCAGGCACTAAAGTGCGACTGTGGAAAATATGTTGACCTGTGATTGGATAGCGGCAGAAGGGCACTTTGCTATTGTTTCACCATCATAAAACTCCTTGAAGGGCTATTCGTTATAAGGATCAGAGCTCTGTAGCACAGATCCTCAGCTGGTGTGAATTGGCAGGGAGCCCTTGAAATCAGTGGGGCTGTGGTGACGAGCATCAGCTGAAGATCTTGCACCTACATCTACAATGGTGATTGTTTTTCTCTGCCCTGCTGCCAACAGCCTGTCTGCTCAATGCCCAGAAAAATCCAGATGGGGACATTTTAAATAAATCTTTGCGCTGAGGCCAGGGGTGCTGAGGCCGGGTGTTGAAGGTTAGTTTGTATTTTAAAGCTGTTGTTAAATATTTTAGCTAATTGGGAAAATGTGATCAGAACTGAGACTCTGCACAGCCTGGATGTGGGGGGGGGGGGGGTTGTTTCTTGTTCCCTCTGCCCAGGGCTGGGTTGAGCTGTCAGTCATTTGAGCAAATCATCCCACTGGGGCAGAATATGTAACTATCTTCTCCTCCCCCTTCCCAGCTGGGCAGATGGGTGTGATTCCCAATGGGGCCAGAAGGGCAGAGACCCCCCACTGCCTGCCGCTCGCTGAATCCCGCTGCCTATGCCCTTACAGATGGGGATGCTGACACAGAAGGCCAAATTCAGACCTGGTGTAATGGGTGTGTGTCTGTGCAACCAAGCATTTTCCCCCTCAACCAAATCCAGCTGGGTTTTCTCGCCTTGCCCCCACAATCCTTTGCAGCTGTGAAGTAGAATCATTGTCCGTAGTCTATTTTTCAGTGCTTTGTCCAATCCAAACCACACGCAGTTTGGCTGCTGGTTACTTAACACAGTGTCAGACCCGGAAAAGCCAGAGTGCAGTCTTTAAATGTGCCCCTCCGTGCGTCACTCCCGCACACTGGGTTATTTTTAGACTTTGGCACTGAGTTTTCAAAGCTTTGGTGGGAGGAGATGAGGGCGGAGGGAGAACAAAGGGGCACTTTGTTACCTCGTAGGATATTTCCTAGCCTTTCTGCCCCCGGACATGGAGCATTCAGCCAGGATACAGTGTACAGTCCTGTCTGCAGGTGAAAAACGAGAGAGCAGGCTGGGCTGAGGGTGGGCAGGGAGAGTTTCCTCGCTGCCTTGCGACAGCCACATGCGTCTCCTGAAAAATGAGACCTCACAGGGCTCTGTGCAGGGTGTGCTGGGTCTGCCAGCAGCCGTGGCAGCCTGTGCTGGGATCCTCAGGGGTCCTAGATGCTCCTCCACTGAGGAGCCATCATGTCTGAGGGCCTAGAGCTCCCGACTTGGTTGGCAGGAGGCCTGGGTGCTGTTCCTGGCCCTGCTCCTGCTCCTGCTCCTCCTGCTCCTCTCGTGTGTCCCGGTGTCACTCCATGGACTTTCCGCTGCTTTCCACCGGAGTAGCAGGCCTCGCCGGCTCTAACAGGGCAGCGGGGGTGAGTGAGGATTGGCAGAGCAGGGAATGCTGGTGCTTGAGGCCTCCGTTGCGGGTGTCCGGCACCACCACCGAGCCAGCAAAGCAGCGCCGGCCTCGGTCACTTCTTAGGAGCCTGCTGTGCAGCTCCCGTTGGCTTCGTGGGCAGCTGGGGAGCAGCTCGGCTGCTGTGCAAGTCAGGGCTTCGGTCCCTAGAACAGGCCCAGTTCTGAAGGTGAGCGCCTAACGTTTAGGACAGGGGTAGGCAACCTATGGCACACGTGCCGAAGGCGGCACACGAGTTGATTTTCAGTGGCACTCACACTGCCCGGGTCCTGCATTTTAATTTAATTTTACATGAAGCTTCTTAAACATTTTAAAAACCTTATTTACTTTACATACAACAATAGTTTAGTTCTATATTATAGACTTATAGAAAGAGACCTTCTAAAAACGTTAAAATGTATGACCGGCACCTGAAACCTTAAATTAGAGTGAATAAAGGAAGACTCGGCACAGCACTTCTGAAAGGTTGCCGACCCCTGGTTTAGGAGCTGCCAGAACAGAAGACGTGATGGCTGTTCTCTCCCGGCCCGCGTGCCAGAGTGGGCCTTCTCCATCCTTCCCCAGCTCCCCATGGCAGGGGGCATGGAGGCAGCCTCCTGGCGTTCCCCCGGCCTCCGTCTGAAGGTAAACCCTCGAAGGAAATGTATCCTGCGTTCAATAATAAGCAAACCTCCCCTGCGCCTGGGCCTCGGTCAGGATTAGCAGCACGCCTGGCCCCGCTGGCTTCCCCCTTCTAGGAAGCCAAACGAAGTTCACATTGACACAGGGCTGCGCCTCAGCTCTGGTGCGGAGGCGGTTGGCACGGGGGCTGTTTGTACTCTGTCGTTGTCCCTCGCTCCCCTCTGGGGAGGGTCGGCTGAGGCCGGCGGCCCCTGTCCTCAGGCGCAGCGTGGCAGAGGTAGGTTTTAGAATCATAGAAGATCAGGGTTGGAAGAGACCTCGGGAGGCATTTGGAGGCTCCTTGGGGGATTTCCCTCCCTCCCCCTCCTCTGTGCAGCCCCAGGCAAGTTGATAGGCAGCGCACAGAGAAGTAAAATAACCCGCCTCTGCGTATCGAAGCGGGATCGGAGATTTCATGAAGGGCCTGCCACTGTTCCCAGTGAAGCCGATGTCAAAACTCCGTGGAACCTGCCCCGTCCTCATCATGCCAGTCCAGCTTCCCTTTGCCTAGGGGAATCCCTGGCACAGATGATGCTACGTCACATGCTCCCTGTCCTCCCAGGGAAGGGCATGTTTCCGGGATAGGAGCGGGTGTGGGCAGAGCAGGCTGAGTTTCAGGGATCCCGAGCCAGCTGACCAACCCGGACGGGGCTTTCCAGCCAGGGTAAATTAGAGCTGCACTGCAGTGGCTCTACTTTGCCCTAGGGGCTAATTTGATCCCCTCAGGGCGGGGTTGTGGAAAGCTAGTGGGAAGCAACCTCCGGGGGGTGGGAGAGGTTCAGTTTAAATTTTGGCCAAGAGGCCTGGTGGGCTCTGATTTTATCTAAGCAAGCTTGCTGCCCCAGGTTCAAACTGCATCCCACCGTTCAGTGACACAAAGCGGGAGAGGAAAGACTGACTACATTTCACCCCTCCATCCCTGGCAGCTCCTATCCAACAGGAGAGAGAGAGCTCACTGCCATGAGGTGGGACCTTTGGGTTGCGTCTCAGGGAAATGTTCCGTTTCCATGGGCAAGTCCACATTCCCTGACCCCAGCGAGGTCCTGGAATCTAAAGACGATAAGAGAGGCTCTGTTCACAGAATTTCTAGCCATCCCCCGCAGCAGGGACCACCACAGAAAGGGTCAAGAAAGCTTGTCCTTTCCATATTTCCAGCTCTGTTTTTGCAGACGCAGGTCCTGACATCAAGGGCAAAACTCCTGTTGGCTTCAATGGGAGCAAGACTGAGCCTTCAAGAGGTTTGGAGAAGGTTTGATGGGGCATCCAGACTTTGGGGTGATTGTTTGTTTGAACTGAGCCTCTGGCTGTTTTGAGGTTTACCTGTCACTCAGGAGCATGACACCAGGAGGTTGTGTGAGTGTGCCATTATGCCTCCACCCTCCTACAACTAGACAGCAGGGAAGTTGTGTGTCCCTCAGTTAGGTCCATTTCCAGACCCAATACTTTCCTCAGCACCTGTATTCCTGAGCTATTCTTATAGCGTGGAGAGGACTCCATGGAATTGGATAGGGCAGGTCATGGACCACAGAAAAAACAGTTCAGTTTCCAAACCACCTTTTGGTAGCGACTGGAAAGTGGTTCATTTCCAGTAGCTGTTGGAGATGGTTGTAATGAGTTTGATGGGTCTCAGCAACATCCCTGGTGGACAGATCTTCACGGTAAAAATCCCCAGCAGCACCACCTCTTCTCTTCTCTTCTCTTCTCTTCTCTTCTCTTCTCTTCTCTTCTCTTCTCTTCTCTTCTGGTTTGCCGTATTGTCTGACACCCAGATCCTCAAAACTATTTAGGCACTTAACCAATGGGACTTAGGTGCCTAAATAACTTTGAGAATCTGGACCAGAGCGCCTTCCAATAGCACATTAAGCAACAGGACTGGTGTTTGTCTGGTTCATCACTATACTCGATGAGCAATTTCGTTGGCTGTCTCAAGGCTCTGGAGATGGCCCCACTCTTTCACTCATAGAGATGGCCAGTCCAGGTCAAGAGAGGGACACATTGATGAGGCAGCGTTGGAAAAGTTTCCCTACCACTGCCTGGGCTGTACCTGCTCTGTGGGTTGATAGTGACCTTTTGCCTCCTGGGCTATCAAACTTTTCATGAGTGTTGCAATTTATTTTTATTTCTTGTAAGCATGGGGAACTCTGGAAAAAAAGAATGTTGGCAATGGAAAAAACTAACCTGGGCCAGAAAGCAGAGATTAAAGAAGTGCTTTGAAATCTGATTTCCATTCATGTGATTCCCGGAAAGAAACCCAGATTCCCCACACTAACTGAAAAATGAGTTTTGTTTTCTAATGCGTCTCCCTATGAGTCAGCCGTCTTCCATGCCGAGAGATTGGGACGGTGCAAGGATTAGAGGGGCATCAGCAGCTCTTGGAACAGAGCTGGGCAGGGAATTGCTCCTCTGCCTTAATTCTGAGTTTAAAATGAATAAAAAGTGTGAAAGAGGCCTGGGAACTCGCTCCCTGGGCTACCAGAATCAGCACTGCCGTTTGCATACCCTGCTCTGTGACGTGAGGCTATAAAACCAGCACAGGGCTAACGTATTGGTCGTGGTGGGGTGGAGACTCACTGCACTGGGGCCAGATCCTTAGCTGGCATAAGTCAGCATTGTCCCATTGACTTCAGTGGAGCTATACTGGTTTACACCAGCTGGGGATCTGGCTCATTGGCTTCAATAGAGCTATGTCGAGGAAGTGTGGGGAGAGGTGAAGATGGGGAAAGGAAGGGTCATAAGGGGTCGATCTAACCCTTGTGGCACAGACTCATCCATGCAACCCTACCATGCTGACTCTAGCATCACCCACAGCCCCATCCCCCATTCAGCAATGAGAGCAGAAACAGAGGGACGAAGAGGATGGGCCCAGAGAAGAGGGAGTGGGAGGAGCTCCATCATCACCAGCTCATGAATATTTAACAGTACAGCGTAGCCAATAAGAAAGCACCCACCACTCCCATTACCCTCTTGCGTTCATAAGCATTTCACTCTAGGCTGGCGAAGAGATGCCTAGTGATAAAGGCCCTCTTTGGGTCTTAATAGAATATTGGGGTGGGAAGGGACCTCAGAAGGTCATCTAGTCCAATCCCCTGCTCAAAGCAGGACCAATCCCCAGACAGATTTTTACCCCCGTTCCCTAAATGGTCCCCTCAAGGATTGAACTCTCAACCCTCAGTTTAGCAGGCCTATGCTCAAACCACTGAACTATCCCTCCCCCCACTAAATAAATGGCAAAACTGATGCTGAGAGCTGTGTGTAAATGGGATCGCCGGCCGTTCTGACCCCCTGCATCCAGACAGAGAAAAGATCCAAGGGAGACCTGTTCTTGGCTGTATTGTCACGACACATCTGAATGCCAGAATACAGACCCAGCTCTCGCGCGCTCTGCCACGTAGGGTTATCTAGCCATTAGAATATAATTAATCCTGGATGCTACACCTGGTCCTGCCACTGACCTGGGGCAAGTCACTTCCCTTCTGATACAATGGGGAGGTTTGCCTGATGCTGATAACGTAAAGAGCTTTGAGAGATCCTTAGAATCCTGGTTGCTGGAAATGCTTGGCATCTTCAGCTTTCACTAGTATGAACAGGGACTGTGAAGACTCATAGATTTCAAGGCCAGAAGGGATCACTACAATCATCTAGTCTCACCTCCTGCATAACAGAGGTCATAGAATTTCACTGAGTAATCCCTGCATCCAGCCCATATCTCACAGTTGAGCTAGAGCACGTTTTTAGGAAGCCATCCACTCTTGACTTAAAGACTTCAAATGATGGAGAATCCTCACAAAATCAAGCCACAGTTTGATTAAGACCATGTCCGTTATTGTACATGGCAGAAGTGACCTCTATTGCACTGACAAAATAAGCACATACATCCATATCTGTGTTGTTGTTATTGAAAAAGGAGAGATGGGGAAAGAAAACAACTGTTTATAACTTGGGAAACTCTGGGAAAACAGGACTCAAACTCTCTAATTGAAAGCATTCATGGGAGTTGTGAACACATCAAGCCATAAATGACTAAAACATGTCCCTACATTAGGTTTATGAAAAAGATATTAGTGTGGGGTTTTTTTCCTCCTCTTTTAAAGGGATTTGATGTGATGCCAAAATATCAGAGTTTGAGCTTTTTCTCTCTCTCTTTTTTGCAAACGATGAGATGATGCCAAAAATGCTCATGAATGTAATTTTCTCTAAAAATACACTGACTTGTGGGGGGAACTGTCTCCTATTATTAGACGTGTAATTCTTTGTTTTACTTTTATTTGGGGGGGTGGAAAGTGATTTCCTCAAAGATCTTGTTGGAGTTTGCTGGAAGGAGGCATGAGAGCTGGTGGGAGTGGAGAATGAACATTTGGATGTGGAGTCCTAGTTTGGAGGGAGTTTTTTTGTTTTGTTTTGTTTTAAGTGATCTCATTTTTACTTCACATCAGCAAATCCCTCTCCACCCCAAAGTTGTGGCATGTTCCCAGAGCTACTGATTTTTAAAGACCCTGGATTATGATGAGTTCTGGCTGCTCTGAAACCCTGCATGAGCTGCAGTCTGCCTGCAAATTAAGGCCATTTTTGGAAATGTACAAAAGGGATGGTGTGCTAAATGGAGCAATCTCTTTTTAATCTGCTCCAGCCCCGATGAGTAGGAGTGTACGGTCTATGTTTATAGCTCACTGCCTTGATCTGAGAGACAGATAGAAATGGTTGTTCAGGAACCCCCACCAACTTGAGCCACATATTTTATTTACAATACAGTACGGTATCTCTCAGTAAATTGCTTCCCGGCTGAATATTGAGTACTGACAAAATGTACAATGCTTATATATAAATGCTGGAAGTCTGAATGCTAAGATGGGTAAACCAGAGTGCTTGGCATTAAATGAGATGATAGCATCATGGAAACTTGGTGGAATGAGGGTAATCAATGGGACAGGTAATAGCAGGGTACAATTACAGTGTAACACTAGGAATATACTATTGACCACCTGACCAGGATGGTGACAGTGATTGTGAAATGCTCAGGGAGATTAGAGAGGCTACAAAGGCAGAAAACCCGCTAATGATGGGGGATTTCAACTGTCCTCATTATTGACTGGGTACATGTCACCTCAGGAAGGGATGCAGAGAGAAAAATTGTAGACACTATAAATAACTGCTTCCTGCAGCAGCTTGTCCTGGAACCCACAAGGGGAGAGACAATTCTTGATTAGGATCTGGTCCAAGAGGTGAATATAGCTGAACTGTTCAGTACTAGCAACTATCAGGTAACTAAATGTAACATCCTTGTAGTGGGAAAAATGCCAAAGCAACCCACCACAGTAGCATTTAATTCCAAAAAGGGTAACCACTCAAAAATGAGGAAGCTAGTTAAACAGAAATTAAAAGGAACAGTCACAAGGGTGAAATGTCTGAAAACTGCATGGAGACTATTTAAAAACACTGTCGTAGAGGCTCAAATGAATGTCTACCCCAAATTAAAAACAAAACCAAAACAAAAAACAGTAAGAGGACCAAAAAAATGCCACCATGGTTAAATAGCAGAGTAAAAGAAGTGGTTAGAGGCAAAGAAGCAGCTTTTAAAAATTGGTTAAATAAAAATGAAATCAAGGTTTAATAAATGATCTATAGGTGTCACAAGCATGTTGCAGACATGAGTAGCATAGGCTGTGATAGATGGTTATAAGCACATCAGTAGAAGGTCTTATAGTGGTCATAAGCACCCTGTTGACCTGTTAGACTCTATATCTCTTGCTATTGTCTAACCATTGACTGACTCCGTATAAGCTATTTATAAATGAAACCTTAGTAGCAAGTGTAGCCATTAAAGCACTAGCAGGCTGGATTACATCCCAGGTTGAGGTTTTGCTGTTTCAATTGTATGAAACTGTTTGTCTCTTGTTCTAACCAAAGGCTCCCTAAGGCCAAGGAATCAAGCTGAGAAGAAGAGAACAGGTTTAACGAAGATGTGCTGATCCCTCGTCTTGCTAGACGCAGCATGAGCTGCTCGTTTATTTATCTATTTAGGAATCATTTTTAAAAGATGCCTAAGCCAAGGCTCTGGTCACCCTAACACCTCATTAATAAAAGTTAACTCCCAGCCACATTAAAGTCATCAATTCAACAAGAACTCAGCCTACAGGGACTCCTTACCACCCCTGTCGTCACCATGTGAACCGTATCCTCCACCTGCTCCCAAAATCCTAACAGGTGTCTCTTGCAGTCCATTCCACCATCTTCCATCTGCCTCCTGGAGATGTCTCATGTACGTACATCTGGTTCAGCTCCCTGTATCATTTTCCTGGAAAGACATGCCCCAAAATGAAAGCTCTCAAGGTCTCCGTCCTTGGGGAACCAGACGACCCAGTCAGATAGCTAGAGGTTGCCTGATAGCTTGTGGTTAACACCCAGGGTAATTTTTATGGTGAAGCATTTAAAGGAAATATGTCAAAAGTCAAATGGATTCCTGCACAAGCACTGCTCGTTGGTCCAGAAGGACAATGATTAAAAACACAAGCTGTGTAGACTCAGAATTCTGGAGCAAAATTTATCTGATAGGTATTCTGCTGGGAAAGAAGTCTCCCACCATGTCAGAGTCCTGGCAGCCACCCTTAGATGAAAGAAAAAAGAACAAAGAGAGCTTGGAAGTTTAATCTGACACCAAGCGAGCAAATGAAAGCCAAGGGTGGCTTGATGTCCCGGAAGAATCACCTCCATGTTGCTGACCAGGGCTTGGAAAGAAATGAAACACAGGCAACCAGGGAAAGAGTCACCCCAGTTCTAGAGCAGCGACATCAAAGTCATTGTGTGGACAGGGCTAAAGTCCAGTTTTAATAGTGGCCCATGGGCCATGGAATAGATGTGATGGTGTATACTCCCCGTAATCCACTGCTGAGCAGCCCATGGGATGAATACATGGAGATCAGGGCCAGAATCTGGTCTATATGGAGTAACAATATGTAAAGTTCTTATTATTTATTATTCGTTAAATATGATATTGTTACAGTCAGCTTGGCTCAGTGGGAAAATCTACTCTCCTTTAGGCCCCCCAATATGTCTCCTTTTGTTTCTCTTCTTCCACATCCTCCTTTCTCCCTCCTTCTTCCCTGTTCTTTTGTCCCATCTATATTTCCTTCCTTCTGTATTTCCTTCCCTACAGCAGCTCCCAACTCCCCAGTCTGTTGGCTTCACTCCTAATCTGCAATGGAATAGCTCACACTAAACTACCATCACAGGGCTTTAGAGTTAACACCCCAGTGAGCTGAATGGCAGATGGAGGGGCTCGCCACTCTTGGAGTCATTGTTTCAGGCTCTCTGCAGACTAAGGAAGATATCAGTGCATCGATTACACTCAGGTCACGTTTTCAAGCTTTTCTCTGCAATCATGAGGGCTAGAAAATAGCACTTTTTCCAAACTAAAGGCTGAGATAAAGCAGAATTGGAATGTGCCACATGGGCCAACTAAATTACATTAAGTAGATTGGATCCAGCCAGCAGGCCAGTTGGCAATTGGATGGCTGCAGCTGCTCTTGTGGAGGGTGTTGGGTGTGGCTGGAGAGGTCAAAGGGTCACTGTTTACCCAGCAGTACAGGATTCAAAATGCTCCATATCACCAACTCCAAACTTTAAAAAATCACCAGTCAGGCCTCCAAAACTCGTGGAGCTGGTTTAAAAATCATGAGGGTTTTGTGTGTTTGTTTTTTAAATAATAAATTCTGGGGTATCTTTTTATTTCCTTTCTGGTTTCTGAGCGTTCAAGGTGCACTTGGGTCACATAGTAAAGCTTTTCTCCACAACCAAGCAGGCTAGAAACCTCCTTTTGTTGTTAAACGGAAGCCAAGCGTTTCACATCATCACATGACTCCAGGAGCTGGGACCGTGCGTAAAATATCAAATATCAGGGGGCTCGTGATAAAAATTGGCCACACAGAATGGTGAGTCCAGAGAGCTGCCTGCTGCAAATGGGAGCAGGCTGTTCGTGCATGTAAAAATATAAAGGAATGTATTTTTTTTAACACAAGTCGTCCTTGCATTAATGTGAAGAATAGAGAAGTGTGACCTACTGGTTAGATCCCCTAGGCCAAGTGGACAGAACTCCTGGGTTGTATTGCTAACTAGCTCTGCCTCTCTCTTAGGGATGCCCTTCTTTGCAAATGTGAGTATCCGTGCCCAAAACCATGTTGTAATAACAGGTCTTTTCCTCATGTCTAATTTCTGTGGGGCTCTGACTACAGCTTCATGCTGTATAAACTTCTTGGGAAAACATCCAGGTCATGCCCATGATTGTGCTTTCGAAGGAATTTACAGGATTATGTCAGGCAGTTTCCAGCAGGCAAACATCAAAGCTCCTGGTTTTCAGTTTTTAATGAACCTTAATCGATCATGACAGCTAGTTCATTCAACATTTTGAGCCGACAAGACAGATTTGAGGAAATACCCAATTACAGGAGATTATGCGTATCAGAGGACAATGGATGCTGCTGTATATTTTCACTGAACCTAAAAAGAAAATCATTCCAATGGAATTAAAGTTGAGGCCCTAAAAGCAAGTGAAGTCAGTTTGGAGGAGCCTCCAACTCAAACACCAGAGTGGGCAGCTCATACTTACAGCTTTCCGCCGTTAGGAGACACCTTGCCCACCCAACAGGCTTGGTTGTCTACTGCCGTGTATCCTGTGGAGTCATGTCGCCCTACGCCAAGTGATCAGAAGTTGCTACCATTTGTCAGCATTTCGCACCCACGTGACACAAGTGGGCATGCCTGTGCAAGGCGGTGGAGAATCAACGCATTTCCCAAGGCAACATCCACAACTGTATCACGGCGCCTTTAAGCCAAGAATAGCCTGGGGACCTCTACTCCTGGGCCTCAGTCAGCTCCTCCCGTTCTATGTCACCTCTGCAGGAGCCTTGGCCACAGGGGACATTCTAGGGTGGGACCTGGGAAGGAGTAAATTGGGGGTTGAGAGGGGAGTGGCCACGGTTCAGAATGGATGAACCAAGTGGCCTTTTCTGGTCCTAATGCCTATAATGCTCTTATGAGGCTATTGTGCTGTATGGAGGGAAGCTTATGGGAAACAGATATTCCACATGACCCCACTAGACCCTGCCTAGCTCATGGTTGTCCTGAAGGAAGTGTCTAGACGCAGACAGGGCTAGAAGGAGGCCGTCACAGGGTTGTCTACCTCTTTAAGGGGTCCTGGAGCTGCCCAACCCTGTTCAGAACAGCTGTTTGGGTCTCTTAGAGGGGATGATCAGATCCAACTGGGAATGACTCAAGTGATCCAAATGAAATTAATGGGCAGCAGGTTTAAAACAAATAAAAGGAAGTTCTTCTTCACGCAGCGCACAGTCAACTTCTGGAACTCCTTACCTGAGGAGGTTGTGAAGGCTAGGACTATAACAGCGTTTAACAGAGAACTGGATAAATTCATGGTGGTTAAGTCCATTAATGGCTATTAGCCAGGATGGGTAAGGAATGGTGTCCCTAGCCTCTGTTTGTCAGAGGGTGGAGCTGGATGGCAGGAGAGAGATCACTTGATCATTGCCTGTTAGGTTCACTCCCTCTGGGGCACCAGGCATTGGCCACTGTCGGTAGACAAGATACTGGGCTAGATGGACCTTTGGTCTGACCCGGTACGGCCGTTCTTATGTTCTTATGATCTCATGATCTCAATAAAGGGCTGCTGGAGCTCAGTTGTGGCTGGCCCTGGAGCAGAGGAGAAAGGCCCCTCCAGGCAGATCTGCTCAGAGGAGTAAAATCCTTTGTGTTATTTGGCGGGTTTTGTGCTTAAGAATGGAATTGTTCCCTGCAGGAAGGGCCTGGACAGATTTTTGTGCCTGGTGTTAGTCCTTCCTGTGCTGGGGAAAGAGGCTGGCTCACAGAGAAGCCAGGCTGTAAGGACACCCTAAAGAGCACACCAATAGATTCGTACTGCCCCTGCCCATGCTGTGCCTTACTACATAGAGTATGAAGGGAGTCTGATCCTCACAGCTATCAGGTAGGCTTCTTTCCTCAAACCCTGAATTCCCTTTAAAAACCAGAGATGTGCTAAAAAATAATCTAGGCAAGAGCTGGACCATGATTTTCTTCTTTTGCATGCCAAGGGCTTTTATGGGTTTCCTGTCCACTGGAGAGGGATTTGAACATCCTCCTGACGTGCTACAGAAAGAGGAAGAAGATGCAAGAATTGCTGACAGTGCTGGTGATGCCAGGTGTTCAAAAATCGTTCCTCTCCATATATCATGAGATTTTAAACAACAATCATTTTTCATTCACTTTCTGGAGGTGGGGCCCTTGGGGTTCACGTTTGCAAGCTTTCCTCTGAACCATGGCGGTTAGCAACTTCTTGTTTAAAAAAAAATGGAAGCTGAGATTTTTCTCATGATCACCTGGCTCCAGGAACCACGGGATGCAGCAAAACACCGAATATCACGAGTCTTGCAATGGAACCGGGAGAGCTGGCAACGCGGTGTCACCAAAAAATGTGAACCAGGCACCCCGGAAAAACCAGGAGACTGGCTTAAAAATCCGAATTTTCTTAAACCATGATACATTTCAGTTTCTTTTTATTTCCCTCCAGGATTTTCAGCCTTTAGGGTTCCTGTTTTTAAGCTTTTTTCCCTGATGATTATTAATTTGGCTTGTGGTAGCGCATAGGCATTGCTTCAACTGCTTCCTTTATTCTGCTTCAGCTGTTACAGCCGCAGCCTTTCCTGTCACTGAAAGAAGTGAAACACTTTGCCAGTTATTGCAGTTGCTTAGGTCACCGTTCTCCTGGTATTTTTGCCTATAATGCCATTTCCCCCTTGCTCTGGAGGCTTTTCCTGGTGCCTCACTTTGTTGTAAAGTTTGGTGATTTTATCGATACTCTCGTTGTCACAAGCTTTCAGCATTTCCCCAGTGACTTGCTCTCCACCTGAGTCTTGCTGTGACAATCTGCGGGGGTCCCTAGAATTGTACGGTACTGCGTTACCCTGCTCAACCCCAGCAAGTGAGAGTTTTGCTTTTGCTAAGCTGGGTGACAACTCCCTGACACACCAGCTTGTCTACCAAACACTTCAGGACTTTACCAGTCCAAACTTTGCCTTGTGGGTAACAAACAGTGAACTCCCATTCCTGGGGTCCCCAGAGACGTCTCCCTGCAGTGCCCAGCCCTCTTTACTGAACATTTGCCCACATTATTAAATTCACGACTCCTTTAAAGAGACAATATGCTGCAGCCTGTTAGCTTAACTGGGGTTCACACTCCCTTCCCGTCAATCAGTGCACTGAAATGGTTTATAGTAGAATCAGGGAATCATAGAACCATGGGATTAGAAAGGACTGCAAGGGTCATCTAGTCTAACCCCCTGTCAAGATGCAGGATTAGTTGAAGTAAAACAAGTTTATTTAACAGAATCAGAGGATTAAGTGATACCGAGTATAAGGAATCAAGATAGAAAGGATGACAAGCAAACAAAAGTAAAAATACACTGCTAAGATGAAAACCTGATTTAACAAATTAGACTCCCTTGCTCAAAGATGTGTTTCTCACCAAGTCTCTTTTCCAGCATAGCTGACCTGAGTCTCTAGCCAGGAGCCTTCACAGATCTCAAAGTGCTCAGTTCCTTTGGCTTTTCGGGTGACGGATGCCCAAATGGCTTTTTCTCTGTCCTTCTAGCATCCCAAAGTTCACTGACCCTGCTTCAAGAGGCAGGAAGACTTCCTGGGGGTGCAGATTGTTTGTTAAGGAGTCATCTTCCCCCACTTGCTTTCCTGATGGCTTTGTTTACCTTCTATGTAAATGTACTGGGATACACCTCGCTTAATTTACATCAGAGACACATTCAAGCAGGCAGGACCACATTCCTTTGTCTGGAATAGGCATGGTTCAGGCACTGCTGGCAAATACATTTTAAGAAAATATTTGCAGCACATATCTATAAAGTCCTTTGTGGGTTTACCATTCATATATCTTGCAAGAATATTAATGATCAGTGAGTTTTAGTTTTCCAGTGATCCATTGCGTGACAGCCTTTGGGTATATATCATGACGACAGTGCGCCAACTGGCTCTGGGATGGTCTTAAGGTCACACTTTCCCAGGTTTACATTTTTTATTGAGTCCATCACTTCTTTGTTTGTAGTGTGAGATGTTACGATGTCTAGTCCTGGGTGTTCAATTTCTTCATCAAAGTCAGTAGTTTCTTGTGGCATTGGTCTGTTCAACACCACTTGGCCGTGTGAAGATCTTTCCTTGTTTGTCCTTGACGGGACCTTCCCACCGGTTTAAACTTGCCAGTTTCATTTAGATTTTGACCATTTGTGAATATATTTTTTTTTAATTAAAATTAAAGGATATTTTGAAATGAAAAGTCGTTTCAAACTGAAAAATTGAAATGTTTCATTTTGACAATGTCTACATGAAACATTTTGACTTTTTCAGATCTTTTTTCCGTGGAGGGAGGGGAGGTTTCTAAACAAACGACTCCGTGTCTCTGAATCTGCATTTTTCTCCAAAAAAATTTTCATCCAAAAAATGCTATAGTGGCAAGGGGATGGAAAGGGGTAACAAACAATGTTCCAAGTCTAAAAGTTTAAACCACAGGATGGAAAGAGAAGCGGGTCCCTTTACAGGTTCAGCTGTATGTTATGTACATTTCTGTACTACATACTAAGAATCATAAGTGACCTCTGTAAATTAGATAGACTTTATATGCCATAAGGGACCATTATGATAGTCACCTCTGACCTCCTGTATAACTAAACTTGGATTAGATTTTTATCAGTAAGTGTCAATAAAATCAATTTCACTGCACACATGCAAACCAACAACAAATATTTCCATTGATAATCAAAACTGACAGATAGGCAAAATAAGACAAATGCTGCTTGAGAACTTCTTAGAGTTTGATGTAAAGATATTTACTGTGGATTGTTTGACACATGCTGTTGAAAATATGTGTTTCACAGTTATAAAGCTTTAATTTTATGAACCTCAATGTCTACTGTCATTCAATAACCATTGTATGACCCCACACACCATAATTTCCTGCAAATAAAACTATAAATAGATAAAAATTGAAACAAATATTTAAAAATAAACGTCAATATTATCCATCAAAATTAAGGCTACATTTTAGTCATGGGTATTTTTAGTAAAAGTCATGGGTGCTTGGGTGGGAGCAGCCTGGGATCCCCGCTGGTGCTGGGGTGGGGGTTGGTGGGGCTGGCAGGCTCTCTACCCGGCTTCTCGAAAGCAGAGACATGTCCCTCCCTAAGCTCCTAGCTCTGCGTGCTGCCAGCTCTGCAGCTCCCATTGGCTGGGAACTGTGGCCAATAGGAGCTGTGGGGGCGGTGCCTGCAGGCGGAGGCAGCACGTGGAGCTAGGAGCTCAGAGAGGGACATGTTGCTGCTTCTGGGGAGCTCCCCCAAAGTAAACGCTGCCCAGAGCCCTCATCCCCTCCCGCGCCCCAACCCCCAGCCCTGAGCCCCCTCCCACACCCAAACTTCTCCTGCTGCTGCTGAGGGAGGGCAGTGGCCCGAGACTGCCCCAGCAGCGGCAGGTGCGACTGGTCCAGAGGTTGTCTGAGCTGCTCGGGCAGCCCCAGAGCCAGCCGCACCAGCCGCTGCAGGAGTCACAGAGGTCACGGAAAGTCACAGACTTCATATATCATCATCATCATCATGTTCCTATTACGCCTCTGGCGTTTAGGGCAGTGACGAAGCTCCTCCACTTCTGTCTGTTTCTGGCAAGTCTTTCAGTGGTTCCCCAGCTGTGCCCCAGGTTTTTCAACTCGGCTTCCACAGCTCTTCGCCACGTTGTTTTTGGGCGGCCTCGTTTTCACTTGCCTTCAGGTGTCCATCTTATTGCTACTCTGGTGATGGAATCAAATCCTTAAAAAATGGGAAAGCTCCTGGCAAGAATAACTTGAATGCAGAATTGTTCAAGGTAAATCCTAAATTAGCAGCATCTATCCTGGCCCCTCTATTTACATCCCTGGGAAAGGGAAAAAGTGCCAGATGAGTGGGTTACAGTGAAGATACCAAAAAAAGGAACTCTCAGTGATTGTAATAACTGGCGTGGTATCACACTTTTATCTGTGCCAAGCAAAGTATTGTGTAAGATCATAGTCCAGTGTATATCAGAGGCAGTTGATAACATTCTCAGGAAAGAGCAAGCTGGCTTTCAGAAAGGGGGTGGATGCACAGACCAGATCTTCACTCTACGAAACATAATAGAACAGTGCTTAGAGTGGCAATGGCAACTCTACATACATTTCATAGACTTTGAGAAGGCTTTTGATAGCATTCACAGGACCAGCCTATGGCGCATTTTGCGGGCATATGGAATTCCTTTCTGTATAATCAATGTCATCAAAAGCTTCTATTTCAACTTTACCTGCAGTGTTGATCACAGTGAGCTCAGTTTTGAAGTCAAAACAGGAGTACGTCAGGGGTGTGTCATGTCTGCAATCCTCTTCAACATTGCCATCGACTGGGTAATGTGACTTTATATACTGCGTGCAGATGTGGTCGCCCCATCTCAGAAAAGATATATTGGAATTGGAAAAGGTTCAGAAAAGGGCAACAAAAATTATTAGGGGTATAGAACGGCTTCTGTATGAGGAGAGATTAATAAGACTGGGACTTTTCAGCTTGGAAAAGAGACGGCTAAGGGGAGATATGGTTGAGGTCTATAAAATCATGACTGGTGTAGAGAAAGTAGATAAGGAAGTGTTGTTTGCTACTTCTCATAATACAAGAACTAGGGGTCACCAAATGAAATTAACAGGCAGCAGGTTTAAAACAAATAAAAGGAAGTATTTCTTCACGTAACGCACAGTCAACCTGTGGAACTCCTTGCTAGAGGATGTTGTGAAGGCTAAGACCATAACAGGAGGGAGGGATAGCTCAGTGGTTTGAGCATTGGCCTGCTAAACCCAGGGTTGTGAGTTCAATCCTTGAGGGGGCCACTTAGGGATCTGGGGCAAAATTGGTCCTGCTAGTGAAGGCAGGGGGCTGGACCCGATGACCCTTCAGGGTCCCTTCCAGCTCTATGAGATAGGTATATCTCCATATATATATTTTTTTTTTTTTTAAGAACTAGATAAATTCATGGAGGATAGGTCCATCAATGGCTATTAGCCAGGCTGGGCAGGGATGGTGTCCCTAGCCTCTGTTTGCCAGAAGCTGGGAATGGGCGACAGGGGATGGATCACTTGATGATTCCCTGTTCTGTTCATTCCCTCTGGGGCACCTGGCCTTGGCCACTGTCGGTACACAGGATACTGGGCTAGATGGACCCTTGGTCTGACCCAGTAGGGCCATTCTTATGTTCACGTTCTCTCTATGTATGTATGTATATGTGTGTATATATATATATATATGTATAAAATCCAATTCTGCGAAACCCAATGTAGCCCAGGCCAGACAGTTTCACCCAATGATTCCTTTGGAGGAGAGAATATCCCTACTATGTGACACTATTGAGCCAATCACTGTGTGGGAGCCGCAGCATCTCTTTTAGACAGATGTCCATTCTACGTTTAAAGACTCTGAGCGATGACCGACCCCCACGTCCCTTGGTTACGCTTTTCCGTCACCGTCACTATTAGAATGTTGTCTCTTTTCCCGTTTGAATTAGATCCATAGTATAAGGGTGAGTTGATGAAGAGAATAATTGACTGTGAGCAAACTGGAAGGCTCCCGGAGTGGAATTTGGTTTGGGTTTTTTTGCAGGCGGGAATTAGCGAGCATGGGTTGTGCAGAAGAGACAGGTTTTGAGCTGTAACGTGAATGATAGCTGTGCCTACTGAGCTAAAGCCAAGCTGCTCCGAGCCTAGCCCCTCATTTGCTTTGTGTGTGGACACAGCATGCCATCAGTTTAATGTCTCCTCTGGCTTCTACGCAGGAGCCCATGGGCTCTCCTAGGAAGGAGCTAAGCTTGAGAGTCTCATCAGACTTTCCCATCACTAAGTATTGTGACTGGGTTTGAAAAGGGAGGAATTTGCTACAAAAGGGGGCGGGCCGCAGGGCGTGTGCGTGAATGACAGGCTGTGAAAGAAATGCCGAGGGCCCCATTTTAAGCATTTTGAGCCTGGATTCCCTGTTGCCCTGCACCTTGTGTTGCCATTCACACCCGTGCAAACCAATGGTAAAGCGCTTCTAGACCAGAAGCGTAGGATTTTGCATTCACTTTGCACAAGCGCGTATGACTACACACAGCGCAGGCTGATGGAGAGCCAGGCCTTCTGTTGACAGTGTTACGAAGCTAATCTCAAGGGCAAAACACATCAAATCTGCACCTAACTCGCTGGGGAAAGCCGCAGGCCGCTGGCTGGGTTGGAGCCTTGGCTGTGGCAAGGAGAGCAGATTGCAGCGTAGGAGAGCAGAAGCTAGGCTGGAGTGTTGCTCACCGCTGGGCTTCCCTTATTCCTGATTGGCTGCTCCCCTTGAGTGGGTTAGAGAACCCCAAAGGCTGCTCTAAGTCATGGCAGCTGCCAATAGCCTCAGGTGGTCCCAGCCATACCCCCGTTTCTCTAGACATGCCCATGCCCACACATACCGGGTTAAGCTGTTTTCTGCTGGCGGCATGGTACAAAGTGGCTGCACTGTAGCCCAGGTTCAGAGCCAGCATCTTCTTGATTTATAATAGAGCTGG
The DNA here is from genome assembly GCA_003942145.1 of Platysternon megacephalum. Lineage (NCBI taxonomy): Eukaryota > Metazoa > Chordata > Testudines > Platysternidae > Platysternon > Platysternon megacephalum. The sequence goes on from QXTE01000120.1 coordinate 2,126,567, forward strand.
GTTGAATCAACACCCTTCCTCTTCACACACCCAGCTTGTTAGCCTGACCATTCACACATTGCATCAGGATCCAGTACCTTGCCCCTAGGGTCAAAGGTTTGGGTAGCTGCATGTTCATTCAACTGGTTAGCCATGTAACCATGTGTGTGCATGATTGGCATGGGGGTATGTAATCTCAGCAGTTGTGTGCTCAAATTAAGCATTTGTTTTCTGTGCGTGCCTGATTGTGAAAATCAAACCACTCGCAGAAGTGTTATAAGACATAATTAGCTATGAATTAGCTTTGATAGCTGCTTTCAACGACCTGAAGCGGGGTTCCAAAGAGGATGGATCTAGACTGTTCACAGTGGTACCAGATGACAGAACAAGGAGTAATGGTCTCAAGTTGCAGTGATGGAGGTTTAGATTGGATATTAGGAAAAACTTTTTCACTAGGAGGGTGGTGAAGCACTGGAATGGGTTACCTAGGGAGGTGGTGGAATCTCCTTCCTTAGAGGTTTTTAAGGCCCGGCTTGACAAAGCCCTGGCTGGGATGATTTAGTTGGGATCAGGTCCTGCTTTGAGCAGGGGGTTGGACTAGATACCTCCTGAGGGTCCTTCCAACCCTGAGATTCTATGATTCTATGACCCTGCTCTCCGATACAGTGTGAGGAGGTGAGTCTCCGTCAATGGAAGCTGCACTGGCTTAGGCCAGGAAGCAGATGTAAATCAGCAGAGCTCTGGCGAAGTTGGTGAAACGATCCCAGGTTAGGATCTGGCCCTAGGCCTGACTCTGGCCCACCCTGTGCATTGAGGTTTAAGATCCTCAGGTGGACAGTGCTCTGCAGAAGCAAACCTTCGGAGAGGGCGGGAAGGAGAAAAATGGGAGGGAAGAAGCAGGGGCGGCTCTATGTTTTTTGCCGCTCCGAGCCCGGCAGTCAGGCGGCCTTCGGTGGCGCGCCTGCGGGCGGTCCGCTGGTCACGCGGTGATCTGCCGTGCCCGCCGCCGAATTGCCACCGAAGCCGCGGGACCGGTGGACCTCCCGCAGGCATGCCGCCCTCACAGCGACCGGCAGGCCGCCCCCCCGCGGCTTGCCACCCCAGGCACGCGCTTGCTGCGCTGGTGCCTGGAGCCGCTCCTGGGAAGAAGGGACAGAAGGCAGGAGAGCGAGAGAATAAGAGAAGGAGGGAGTGTGGAGAAGAAGAGGAAGAGAAGGAGAAAGAACAAGAGAAGGGAAAGGGAGGGAGGGGGGTGCAGGGGAGAAGGAGGGAATGAAGCAGAGTGAAGAAGGGAGAGCAGAAGGACATGGGAGGTGAAAGACAGGGAGAGAGAAAGACAGGCTGAGGGAAGTGCCCAGGGAGACTCCACCCCTGTCCTTATAAAGCCATTTGAGTAAAGAGAAAGATCCACTTTTTTCCTAGCCATCCTCTTATACTCTATTTACTGAGACAATATCACCCCCTCCCCACGGCCTGGCCTCTGGTCTGTAATTTGTCCGTGTCCCCCCCCTTGCCTCCCCACCATCCACGTGTGCTCTGTTTTGACAAATAACAAAGCCGAGGTCCCAGTGACCCCTCTCCGCCCCCCACGCACTCTCACAGGCTAATTCCTAACCAAACAATCCAGGGGCCGCTGGCTGGGCGCGTGTCCTTTGGCTGCCCTGCTCTAGCCCCCAGAAGCAGCGGAATTAAGCCCTTCTCTTTAAATATTTGGGACTGAGCCGCTCCAGCGCCAATTGAAATCTGGACAAATCCTGCCAAGTGCAGGAGCCGTCTAAGGCCTTCCCCCGCCCCCGCATCTCCCTCCCGGCTACAACCTTCATCTCCCCTGGGCCCAGGCGAGCTGGGCCCAGGCTCTGTTCCAGTCTTAGAAATATATTATTTATAACCTGCAGATTACCAAAGAAAAGGGTGTTTGTTCTCCCTGCCTGCCCCCTCTATTGCTGTGGTCCTGTCTGCATGAGGAGGCTCTGAACGCCAAAGGGGACAGAGGTTTGTATCAAGAGCAAGTGGAAGGGTGGACGATGCAGGATTTGACTCCAGAGCCGACCTTGAGCCAAACTCTCAAGTCCTAGGAACATCAGATGGATCTTTGTCTGGCAAATCCTATCTAGTATCCTCTCACCATCAGTGTCTTCAGAGGAAGGTGCAAGAAACCCCACACTCTGGGGATAGTCTGTCCCCAGGAATAATTCCTTCCTGACCGTCCTGAGTTAAGGTTGGTTTGTGCCCTGAAGCTGGAGGGTTGATATCCAAACACCCTGGAGCACTGGGGAGGTTCAGATCCAGATCCGAATTTTGCACCTTTTTTTCTATAAAAGGGCACTCCCCATCCCCCCAACACATCGATTCTGTGTATACAAGCTGTTGTGCAACTCGCCTCCAACTCTCTCTCTCTCGGCTTTGCCTTTATTCTTCTTTAAAATAATAAAGCTCCAAGACTGGACAGCAGGCACAAACATAAACCTTAACCCCTCAGGGAACTGATCAGAGGTTTCTCCTGGAGGAGCTACTCCTCTTTCTCTCTGGCTCTGCCCTGGCTCAGAGTCTTATGTTCCTGAGTGAAGATAATGAGGCCCATGTGTCCTAGCTACCAGGCTGAGTCAGCAGAATAACTCTGTACCTCCATGCAGGGTCCTACACTTGACACAGGATTGCACTAAAGCCCTGCATCCAGACACCTGAACTTCAGAGAAGTTTGGATTGGGATGTAAATCTGAACTTAAAGCCTATCCCAAATGGGCCAAACCAAAACCATGAAACCAGATGCCTCCAAAATCTGGAGCCGTTCAGATCCACAGCAGAATGGAGTGACTGCTTCCTGTCTTTATAATGGGCCCGGTCGCAGATCCATCACTCTTCAGAACCAGCCTTTCCAGGCCCAACAGGCTGGTGATTGGGTTCCATAGGGCTCCTTATCTCTCCCTTGAATCTGTGCCCTAAACACACAACACACGTAGGAACACAGGAATAGCCAGACTGGATCAGACCCGAGGCCCATCCAGGGCCAGCGCCAGATGCTGCTGAGGAAGGTGCAAGAAACCTGACAGTAGCAGATGTGGGATAATTTGCCCCCCCATTGAGGACTCCCCCTGGTCTGTAACCGCTAGAGATTGGCTTGAGCTCTAAAGCAGGAGGTTTAATATCCCTTCCTTGCTGTTTTTTAAGGTTCAAAAAAATTCTGAATCTCCATTTTGTGACTGGATTCTACAGAGGGTGAGGAGGGGGTCTCCACCCACAAGAGACAGTCTATTTAAACCCGTGGGAGACCCCTCCATTTTGTCTTCAGTGAAGCCTCTCCACCCCCTAGGGTGACCAGATAGCAAGTGTGAAAAATCGGGACAGGGGGTGGGGGGTAATAGGAGCCTATATAAGAAAAAGACCCCAAAATCGGGACTGTCCCTATAAAATCGGGACATCTGGTCACCCTACCACCCCCCCAGGATATTTGAAGGGAACTGGAACAAGGACAGTAACTACAGGGGGTGTGAGTGATTGCTGGACCCAGGCTAAAAGAAGATTAGCCTGTAAAAGGGAACATTTTGGAACTGGTGATGATCTTATCTATATTTAGTGCAATTAGACATAGATTTGCGCATTTTATTTTATTTTGCTGGGTAACTTACTTTGTTCTGTCTGTTACTACTTGGAATCACTTAAATCCTACTTTCTGTATTTAATAAAATTACTTTCTACTTATTAATTAACTCAGAGTATGTATTAATACCTGGGGGAGCAAACAGCTGTGCATATCTCTCTATCAGTGTTATAGAGGGTGAACAATTTATGAGTTTACCCTGTATAAGCTTTATACAGGGTAAAATGGATTTATCTGGGTTTAGACCCCATTGGGAGTTGGGCATCTGAGTGCTAAAGACAAGCACACTTCTGTGAGCTGTTTTCAGGTAAACCTGCAGCTTTGGGACAGGTGATTCAGACCCTGAGTCTGTGTTGGAGCAGACGGGTGTGTCTGGCTTCACCAAGACAGGGAGCTGAAGCCACCGAGCTGCAGTAGCGGCGCCAGCTCTCCCGGCGCCCTAGGCGGCGGAAGGTCCTGCCCCCGAAATGCCGCCCCCAACAGCGGCGGCGGAAGGTCCCGCCCCCAAATTTCTACGGGCGGCCGCGGCGCCGGCGCCCCCAAAATAGCAGCGCCCTAGGCGACCGCCTAGGTCGCCTAATGGCTTGCGCCGGCCCTGCCGAGCTGGCAGGAAGAACAGGAACTGAAGTAGCCTTTGCACATCGGGTGACAGCTCCCAAGGGGGTTTCTGTGATCCAACCCGTCCTCTTTCGGGGGCATCTGCAGTTATTGCTATTTACTGATCAGACAATGTGCTTGACTCTGCAGCCAGTGCAGCCACTTAGGGAATGAAACCTCTCGTCCCGCTGAACCTGAGGGGGGATGTAAGCAGCAGAATAGGGTTACCCCAGCTGGAAGTTGGCCAGGGCCCTGGGGTTACCAGCCTGCCGGTATATGACATTGTGTAACGCTCTAGTGTCGTTGCGGTGCGCGGCTGGCACTCTACGGACAAATACAAAGGCCCCGCCCCGAGGAGCTCACAGCTTAAATTAGGCAGGAAAAATGGAAGCAAGACAGCGCCAGGGCTGTGATGCTGGGGGAGAAGGGAGATAACAGAAGGCTGGGCTAAGGAAGCCGTGGTGCTCTGGGGATGACCATTAGCACAAAGAATTCTGATCAGGCTCCAGATTCTTGGCTTCACGCAGCTTCCACTGGGTGCAGCTGGGAGGGAGTGGGATGCAAAGGAGCTGCTTGTGCCTCATGGTTCGAACCATTGCTCTGGCACAGAGTAGAGCAGCCCCCATGCTGCTCGACACCATGGGGGAGGTTGGGAGCTGCTCTAATCTACTGGGTTATGGTCCCCAAGGGATCAACTTCTGGCTGGGAATTGCTAGTGTGCACTGGACCCTGGCCACGCCCCCAGTCCTTCCCCAGTACACCCTCTGTATTGGTTCTGCACCTGCTAGGGACTCCCATGCTGAGCGGATTTTCAGCTGGGAGAGCTGGGTCGGCTGCTTTCCAACCCAGGGTATATTTAGTATCCGGTGCAGGAGAGAAAGGAAAGCACCACCTTAGGGAGAGAATGCTGAGAAGGGATTTGGAGGGGACGAGGCAAGCAGCCTGGTGCCAAGGAAGAAGGAGAGGCTGAAATGAAAGATGCAGAGTTGTGAATGGGAGAGAAGGAAGCAGAGGGAAGAGGAGAGTAGGACAGGGGAGAGCTGAGACATAGGCAGCGGCAGAGCTGTGCGTAGCCCTGGAGGTGATGTGGATGGAGACAGAGCCCAAGGAGGTGGGGGCTGGTTCCTTATGGAATTTATGGACCACAAGTCAAGACCTCAGTTTCACATCACATCCCAGAGACAGATCAGAACCCGCGGCAGCAATAACCCGAACTCCCGACCACCTCACTGCGTGTTTGTCCCAAGGAGCGGGATATGTTGTGGCTGTTCTTTTCCAAGCATGGCTCATGAAGTTCATCCTGGGCCCAAGTTTCAGATATTTACCTACATAGTTTTCTGAGCCTGTGAACGGATCTGGGTGGGTGTTTGAACTGTACAAGTTCAATTCTCACTGAATCACTGGAGATAGCGCATCACCAGCTAAGGCTGAGTTATGTGTGGGATGCTGTTTATGGTAGGTTGAAAAGATACATAAAGTGACCTAAACAGTGTTCCAGACCACAAAGAATGCCACCGAGTCCATAAGTCACTGTATCCATTTGCAAGAGTTTAAACTCACCAGAACCCAGACCTTTGTTTAGAGAAGGGTAAGTAAAGGGACACACTAAGATATTTTTTTCCCTGTTAAGAAACAAATGAGATTGAGAGAGTGGCTCAAACTGCAAAACTTCAATATGGTGCTGGAATCAATGGTATCACAATGTGTTGGAAGGATCCGTGGCATCAGTAACTAGTGGGAGGATCGGTGGTGTTGGGCTCTAGTGGGAAAATCAGTGGTGTTGGGATCTGGTGGAAAGATCGGGGGTTTGGGAATCAGTGGTGGTGAGATCTGGTGTTGAGATCAGGCATGTTGGAATCAACGGTGTTGAGATGTGGTCTCAAGACCTGGGAGCCAGGCTTTCGTGTGGCCCATTACACAGATAAGAGGCAACTGAGATCCAAATTCATATTTCGATACCCACCGACCCCATCCCAAAAACATGGGTCTCTTTGTATCAGGGTTTTGGGTTGCTAATAAGAACTGCCTTGATGCTTTGAACTTTTCGAGAGTTGAACCCAAATCTTAAGCATTTTAAAGAATTTGTAAGTGTTTGGGGCTTTCTTGTTTGTGTCCCGCAAAACTTACCTGAATCAGCTCAAATTATTCTCCTTCTGGTAACTCGTACCATGAAAAGAGGTGATTTATTATTCATCACTTGCTCTTCACCGTTTATTATTCTTTAGCTTTGAACGTTTCTGTCTTAAAGTCAAGGAGTAGAAACATTGACATGTGTTTTCGGGGACCACTGGGTGTTACAAATAGCGAACAGCAACTGGAGAATATTGGCAGTGAACATTTCATGGACAAACGGGTGTATGGAAATTGTTCATTCAAGCTATTTAGTGAATAGTTACAGAAAACCATACACTAGCAAACATGAGGACTGGTTTTTGAATGATGTGTGAGCAGGAAAAGGGCTAAATTCACAACAAAGAATTTGACCAACTTCTTTCTTATTGCATGCGCCCAGTGGCTTATTAGTGTAGAGACCAGATCATACCTAGTGTTGTAATAATTGGGGCCTACAGATCAACCCTAAATGTGAGCTCAACTGTGAGGAGTAGGTGAAAGTTCTTAACATGTTACAATAACCTGTAACGGTGAATGTTGCTACAAGGGATAGGAAAAGGACTGATACAGCCCAAGGACTACGTTAGGGTTGTGACAGGTAAACGAGGGGAGGATAGAACCAGAAATCAATGGACCAAAATTGGTTTGTCAGAAGTTAGGTCTAATGGGTGAATGAAATAATGAGGAGCTGAGCTATTCCACCCATCACTGTCTTACAGGTTCCTTAAAAAGAGGGACTTTTAAGATTAAAATGATGGAGAAGACAGACTCCTGGGGATTCCTTGGAGAAAGGCCAACAGGCCTCTGCTATGCCTGTTGACTCTGCCCTTTGTTGGTGATCCACAGTCACTGGGAAGTGCAGACAAGTACACCGGCAAGGATGCCTGACCATCACTGCTGGACCAGCGAGGTCCCCAGTCTGATATGTGTGAGATCCTGCTCTGTCTTCCCTATCCTTGCGTGTTCCTTTCCATCCCCCACAATCTTCCTCCTGTCCTCTCTCTTTCTCAGCTTATCACCTGATCCTGAGACCAACGGCATGGCATGCTACCAGGACAATGGGGCGAGGTGGCTCATGCAACTCTGCCCAGCCTGAGGAGGACTGGTGAAGAAGAGGGATCTGACCAAACCAGTCAGATGGCGTCCCAGACCAAGGAAGCAAGCTGGGATCTAGACCAACAGCTATTGTGGGCGGCCTGCTAGCCCAAAGCATCTGTCCATGACTGACCAGCAGCCTGGTATCCTGAGAACATCACCAAAAGCCATATTTCCCCACTTTACTGTCCTATCTTTTCTCCCTCTTTGGATCTGTCTGTTTTGTCAAAAGCGGGAAAAGCAACCACCACTGAGAGCTATCCACTCAAAATTCAACACCAGCACTAACTCTTTCCACCCCATGAAGAAGGGTTGCTTGACAGAACAAAAGACTCTAACTGATATTCCCCCCTTTGAGAAAGGGACTTTGATACGTTCTGATGGTTTTGCATAACCACTTGATTTCAGTGTCAGAGATTTCATGTTCATGGATGGTCTATATAATACTTAGTGCAGGGGACTTGCCTAGATGACCTCTCGAGGTCCCTTCCAGTCCTATGATTCTATGTTTCGGTTTTGATTTTTTTTTCTCTTCTGAACCCTGAACTTTGGCATGAATTTTCTAGTGTCTTTGCCATGGGACTAAGCAGGCCAAGATCTCACGCCTAACTGTTTGGTGTTGTACAGTGACATGCTTGTGTTAACATTTTTGCCACCCTGGCCCCGCTAAGTCCATTGACATTAAAACAGGTCAACCCAGAGGCCAATATGTTCATCAACCTTCCAGTAATACGCTGGACTGCAATGACCTCTGAGTGTCCTGGCTTCCCTCCTAACTTGGAAATCCTATTTGCAGGCGCTTTGTTTAGAAGATAAGGAAATGAATCATTTTGCAAATGCTTAAGTGGTTTACAATAGCAATGAAAAATAGACCGTGTTTGAAATAGATGGCCTTCCAGTGTATTTTTTTAAAAAACCCATGTGTATGTGTTTTGCAATTAACAGCCCGTGGAGGACAACAAGCTGACAGCAACAGCAAAAAAGAATCCCGGGTGAGCCGGGGTCAGTTCAGCTTTAGATCATTGCAGATTCCTTAGAGGACTGTGCTGTTCAGGAATTTTTACAGCACTAGTGGTGAGCATGTGCTTGTGGCAATTCCCATCCCCAGGACGTGCCGGCTAATTCTTCCTCTACTGGCTCATTTGTTTAGACCATGTGTGACTCAGTTGCACATGTTCTTTCCTCAAGGCCAGTTGGCTGTAAATTCACAGTCCCTCCCTAAAGGTGAATTCTCAGAGCCCGGGAGATCAGGATAGATTTCGGAGAGAAGGAATCCAGGTCTCATGTCAACATGATGCAGCATCAGTCACTCTGCAGCCCTGCCTGTGCTATAGGGCAGAGTAAAGCAGTGATACCAACCCTTGAGATTTTATCAACAGTCTTGTGATATTTGGTATTTTCCTTAAAGCCCCATATCCGGGAGTCATGTGATTACAGGAGACTCTCAGCTTGCATTTGTAAGAAAGCTTTCTAGCCTTCATGGTTGTGGAGAAAAGCTTGACAACATAAACGCAAAAAGCTCAGCAAGCATAGAGGATCAGGATTGCTCAGTAGTTAGGGCATTCGCCTAGGAGTTCTGGGTTCAATCTTTTCCTCTGCACAAGCTCCAGCTGTGGCCTTGGGTATGTCCCTTAGTCTCTGAGTTCCCCCTTGGTAGAAACGGTATAATAGGCTTCCCCTGAGTGTGGTGCAGGTGAAGACTGTGAAGTTTGTAGAGGCTACAGTAAGAGGGGGCCGTGTAAGTGCCTAATATAAAAAAATAGTTTGCGAAGAACCCAAATTTTATATTTAAAAACTCTTGATTTTTAAGCCAAGCTCACAAGGTTTGCAGAGCCTGACTAGTGATTTTAAACATCTGAGGTTGGCAATACTGGGGATGGTGGATCCACTCATCCCTAGCCTGTCCCTGTCCCACCCGCAAGCCCTGTTGTGGAGAATTGGGGAATGGGGAGGCGATGTGGCCAGGAATTGCTTGGCAGAATTCAGGTTGCTAGGTTCCAAGACAAAAATGGACAACTTCTTGGTCACAAATGGTATAAGGGATATTTGGCTTAATTGTAGTGTTTCCTCCTCTCCCGCTGTGACAGGGCCATCTCTTACCTGACAGGAAGACATTCAGTTGTCTTAGAGTCAGGGCCCTGTTGAATTAAACTGTAGGCGTATTTATCTATAAGGGCTCCTGGTCATATGGAATCATAGAAGATTAGGGTTGGAAGAGACCTCAGGAGGTCATCTAGTCCAACCCCCCTGCTCAAAGCAGGACCAACACCAACTAAATCATTCCAGCCAGGGCTTTGTCAAGCCGGGCCTTAAAAACTTCTAAGGAAGGAGATTCCACCACCTCCCTAGGTAACCCATTCCAGTGCTTCACCACCCTCCTAGTGAAATAGTGTTTCCTAATATCCAACCTCAACCTCCTCCACTGCAACTTGAGACCATTGCTCCTTGTTCTGTCATCTGCCACCACTGAGAACAGCCAAGCTCCATCCTCTTTGGAACCCCCCTTCAGGTAGTTGAAGGCTGCTATCAAATCCCCCTTCACTCTTCTCTTCTGCAAACTAAACAAGCCCAGTTCCCTCAGCCTCTCCTCGTAAGTCATGTGCCCCAGTCCCCTGATCATTTTCGTTGCCCTCCGCTGGACTCTTTCCAATTTGTCCACATCCTTTCTGTATTGGGGGGCCCAAAACTGGACGCAATACTCCAGGTGTGGCCTCACCAGTGCTGAATAGAGGGGAATAATCACTTCCCTCGATCTGCTGGCAATGCTCCTACTAATGCAGCCCAATATGCCATTAGCCTTCTTGGCAACAAGGGCACACTGCTGACTCATATCCAGCTTCTTCTCCACTGTAATCCCCAGGTCCTTTTCTGCAGAACTGCTGCTTAGCCAGTCAGTCCCCAGCCTATAGCAGTGCATGGGATTCTTCTGTCCTAAGTGCAGGACTGTGCACTTGTCCTTGTTGAACCTCATCAGATTTCTTTTGGCCCAATCCTCCAATTTGTCTAGGTCACTCTGGACATGATCCTAGCCCAGCTGTATAAAATACAGGCTTCTCAGGCCAGGGCTCTGTGTGAGCACCACCTCTTAAAAAGGGAGGGCCTGGAAAGCAGTGATGGATGCTTTCCCTCCAGCCTTTCTCCCTGGGATTCAGTCCTGATGCTCTGAAGCACCCTACAGAACTTACAGTTCTGCACATCTGGGCTAGGTATCCTGCTTCCAAATGGGTCATGAAATACCCAGCTGCCACCCGGCCCTGTCCTCCTATCCATGTTTGATCTGAGACTTGTGAATCATAGCTGAAACACACACACACACACACACACACACACACACACACACACACACACACACACACACACACACACACACACACACACACACACACACACACACACACACACACACACACACACACACACACCCCCTTCATGGATATGGTTCTCGGGGGAAATGTTGTGAAATTTACAAACCTACCCTGAGTTTCAGGTTTGCGTCCATACCAGGAACCGGCCCAGTTTTGTGAATAAAATTTTACCCAGCTTTTACCTTAATCTGCCCTTGCTCTTCTCAGGGCCCATTGCCAATGCCTGCTGCTTGGAAAGCCTATCCACAAAATATGGTTCCCCCATATCACCATTTATGTGATTGCTCCCATGAGTGCATATTGGAGCAAGATCAGGGATTCATCCCTCCCTTGCCATGCACGTGGCTTAGATCATTTCTCAACCATTAAATCAGCCCCAAGTTGTCCTAGAAGCCAAAGTTCCATCCAGAAATCAAATTGGCTTGGTCACTCCCGCTAATTCCACAGGTCCCTTCTAGTCCAGCCTTGGAAGTCTCTGGTGGGTCTATGCCGTACTTCAGTGCCAGCAGCGTGGCATGTGTGTCTGTGCCATTAAAACAAAAAAAGCAAATCTCACCCCTCTTCTGCCAACATGCATACAGTCCCACCACAACAGGCCAGTTGTCTGCTCGATAATTAAGCCTCTGCTTAAGTTAACAGTGGATGCTCAGTAAGGTTTAGAGAAGAGGCCAAGGAGGACTTCTGGAGAGCATCATGTGTCATGGTGTTATCCAGATCCTTTAAAGAGTCGAGCGTAATGCCATTAAAGTGAAGCTCGCACCATATGTCTGTTGGTAAATTTGCATGATGAGAAACACCAGCCATGGTGGTCCTGTTGCAGCATTTATCCAGAACCCATAGATTGCAAAGGACAGGGCAGAGTGTGATAGGAATGACAGACACAGTGGGGAGGGAAATAGACGTGACAAAGAGCTCTCTAGCGTCCAAAATGGCCTAAGGTAATTCATGAACATAAGTTGAACAAGGGCTCTGAGTGAGGGATGGGACAACCCAGGTTGCTTGGCCTAACCCTTAAGCCAAATTCTGAACAGAACCTTTCTTGGGCTTTGAAAGTGTCTGGTAAACATTTATTTGGGAGGCATTTTCCCCCACTCTTGTTGACCAGCTGTAGATGCCCAAAACACCATGAGAGCTGTTTATTTCTCATTTGTCCTAAGCCAAGAATTATTGGATTGGAAGGTTCACAGCCCAAGATCTCCACTAAAGGGGTTTGAATAAGTTCCCTGCTGAACCTTGTTGTCTAATAAAGTCTTTGGCTTCAGAACTCAGGATGTAGAACTGGAAAGGACCTCCTGGGTCATTGAGTCAAGGGCCCTGTTATCCCAGGTAACCCCATCATATCATCCCATTCAGAAACATATTGAGCGCCTTCCGAACACTCATTAGTTTGTTTGCCCCTACTGCTCCTATTCAGAGGCTATTGCAGAACCTCCCTTCTTGGATGGTTAGAAGCCTTCTTCTAATTTGCAGCCTAAATTTATTCATGAGCAGCTTATCCCCATGGGTTCTTGTACCAGCACTATACGTTAGCTTCAATAACTCTTCTCCCACCCTGGTGTTTATCCCTCTGATGTATTTATAGAAAGCAACCACTGGGCAAATCTAGACTCGGAGAGGCTACCACTTCACTTCCCAACATGGTGAATTATGTCCTTCATCCTTCAACGTACCATCGGTAAATTGAGCATGAAGGATGAGACCTTTCAAAACTGAAGCCTGTCTTGTTCTGTGTGTTCATTAAGGATCTTCATGCATATATTATTGCTGTTACGGGTCCTAGATGCTTTGCAGATATATAATAAGTAATGAAGGTCCCTGCCCCCAGAAGCTAACAACAACCTAAAGATACAACATATAGATGGAGCATGGGGAACGGGATGGAAAATAGCAGAGGGACTGTGTGGGGAAGTTTCACACACATCTGCATAGTTAAGGTGCTAGATTTTCAAAATAATAAATCTGGACACTTTTGTGATCACATTTGTAGGGCTCTGAAATACTCCTTCAAAAGACAAGAGTGCACTTCTCCCAACTTGTGTGTTGGTGTCACTACTATCAGTGTCTCACTCAGACTGGCGTGGAGGTTTATTCCCAGTAATTTAGGCCAGATCTACACTCAAAAGTTAGGTCGACCCAGCTATGTCACTCAGGGGTGTGAAAAATCCACACCCTGATGCTGGCCTAATCCCCAGCATAGACAGCACTAGGTTGATGGAAGAATTCTGTTAACCTAGCTTCTGCCTCTTGGGGACGTGGGCTAACTGCAGCAAAGGAGGAACCTCTCCCGTCAGTGTATGTAGTGTGAGCACTGCAGCTGAAGGGGGAGGGATAGCTCAGTGGGGGGAGGGATTGGCCTGCTAAACCCAGGGTTGTGAGTTCAATCCTTGAGGGGGCCACTTAGGAATCTAGGGCAAAACTCAGTACTTGGTCCTGCTAGTGAAGACAGGGGGCTGGACTTGATGACCTTTCAGGGTCCCTTCCAGTTCTATGAGATAGGTATATCTCCATATATTATATTAAGTGTAGACATAACCCATGTGTCTGAATGAATTCCACATGAAACAGGTGTTGTTAATGTTCACTTTGAGCTGAAGATCAGCTCTGATAGCATCTGTGCTCACTGCATTTCCCTTTTCATTTCAAACTCTATTGATCATACCAACCCTCAGTTCATGGAGCTGTTGGTTCTTGGCAAACATAAGGCCTGTGCGCCTCAATACAGTAACACAGCTTGGAAAGACTTTCTTTAGCGGTACAAAAAAACCCAACATTTGGACGGGTGAAATGAAAAACCACTATAGTTCGGATGCCCTGAATGAAGTTCCTGGTGCAGTGAGATATCATGTGAAAAACTGGAGCGGTCCTGGCAAAACTGGGATTCACAGAGTCAGATGTTTCAAGGCCAGAACGGACAGTTATGGTCAGCTAGGCTGACTTCCTGCAAAATATAGGCCATTGAATTTCACCCAGTGATTCCAGCATCAACCCTCCTGATTGAAGTAGAAGAATGTTTTTAGACAGACATCCCATTCCAATTTAAAGCCTTCAAATACAGGAGAAGCCATCACATACCTTGATAAATTGTTCCAAATGTTAAAAAGTGTCCTCTTTCCAGTTTACATTCATCTAACTTCAGCTTCCAAATACTGGATCTTGTCATACCTTTGCCTGCTAGATTGAGGAGTTCTAATATCAGAAATCTCCCTGTGAAGGTACTTCTTTAGACTGTCAGTGAGTCACCTTGTAAACTTCTCTTGGGTAAGCTAAATAGTTTGAGCTTCCTCAAGCTTTCGTGGTAAGGCAGGTTTTCCAGACAGTGGGAAGGCAGAGAGTCACCCTAGGTCTCTTTTGGAAAGTCCAGCCTTTATGCTTAGAGCTAGGGTTTTGGCTTGAGATTTTGGATGCTATCGTACATTCTCGAACACGCCTCTCGGCCGATTTCCCACTCCGTTGCCCTTATAGATTTTGACACACGAGCTCATTGTTCAGCATATCTTCGGGTACATCTACACAGCCAAAAAAAAACAAAACCCTGCTGCCGCGTCAGAGCCAGGGTCAACTTGCAGGTCTTGTGTGGCGGGGCTAAAAATAGCAGTGTAGATGTTCCATTGTGGGCTGGAGCACAGGCTCTGGGCCCCTTGCCTCTTGCTGGGTTTCAGAGCCCAGGCTCCAACATGAATCCGAACGTCTACACTGCTATTTTCTTAGCCCTGCCTTGCAAGCCCAAGTCAGTTGACCTGGGTCTTTTGGCTGTGTAGACCAGGGGTCGGCAACCTTTCAGAAGTGGTGTGCTGAGTCTTCATTTATTCACTCTAATTTAAGGTTTCGCGTGCCAGTCATACATTTTAACGTTTTTAGAAGGTCTCTTTCTATAAGTCTATAATATATAACTAAACTATTGTTGTGTGTAAAGTAAATAAGGTTTTTAAAATGTTTAAGGAGCTTCATTTAAAATTAAATTAAAATGCAAGCTGATTTGAGTGCCACTGAAAATCAGCTTGCGTGCCACCTTCGGCACGCGTGCCATAGGTTGCCTGCCCCTGGTGTAGACGTATCTCAGGGTGTTTTCTTTTTCCTTTTCATGTTGCAAACGAGTGAGAGGTGGGAGAGGAGGGAAAGAATCCCCTGTACTTCCTCCCTGGTGCCAGCAGAGGAGGCAGGTTTGATTGTTTGTCTTGGCTCTAGGTGAATAAGGGCTAAACTCCACATAGAAGGCAAAAGTCTATATCAACACATGCTGGACACACTTCAGAAGGTCATTATTTCTCAAAGCTAAGTAGCTCGGAGTGGGGGAAGAAATAATAATTCAATATAAAGGTCTCTGTCTATCCATCATGCAAACATAAAACCATAGGAAATGCCACAGTGAAACAGACCAAAAGGTAATTTCAAGGTTCTTATATCAAGACCATAACAGGGTTAAAAAAAAAAACTAGATAAGTTCATGGCCGATAGGTCCATCAATGGCTATTAGCCCGGATGGGCAGGGATGGTGTCCCTAGCCTCTGACTCCCAGATACTGGGAATGGGCGACAGGGGATGAATCAATCACTTGATGATTCCCTGTTCTGTTCATTCCCTCTGGGGCACCTGGCATTGGCCACTGTTGGAAGACCGGATACTGGGCTAGATGGACCTTTGGTCTGACCCAGTAGGGCCATTCTTATGTTTTTATTTTGTCCTATTGCCAACCGGCTGTAATGTGAATTGTTGAGAACACAGCTCTGGAAGGGTGCTGAGTTCTAATCCTGTCACTGAACTACTGAGCAGCTTTGGGTAAATCACTTCCCTTCGCTTGTTCACCTTCCCCATCTGTAACATGGGGACACTAATACTTACTGGTCTCTCAGGAGTGGTAGCAGGATGCGAAGTCATTAGCAGTACAGGGATAAGAACACGTCTAGTGCTTACTACTGTCATAAAACAAATGTGTCGGAAATGTTCAAACAGCTGCATTGTTTCCTTAGAAAATTCCTTTGAATAGTACTTGCCATTCTGTATGATGAAAACTGCGATGATCAATGACCTTTTCCCCCCCCGAAAGTAATAAAATAATCCCTTGCCAAACCTCAGCTTTTAAACCAGATCCTCCCTCAAACAGGAATATGTTTTATCATCTGGGAGTTCAAGCTGTCCCTGTTTTACAGATGGAGAAACTGAGGCACGGAGCGATTCAAGCAAACACCACAGCCAGGAATTAAGCCTAGCTCTCTCCAGCTTGGCATCTGTTCCTCTATCCACTTGACTCTATTACTTTCCTAAGCAGGCTCGTTAAGAAGTTGTCTGCTAGCTGCCGATAGACTGAACGCTGCTCTCCAATCTTGGGGTTTAATTGAAGTGCTCATTAAAAAGAACGAAATAAACACATTTATCAAATGGCTGTTTCCTAGTGCTGCCCTCTGCCAGCCCCGATGACTTGACCCCTGTTACCCAGACTGTTTGTGTGAGTCTCGGTTTTGTTTGGGTTATGATGATTGTAGTTTATTTATTCCTGGATTTCTTAGTATTGGGAGCAAGCATCATTCCTATGTTCCTATGCGCTAATGCAATGTCATATTTCTCTCTCGCCTGCGGTTAGGCAATGCCATTCAGCATACAAAGGATGCTGCTCTGATTCAGTTGTTGGTAATATATTACATAAAGTCCCGTAAATAAACCTTTCATATGAAGTAACCTAGATGACTGTACGATGGGGATGCCCGCAACAGCAGGTGACTGAACTGGATGACTCCGGAGGTCCCTACCAGTTCTTTATTCCTGAAAGTTCAGCCAGCTGGGATCTGGTTCCATCCACCAGCACCAAAATGAGCTAAAAAGTATATAGAGGCAAGTAAGTAAAATAGGCAGTGTATTATTCCCAGGGCCGGCGCTTCCATTAGGCGACCTAGGCGGTCGCCTAGGGCGCTGCTATTTTGGGGGCGCCTGCGCCCCGGCCGCCCGTAAAAATTTGGGGGCGGGACCTTCCGCCGCCGCTGTTGGGGGCGGGATTTCGGGGGCGGGACCTGCCGCCGCCTAGGGCGCCAGCAAAGCTGGCGCCGCTACTGATTATTCCAGATTACTAATAGGATCAATCCATCAACTTCACATTTCTAAAATAAACCCGACAGCCATTTCAACGCCATCCAGGACTTCACTGTATTGTACAAGCAACATTTCCTAGGAAATCTTCTTCGTATGGCTGATGTACATGTAGAGCAACAATTATAATTGTACAGTCAGATGGTTAAGTGAGATAATTGCCTCTGGAGTAGCAGATTGTATTGCTCTGATGCCTCCTTCATATTTGTGAATCGGGCCCTGAGCTGTGATATGTTCTATTCTGGGTGACCACAGCTGCACACTGGAGAGTCTTTAATTTTCAGCTTGTGCAGCAAGGGTCCTTCCTCATCTGCCATGGTTTGTGCGCTTGCAGTTTAGGGTTGCCCAGGAGCTTCCTGGGAGATTGAAGCCAGGGATCTTCTGTGTCAGATTTTTCAAGAGGTGATTTCTTGTGAACGTTGTTACGGTCCTGGTGGATGGGAAGACATTCATTTTCCATGATCCTCTTGAATCCCCGAAGGGTTGCAGTAAGAAACTGGAGACTAGACCGCAGCACCTTCCGTTCCCAGAGCATGGCCTCCTACCCTCTGAGCTAATATGGCACCTTTGCTGGATTTGTAAATTGGTAACTGGCAGTTGATCAGTTCCAATTCCATGCAGTAGAGGGCAGCAGTGACACATGCTCGCTAGCCACTTAATTACAATCGATTTGAAAAGAAAAGTATTTAAAAAAAAACCAGCTCATCCTTGTTAGCCCGCCAAGATCTAAGGTCACAGCTTTGTGTTCCCTCTGCAGCGATTGATATCATTCGTGTCCAAGGCAGTAGAAGGAATGCATAAGGGGAGGAGGGGGGCACTGGGGAATGGGATATGGAGCATCACAGTGCTTCAAATCCAGCAAGTGTGCAGAGCAACTGATAGCCATCAGCATCCCTTAGGGGACCTGTAGCTTTGCTGGAGAGCTCAAGGGTATAACGCTTAAGAATGGGTGTGTTAGCTCCTGCGAAATCAGAGCTAAACCAAAGCTTTGCCTCCACCCCACAAGCCTAAAGCTCAAATGGTTTGTGTGTCACGGTTGCATCAAGATCAGTGGAACTGGCATCCAAGGGCCCATGTTCCCTGAAGGGACTGTTATTGAGGGAACACCAAGAAAATCGAGAACACTGGGGAGTTTGGCTGGAGGCCATTGTGCCACATGGACAGAGCAAGGCGCAGGCTTTAACGAAGTTCCTCTTCGTCAGCCCAACCTGCATTGAGCTTCACTCTTTGCAAATGAAACGCGATGGCGGCACTGGAGTGAGGAGCTCTCCGCAACGCAGGAGCTGGCAGCATGAGTCACGGAGCTCAGTCTGAACTCCCCCGGAGACCTGGATTTTGCAGACCCCCAACGTAGCTCAGCCTTGGACCCAGTAGCGGCGCCAGCTCTTCCGGCGCCCTAGGCGGCGGAAGGTCCCGCCCCCGAAATGCCGCCCCCAACAGCGGCGGCGGAAGGTCCCGCCCCCAAAATTGAACGGACGGCCGGGGCGCCGGCGCCGCCAAGGTCGCCTAATGGGTTGCGCCGGCCCTGCTTGGACCCAGTGGAAGGAGGAGTTTGAGCGGTACCCAGACCTGGCCGTGCAGGAGGACGGCAACAACAGGAAAGTCAAAGTGTTGTTTTACCTTTGTGGGAACGAGGCAGAAACTCACCGCTGCCTTAGGAGCCCTAGGCACATACTGCCTCCAAAGCAGAACAAAACTGTAGAGCGACATGGGTTTTTCATTGGAGATCGATCCAAAGGAGAGGGGATAGACCCCTAGGTTACTGCCTTGCACACACTGACTTCTACATGCAACTTTGGGGACTTGACAGACTCCCTGATTCCAGACAGGATAGTCTGTGGCAGTTGGGATCCCCACCGGTGGGAGTGGCTGCTCTGGGAAGACGATCTCGCATGAGGCAGGTGCTCAGGCATGGGAAATGCAGAGGAAGCCTCAAGGGAAAGGATGACGGTTTTGGGAGCCACAGTGCCCCCGGAAGTACAGGCCATGAGACACCAGCGAAGGAGAGCAGGTGGCATGGGTTCCATACCCGTAGTGAGCTGTATTTACTGTGGCAGACAGCATGCGCGGGTAAAGGAGATGCACCCCCACACTAGGACGGTATTGCAAGGAATGTGGCAAGCTGAAACTTGAGCAGGGTGTGCAAGAGCAGAGGAAGGTCTCAGAAAGACTCAGCCAGACTTAGAATCATAGGACAGGAAGGGACCTCGAGATGTCATCTAGTCCAGTCCCCTGCACTCCTGGCAGGGCTAAGTATTATCTAGACCATCCCTGACAGGGGTTTGTCTAACCTGCTCTTAAACATCTCCAATGATGGAGATTCCACAGCCTCCCTAGGCAATTTATTCCAGTGCTTAACCACTCTGACAGTTAGTTAGGAAGTTTTTCCTAATGTCCAACCTAAACTGCCCTTGCTGCAATTTAAGCCCATTGCTTCTTGCCCTGTCCTCAGAGGTAAGAAGAACAATTTTTCTCCCTCCTCCTTGTAACAACCTTTTATGTACTTGAAAACTGTTGTCATGTCCCCTCTCAGCCTTCTCTTCTCCAGACTAAACAAACCCAGTTTTTTCAATCTTCCCTCACAGGTCATGTTTTCTAGACCTGTAATCATTTTTGTGGCTCTTCTCTGGACTTTCTCCAATTTGCCCACCTCTTTCCTGAAATGTGGTGCCCAGAACTGGACACAATACTCCAGTTGAGGCCTAATCAGCGCGGAGTAGAGCGGAAGAATTACTTCTCGTGTCTTGCTTACAATACTCCTGCTAATACATCCCAGAATGATGTTTGCTTTTTTTGCAACAGCGTTACCCTGTTGACTCATATTTAGCTTATGATCCACTATGACCCCCAGATCCCGTTCTGCAGTACTCCTTCCTAGGCCGTCACTTCCCATTTTGTATGCGTGCAACTGATTGTTCCTTCCTAAGTGGAGTACTTTGCATACAAGAGGAGCTGGCACTTCAGACTGCGGTGATGACATCATGCCCCTAGGTTCTCTTTGAGTCTGAGAACATATCAGGTTCAGGCTGTTGGGACAGGAAAGCAACCAAGGGACAATACCAGCCTTGGTGCATGCAGCAATGTTCACAGGGAAATGCGCTGTGCGATTTCAGCTGGATAGCAATGTGATTCCTTGGGGTGAACTGTCCTCAATCACTGCTATTACAAAGAGCAGTCACACTCTAATAATGTACAGTGAGCGCATAATGCAGCCAATTGGAAAATGTCACCTCATAAGTAACTAAACTGAAAAAAAACCAATAACAGCTGGTACCAACCAAGTGAAGTTTGCAGTGGTGGATGGTAGCATCACAGACTGACCCCTCTGGGGGAATGCAGCCATACAAGCCATGGATCTGATCTGGGTGCAGTGTCCGAATTTTATAGCTGCAGTGCAAGAAGCAAAAAGAGGGCGTCCCAGGGACAATGGAGACCATTTTAAAAGCAAGGAGAGACTGGAAGTCGGCCCCACCGTGGAACCTGTGTGCTTCCACGAAGGAAAGTTCCAGTGACATTATGTAATCCAGTTCACAAGGAGCTCAAAAGTCTGCAGAGCGGGGGTATCATAGCACCTGTGGAGGCCAGTACAGCCTGCATGCTGGTGCTGAATAAGGCAAATTACACATTTGCATAGACTTAAAGCCACTGAACTGGTAATTGAAAAGATGCCACTGGCCACGGCCCACAAAGGACGACATCTCGCTAGAACTCTCTAAAGGCAGCATCTTTACAGTCTGAAGTGAGGAGCAGCTTTTAGTACATAAGGCTCATTAACGTGTTCAGTATGCTGACAACATTTACACCACCATTTAGTTGTTACAGATGGCTGTGCGTGCCACTGTGCATATGCCCAGCACCTGTGGTGTTCCAGAGAAGACTCAGCCAAGGACTGCTGGGGCGAAAATAACTGCAGATGATATGTTCATTGTAGGTGAAGGAAGCAAAGATAAGAAGCCGAACACGTCCATAACCGAAAACGACAAGCTTTTCTACAGCAATGCAGGGACAAGAACATAAAACTCAGCCCAGAAAAAAATGGGACTCAAACAGGGTGAGGTGATGTACATTGGACATCTGCTCACAGCAGAGGGACTGAAAGCAGATCCCTACAAGATCAAGGCAGTCAGAGACAGGCCAGCTCCAGTGGATGTGAAAGGGATACAGTGCTTCATCGGAATGATGAACTTTCTGTCCAAGTTCTGTCCACACCTGACCGCGGTAGCAGAATCCATACATCAACTCACAAGGCAGGATGTTGATCTGGACTTCCTAACTGTAAGAACAGGAGGACAATGGAACGGACTGCCTAGGGAAGTCATGGAAGCTCCTTCACTGGAAGTTTTCAGAAGGTGGCTGGGTAGCCATCTGTCTTGGATGGTTTAGACAAAACAAATCCTTCATGTAGATAACCCTTGCAGTTCCTTCTAACCCTATGGTTCTATGGTTCTATGGAGTGGGCAGGTTCCCAACAGCAAACATTTGACATGCTGAAAGAAAAGACAATGAAAGCCCCTGTCCTGAAGTACCACCAGCCAGGAGAGCCATTGTCCCTCCAGTGTGATGCATCGGAGAAAGGATTGGGTGTAGTGCTTTTGTGCCGGCAGAGCCCTGTCAGAGACTAAACAGGGGTACCCCAAATAGAAAGAGAGCTTCTGGCTGTGGTATTTGGAGTGGAGTGATTCCATCAGTACACCTGTGGCTGCCCAGTAACAGTGCAATCAAACCACAAACCCTTAGAGACAATCATGGCCAAGCCCCTTGCTCGTGCTCCAAAGAGACTGTGGTGGGGGTTGATGCACCTCCAGCACCACCGGGTGAGATATTGTCCAGGATGATCACTGGTGTTAGCTGACCCCCTAAGCAGGGCATACAGACCCAGCATCAGTGAGTTGTGGGAAGGGGATCAGGACACTGAAACCATTAACATGCTGCAGTATTTCCCAGTTTCAACAGTGACACAGTACTGCCCCCAACCAGTTGTTCCCCATTGTGTAGTCGTGTATTTGATTTTTCCTTCCCAAGTAAAATTCTTTGCCCTTGTCATTATTGAAATTCATACTGTTGATTTCAGACCAATTCTCCAATTTGTGAAGGTCATTTTGAAGTATAATCCTGGCCTCCAAAGTGTTTGTAACCCCTCCCGGTTTGATGTCATCTGCAGATTTTATCAGCATACTCTCCACTCCATTATCCAAGTCATTAATGGAAATATTGACTAGTACTGGACCCTGCAAGACCCCACTAGATACGCCCTCTCAGTTTGACAGCAAACCATTGATAATAATAATATAGGGAGATATACCTATCTCCTAGAACTGGAAGGGACCCCAAAAGGTCATTAAGTACTGATTTTTGCCCCAGATCCCTAAGTGGCCCCCTCAAAGATTGAACTCATAACCCTTGATTAGCAGGCCAATGCTCAAACCACTGAGCTATTCCTCCCCCTACCCTTTTTAAGTAAGGTCTCTCGACCAGTTTTGCACCCACCTTATAGTAATTTCATCTAGAACACAGTTCCCTGGTTTGCATATGAGAATGTCATGTGGGACTTACTAAAAATAAGATATATCACTACTTCCCTCTTATTCACTAGGCCAGAAATGTCAAAGAAGGAAATTAGGTTGTTTTGGCATGATTTGTTCTTGACAAATCCATATAGACTCTCACTTTTTGCTCTATTATCTTCTAGGTGCTTACAAATTGATTGTTTAATAATTTGTCCCAGTATCTTTCCAGCTATCAAAGTTAGGCTGACTGGTCTATAATTCCCCGGGTCCTCTTTGTTCCCTTATTAAAGATAGGTACTGTGTTTGTCCTTCTCCAGTCCTCTGGGACCTCAGCCATCATCCACGAGTTCTCAAAGATAATCGCAAATGGTTCCAAGATGGCTTCAGCTAATTCCTTTACTACACTACGGTGAATTTCATCAGGCCCTGCCAACTTGAATACAGCTAACTTATCTAAATATTCTTTAACCTCTACTTTCCCTATTTTGGCTTGCCTTCCTTCCCTCTTGTTGTTAGAACTAATGGTGTTGAGTATCTGGCCACCATTAACCAGTTTAGTGAAGACTGAAGCAAAATGACATTAAACATCTCCGCCTTCTTGATGTCATCAGTTATTAGCTCTCCTTCCCCACTAAGTAGACGACCTACACATTCCTTCATCTTTCTCTTGCTTCTAATGTATTTAAAGAACACTATCTTATTGCCTTTTCTGCCTTTGCTAAGGCTAGATGCCTTAGATTTTCTGATTTTGTCCCTACTAGTGGTTATGCTTTTGTACTCCTCCTTAGCAATTTGTCCATGTTTCCACTTCTTGTAGGATTCCTTTTGATGGTCAGGTCTTTAAAGAGCTCCTGGTGGAGCCATATTGGCCTCTTATCATTCTTCCTATTATTACTGTTAATCTTTTCTTGTTTATTAGGGGACATCTGCAATGGAAGAGCACAATCGTATTACAAACCTTCTGAAATGAATTTGTCCAGATCAAGAGCTGGGAGTCATGACTCCTTGGTTCTATCCCCAGCTTTGCCACTGAATCACTCTGTGACCCTGGGCAAGTCACTTCACCTCAGTTTCCTTCTTGGTAAAATGGGAATGAACATGATTCCCAACATCACAGGCTGTTGTGGGGTTTAATTGGAGTTTATAATGTATCCTGAGACCTTTGGATGAAAGTTGCAATATTAGTGCAATTTATTATTATTAATGAATTTCCTCTCTCTTCCCCTCTTTACAAATGTATTTGTGTTGACACTTGTTCTTATCTGTTACACGTAGAGCAAAATGAAAAAAAAATGTAAAACAAAATTTTGAAATTTTCCCCAAATGAAAATTTCCATTTAAGAACAAAAACATTTTTTGCAGGAAATGTCATCAAAATTGGTACAATTTTGCAAAAAAAAAATTAGTTTTGATGAAATACCATTTTATGATGGCAGACTGTCAATGAAAAGTTTCCAACTGCCTCTGTTTTCAACCAATTGATAACATTGGAAATTTAAAAACAAATCAGGAAACATTATTTTTTGCAAATTTTCTTCCTTTTTCTTCCTGTTATTTTGACAAGCATATTCTAAAAGCATCTTATTTAAGATGGTCCATAAAGTTAAGCCATCAATTCTGAAACTTTTACAGTTTGCTGTGGGTCTGTCCTTATTTGCCAGAATAGAGATTTATTGCAGCGATTCTTTGTGACAGAGAGGGCAATCTTTGGGAGATCTCATTGTATTAAGTTTTTGTGGGCCAGGGATTGTATGTAATTCCATGGGGGAGAGTGACCACAGCTTCTCCAGAAACTAAGACCAGTGGGGAGTGATTATGCAAATTCACTCAGATTGTAACACCTTCAGAGAAGTACTGCCACCTTAAGAGGTGCATATATACTAGTTCAAACTGGATTCCGCAGAGTCCAGACAATGAAAGGATTTTGGATACACAGCCTAAGTTTATCCCGACTCAGGGCTTTCTTTCTGATCCAGTAATGGACATGGCAACAGAGAGTCCTGTGGCACCTTTAAGACTAACAGATGTATTGGAGCATAAGTTTTCGTGGGCGAATGCCCACTTCGTCAGACGCATGTAATGGAAATCTCCAGAGGCAGGTATAAATATGCAGGCAAGAATCAGTCTGGAGATAACGAGGTTAGTTCAATCAGGGAGGGTGAGGTCCTCTGCTAGCAGTTGAGGTGTGAACACCAAGTGAGGAGAAACTGCTTTTGTAGTTGGCTAGCCATTCACAGTCATGGACATGACGTTCTGTCCAAGGGGCACCCAGTCCTTCCTGTGAAGGAAAGAAGGTTGGAAGGAGTTTGGTCTACTGAGGCCCCATAAGACTGCTGACTGACCTCTAGTAAGCTTTGAGCATGAATATAGGAACTTCTATTGTTTTCTCTGTAACGCTTGCACCTTAAGAATAAATGTGCTTGCTTAGACACCGTTGCGTGGCAACTCATAACTGCTGGCAATGATGATGTTCATAGCCTTTGTAGAAAAAGCAAAGAACAGACACTGGCTTGTTTAGGCAGTTTGGCTTGCTGGAGATATCACAGTGCAGGCAGGGAACAGTGGAGTCTGGAAAAACCTCAGTCAGGAGGGTGAGAGACATGGATCTCTGCCCAAAAGAGATGGTGGCTGAGGAACCAGTGGCCTAGAGAGGGTGCCCTCAAGTAACCGCGGAGAGGGAATACAGGTGCAGTTGCCCTGAGCTGTGACATTCTGTCTCTATGAAACATGATAATCTAGAACATTCTCAGAGGGGACTGAGACTGGGGCAGCAGGGCTGGAGGATTCTTAAGGTACGTCTGCACTGCAGTCAGAGGTGTGATAGCAGCACCGGTTGGCCGGCCTGCTCTAGCTTTAATCTCCCTAGCGTGGCTAAAAATACCAGTAAAGACACGGTGTACAGTATGGGCTGTCCAAGCCTGTCTGGACCCCTGGATACATACTCATTCTGCTAACCCCTGCTGGGGTCCAGCCCCCATCTTCACTGATATTTTTACCTGTGCTAGCCAGATTAAAGCCAGCACTGGTATGCCCACCCAAGTGACGATCATAGAATCATAGAATATCCAGGTTGGAAGGGACCTCAGGAGGTATCTAGTCCAACCCCCTGCTCAAAGCAGGACCAATTCCCAACTAAATCATCCCAGCCAGGGCTTTGTCAAGCCTGACCTTAAAAACCTCTAAGGAAGGAGATTCCACCACCTCCCTAGGTAACCCATTCCAGTGCTTCACCACCCTCCTAGTGAAAAAGTTTTTCCTAATATCCAATCTAAACCTCCCCCACTGCAACTTGAGACCATTACTCCTTGTTCTGTCATCTGGTACCACTGAGAACAGTCTAGATCCGTCCTCTTTGGAACCCCCCTTCAGGTAGTTGAAAGCAGCTATCAAATCCCCCCTCATTCTTCTCTTCTGCAGACTAAACAAGCCCAGTTCCCTCAGCCTCTCCTCATAACTCATGTGCTCCGGGCCCCTAATCATTTGTGTTGCCCTCCGCTGGACTCTTTCCAATTTTTCCACATCCTTCTTGTACTGTGGGGCCCAAAACTGGACACAGTACTCCAGATGAGGCCTCACCAATGTCGAATAGAGGGGAATGATCACGTCCCTCAATCTGCTGGCAATCACACTTCTGACGGTAGTGCAGACAGACCCACTCTAGTTCAACCACGAGTTATTGAGGGCCAGGCAGGAATGGCTGAGTTGTACTCTCTGACCCGGGTTATGCAGGAGGTCAACCAGATGATCACAGTGGTCCCTTCTGGCCTTGGAAGCCATGAATTAACCCTGTTCAAATCCACCTAAGGTCACTAGTGACCAGATATTATTACCCTCTGACAGCTCTTCTGTGACTTATATGGATTGAGTTAACAATACTTAACTGCCACAGACATCAGCTAATTAATCCTTAAAACACCTTAAGATAATCAAGGAGGTAGGGACACGTCATTAGCTCTATTTTATAGATGGGGAAACTGAGGCAGAGAAGCTGAGCGACTTGGTCAAAGCCAAATAGATATTTAAACTGGACTGGATGCAGCACTAGAAAATACTCCATGGAGAGCAATTTGGCTCAGGAGATGGAGAACATGCTCCATTTTCTGCGAATCAGTGACTGCTACAGCTTATCTAGCTGGCTAGCTAGCCTTCTGTCCACAGAATCTATCCGCCCACCGTATGTGTCTGTCTATCCTTCCTTCCACCCATAGTGGGGGGCTGTCTGTATTTCTACCTATCTTTCCTTCCTTGAATGAATTAACTCTTATGGAAGTGCAACGAATTTCTCAGACGTAGGTATCCTGTTCCATAAGGCTAGCTTCTTAAACACAACACCATGATTTTATTTGAAATAATGAAGAAAAAAATGTCAGTTCTTTTATTTTATTTTTTTAAAAATTTTGCTGTGAAAAATCTCACCAAGGAAAATATTCGCATCTCGGTAGAGCCCTTTAAATATATTAATAGAGGAAATATTAGAATCAACCTAACAGGTTGCCAAACTGTCTGACCTGCACTGGAACTACTGAGCAGGAGAATTTGCAAAGGTCTATGAATGTCCCTCTTTCATATACATGTTTTATTGTATTGTCAACATATTTCTGATCTCTTTCAGGATGAATGTGTGTTTTCCAACTTCTATTTCCTTCTCTACTTCTTTTCAGTCTCTTTGTTCGGTGGCACGAGGAAACAAAATTAATTCTGAGCAGCTCGAAGCTGCACAGGGGAGCGTGCGCCATGTGAGCTCGTTCTCATTACACATCTGGACTGGTGCCTCTGATTCATGAGAACGAACAAGGAGGTGACACTTCATCATTAATGTCACAAGCCCAGCCATTTTAACAGCCCCGGTACTCCCCCTGCGAAAAAGAAAAACGATCGAAGGAATGATATTCCCAGAGACAAGGATCCGGTCACTGGTAGGAAAACACTCATAAATAGAATGTTCTATTAATATTATTCCTTGTTATTGTAAGAAGTTTTCCTACAAAGAGCATAGAAAATAACTCAAGCAGCATTCGGTATATGAGCACAGTAGGAAAGGCAGTGTGGTCCACTAAGTTACGTACTGCACTGGGGTAAAAAAAAACCTGGTCTGTTTCTGAGTCTGTCACTGCCTTCCTGGGTGACCTTTGTCAAGTTACTTCCCCTCTCGCTGCGTATTTCCCCTCCCATCCTTTGTGTGTCTTGTACATTTAGATCATACTCTTTTCAGAGTAGAGACTGTCCTTCATGATGTGCATGTACAACACCCAGCACAACGGGGCCCCAATATCATTCAGGTCTTCTAGGGACTATTGTAATAAAATAATTATATTCCTGTCTCAATCATAGGAATGTAGGGCTGGAAGGGCCTCAAGAGATCAGCAAGTCCAGCCCCCTTCACTAAGCCAGGACCAAGTACACCTAGGCCATTCCCTGCACGTGTTGTCCAACCTGTTCTTAAACACCTCCATTGATGGGGTTTCCACACACCTCCCTTGGAAGCCTATTCTAGTGTTTAACAATCCTTACCATTAGAAAGCTTTTCCTAGTAGCTAACCTAAATCTCCCTTGCTGCAGATTAAGCCCAATACTTCTTGGCCTACCTTCAGTGGACATGGAGAACAACTGATCACCGTCCTCTTTATAACGGAGATTGTTCTCAGGTGCCCTCTCAGTCTTCTTTTCTCAAGACTAAACATTCCCAGTGTTTTTAACCTTTTCTCACAGGTCAGATTTTCTAAACCTTTTCTCATGTTGGTCGCTCTCCTCTGGACTCTCTCCAATTTGTCCACATCTTTCCTAACGTGTGGTGCCCAGAACTGGGCACAGAATCCAGCTGAGGCTGGGCTGGTGCCGAGCAGAGCAGGACAATTACTTCCTGTATCTGATATATGATGCTCCTGTTAATACACCCCAGAATGATATCGGCCTATTTCACAACTGCATTACATTGGGCTGGTCCACACTAGGGGCGGGATCGAACTAAGATACTTCGACTTCAGCTACGCTATTCGCGTAGCTGAAGTCGAAGTATCTTAGTTCGAATTTGGCGCGCTTACCTCGCGTCCGCGCGGCGCGCGATCGACGTTCGCGGCTCCCACGTCGACTCCGGTAACTCCGCTCGCCCTGCAGGAGTACCGGAGTTCGAAGTAGCGCGTTCGGGGATCGATTTATCGCGTCCAGACAAGACGCGATAATTCGATCCCCGATAGTTCGATGGCTACCCGCCGATTTCGGCGGGTAGTGTAGACGTAGCCATTGTTAACTCCTATTAAACTGCACTCTACCCCCCAGACCCTTGTCAGCAGTGTTGCTGCCTAGACAGCTAGTCCCAATTTTGTAGTTACACATTCGATTTTTTCTTCCTAAGTGTAGTACTTTGCACTTGTGTTTAATGAATTTCATAGTGTTGATTTCAGGCCAATTCTCCCATTGGTCAAGGTCATCCTGAATTCGAATCCTGTCCTCCAAAGTGCTAGCGACCCATCCCGGTTTTGTGTCATCTGCAAATGGTATAAGCATACTCGCCATTCCTTTATCCAACTCATTAATGAACATATTGAATAGCACCAGATCCTTATATAATTTCATCTAGACCACATTTCCCATGTTCGCTTATGAGCCTGGCGTGGGACAGTGTGATGGGGTGCTCTACTCACCGCTGGATGGCTCCTCCTGGCAGTTCTGCGGATTAGCTCTGCAAGGCGGATGCCCCTTCCTGCAGATACCTTCTGTCTCTCTCAGCCTGCAGCCCCGCTCTTGCTCCAGGAACTGCTGTGGCCTCTTCAGGACTCAGCCTTCCATCCAGGTTACTCAGTGGTTTTCCCCTTCTGGGGTAGCCTTTCGAAGTCTCTTCTGTCCACAAGCAGCATCAGGCAATGCTCATGCCCACTGCCCTGAGTACATAACTCCAGAAGTGACTCTGCCAGTGAAAATGAGGTAGGATCAGAGTCTAAAATGGGGAAAGAACAAGTCAAAAATTACTTAGACAAGTTAGATGTCTTCAAATCACCAGGGCCTGATGAAATGCATCCTAGAATACTCAAGGAGCTGACTGAGGAGATATCTGAGCCATTAGCAATTGTCTCTGAAAAGTCATGGAAGATGGGAGACATTCCAGAAGACTGGAAAAGGGCAAATATAATGCCCATCTATAAAAAGGAAAATAAGGACAACCTGGGGAATTACAGACCAATCAGCTTAACTTCTATATCCAGAAAGATAATGGAGCAAATAATTAAGCAATCAATTTGAAAACACCTAGAAGATAATAAGGTGAAAAATAACAGTCAGCATGGATTTGTCAAGAACAAATCATGGCAAACCAACCTGATAGCTTTCTTTGACAGGGTAACAAGCCTTGTGGATAGGGGGGAAGCGGTAGACGTGGTATATCTTGACTTTAGTAAAGCTTTTGATACTGTCTCGCATGACCTTCTCATAAACAAACTAGGGAAATACAACCTAGATGGAGCTACTATAAGGTGGGTGCATAACTGGTTGGAAAATCGTTCCCAAAGAGCAGTTATCAGTGGTTCACAGTCATGGTGGAAGGGCATAATGAGTGGGGTCCCGCAGGGATCGGTTCTGGGTCCGTTTCTGTTTAATATCTTCATCAGTGATTTAGATAATGGCATAGAGAGGACACTTATAAAGTTTGCAGATGATACCAAGCTGGGAGGGGTTGCAAGTGCTTTGGAGGATAGGATTAAAATTCAAAATGATCTGGACAAACTGGAGAAATGGTCTGAAGTGAATAGGATGACATTCAATAAGGAGAAATAGGAAGGAACAATCAGTTGCACACATACAAAATGGGAAATGACTGCCTAGGAAGGAGCACTGCGGAAAGGGATCTGGGGGTCATAGTGGATCACAAGCTAATTCTGAGTCAACAGTAAAAAGGAATAGGAGTACTTGTGGCACCTTAGAGACTAACAAATTTATTGTAGCATAAGCTTTCGTGGGCTACAGCTCACTTCATCGGATGCACGTAGTGGAAAATACAGAAGGAAGATATATATATAGTATTAGCAGAAGTATTGTAAGCAAGACACGAAGTAATTCTTCTGCTCTACTCCGTGCTGTTTAGGCCTCAACTGGAGTATTGTGTCCAGTTCTGGGTGCCACATTTCAGGAAAGATGACAAATTGGAGAAAGTCCAGAGAAGAGCAACAAAAATGATTACAGGTCTAGAAAACATGACCTGTGAGGGAAGATTGGGGAAAAAAAAGGGGGTTGTTTATTCTGGAGAAGAGAAGACTGAGAGGCAACATGATAACAGTTTTCAAGTACATAAAAGGTTGTTACAAGGAGGAGGGAGAAAAATTGTTCTTCTTACCTCGGAGGATAGAACAAGAAGCAATGGGCTTAAATTGCAGCAAGGGAGGTTTAGGTTGGACATTAGGAAAAACTTCATAACTGTCAGAGTGGTTAAGCACTGGAATAAATTGCCTAGGGAGGTTGTGGAATCTCCATCACTGGGGATTTTTAAGAGCAGGTTAGACAAACACCTGTCAGGGATGGTCTAGATAATACTTAGTCCTGCCTTGAGTGCAGGGGACTGGACTAGATGACCTCTCGAGGTCCCTTCCAGTTCTACGATTCTATGATTCTATGGATAGAGAGAAAGAAACAGGAAAATGTTGTGGGAGCAATGTGCCTCAGTGAGTTTAGGACAGGAAGTGATCAAGAATACAGGTCTGTCTCATCTTACGCTGGGGTTACGTTCCGCGGTCAGCGCCTAAAGCGAAAACCGCGCATAGTCAAAATTACATTGCGTGTAATGGTGGGCAGAATCGCCCGCACTACAGAAACAGTATTTAAATTGTTATTTTTCTCTTTTTTTTTTGTTTTTGTTTTTGTTTTTGCCGACCGTGTAAAGCTGAAATCGCGCATGTTAAATGCGCCTAAGATGCGACAGACCTGTACTCAGTTGAAATTGCAGGGGGATTTTAGCTGTGCCCAATGTATTTGCAATACTTCCTACCAGCTCTCTAGACATAACAGGAAAATGAACATTTCATGAAAGTGCAAATATCACCAGACCTACCTATAAATAATCCAGGACAAATTAAGCACAGTGTAAGAGGGATAAGGGACATTGAGAACGTTCTTTAGCCAAACCCAAACCAACAAACCCAGCGCCTGTGCTCTGACAGTGTGTTGTTTTCTCTCCCTCAGCCACACCACAGCTGATGGCAGGCCTGGATGAACCCATGTGCACTTCCACAGCCCCCCGTCTCAGGGGCCCCCAACCACCAGGGGGAGGAAACACCCCCCTCCCCCCAAAACAAACAAACAAACAAAAAACCAGGGCTGGGAAGGGGGCAGGGTGGGGGGAGAGCCAATGGCTGGAGCAGGAAGCCTGATCCGCCCCATGGGACAGCAGCTAATGCAGGGTTTGTGCGGAGCAAGTGCGCTCTGCAACAAATCTCCCCCATGGGGCCTCCCAATCTGACACCCACCCTTGGGCACCCAGTCTGGGGACAGGCCTCAACCCCCCCCCCACACACACACACACAGAGCCTTCCACCCTCTGGGGGCAGGGAAGGTGGGTGGGAGGCCCAGTTCCCATTGTGCAAAGATCTTTAATCCGGCCCTGCATGGGGGGGTTCATTCCTGCATGCTAAGGGGTGTGACCGGAGCGAGGAGCTGCATGGCTTAGGAGCACTGTTGGATGGAGGAGGGGACCTATATGCTCCTGGATCCGGTGCCAGGGGATTGGTTCAGGGGGCAGGCGGGGGCACTTTCACATCCGGGCTGGGAGAGCGGCCTAGAGGCAGCAAAGGAGCCCAGGCCAGCACAGTGCCCTGAGGACCAACACCAGGCAATGCAGCAGAGACCGGGACTCGCCCCTCTGAGTTTGCACTCCGTGGGGCACCGGGCACCTGGTGGGACTGGGGCTGGGATTGTTTGGCTCCTGAGTTGGGTGGGTTCGAGAGCCCCACTCTTCGTATAGAGACATTGGGGACCTGACACATGGCGCTGTGACTCCCAGTAGGGGCCCCTGAATGGGTTGGCTCTGCCCAGACAGGCGCTGGTTTGTAGCTGAGTGCAGTGCTTGTTTCTGGGGTTATTTCCTGCCTCCCCAATGGTTGTGGAAGGGAACCAGGGGGTTTGGGCCTGGCTGGCACAGCAGGGCATCAAGGCAGGTGATTTAGGATCTAATTTCCAACACAGGGAGCCCCCACCCCATTGGGGATAAAGGCTGCAGTCCTGGAAGATGCTGCCAGCACTTCCTGGAAAGCTGAGGGAGCTTGGCCCTCTCACGGGATCCGGATCACAGCAGCTGGTGCTGGCTCCTCGAAGGTAGCGCTGAGCCGATATCCCAGCGTGGTGCTAGGGTTCTGTGCTGCTACGAGATGGGTTCCTTGGGCAGCGGGTAGCCCCCGTGTCTCTGAGGCAGAATGGCTCCAATGCACCGGCTAGGTATTAACAAGCGTTGTGCTGGAGGGCAGAGGGGAATGGACGTCTTTCACATCCCAGCCGCTTATACGTATTAGCTTTCCCTCAATTCGTTTAGAGTAGAGGGGCTAGCCCTCGTGTCCTGGCCAGAATCCTATTGGGGTAATTCATGACTACTAATTTTGGTAACTGGTAATTAGCTATTGCTATGACCCTTTTATAAAGTCAGCATACCAATAATTCCCTTTGCGCTTTCACTTGGCTACGTTATCCCTCTTTGCTTCCCCTTCTAGGCAGCTGAGTAGTGTTACTCTCTCCCATCCACTTATTGCGTCTTCACCAGTCCCGCTAAATCAATGCCACTGATTTAGCGCTGAAGTGAAGACTGGGATTGTTTAGTCTGCAGAAGAGAAGAATGAGGGGGGATTTGATAGCTGCTTTCAACTACCTGAAAGGGGGTTCCAAAGAGGATGGATCTAGACTGTTCTCAGTGGTACCAGATGACAGAACAAGGAGTAATGGTCTCAAGTTGCAGTGAGGGAGGTCTAGGTTGGATATTAGGAAAAACTTTTTCACTAGGAGGGTGGTGAAGCACTGGAATGGGTTACCTAGGGAGGTGGTGGAATCTCCTTCCTTAGAGGTTTTTAAGGTCAGGCTTGACAAAGCNGTCTCCCGTTGTCTGTAAAGGTCTAATTTTGGTTTTTGGGTTAGTGTGCAGGTGCTGGGTTGGGTGGTATCAATCACCTGTGCTATACAGGAAGTCAGACTAGATGATGTGGTGGTCCCTTCTGGCTTTAAACTCTATTACTCAACTGTTTTGATTATTTGGAAATATTCACCAGTTTTTTTTCTGCAAATAATTCTTGGTCTGTAGCTCATTCACAATGTTAGCCTCGTGGTAGGACCAGTTTTAAAGCATATGTTTCTTAGAGCTGGTTGAAACTGTTTTGTCAAAACTCTTTTTTGACACAAAATGATTTTTTGACCAGAGTGAAAATTGTGATGGAAAAATTTCATTTGGGGCAAAACTTAAAAAAAAAAAAAAAAAGTTTTGATGAAAAACTGGAAACTAAAATCTTGAAGTTTTTCAGTTAAATTTTTATTGTTTTCAGTAAGTTTCGGTTTTTGAAAACCAAATTTTTTTTACTGAAAGCAATTTTTGAAACCGGAAATGTTTTTGGTAATTAGTTTTGCTTTTTGTTTTGTTTTTAATGAAAACCCCAGTCATTTTGCTAGAAGCTTTCAAAGCGAAAAGGAAAATTTTCAAAATTTCACACACAAGTGGTATTTTTCATAAGCTCGATTTTTTTTTTTTTTAGATCAGGATTCGAAACATATACCAACGAGATCATTCCTGCCCCAAAGACATGACAATGTAAGTGCAAGACTAGGAACAATAGGTGGATATGGCCGACAGACAAGGAAGCACAAGGAAACAATGAGAAAACTGGTCATCATGGAAAGCAGAGGTCAGAGCACACCAGCTACCCAACTATTATTGAGTTTGTAGGTATCACATCAGAAGAGTTTTAAGGTGGTAGCTTTAGGGGTCTTTACAGAAGGTGCCTTCCAGGCATAAGGCACATTATGGAAGAAAGCCTGAAGATTCTTGTTGAGAAAAAAAATTAAATGGGCAGTCAAGACTGGCCTCATTTGCAGATTGTGCCTCGATGTACCCATTTGTAAAATATGGTGTCACCGGGTAACTGGCCCCGAGGGCGGTCAGGCTCTCAGCCTACCTGAGAATGAGCCAGCTCAGATCCACCTGGGGATAACTGATTGCCTGTGTAGCTGAGCAATAGTTAATTAATTAGTTAAGGAACACCTGGGCCTTATAAAGGGTTACATGGGCTCAGGTAGAACAGAGAACACTGGGAGGAAGTGCCTGGGAGATATACCTATCTCATAGAGCTGGAAGGGACCCCGAAGGGTCATCGAGTCCAGCCCCCTGCCTTCACTAGCAGGACCAATTTTGCCCCAGATCCCTAAGTGGCCCCCTCAAGGATTGAACTCACAACCCTAGGTTTAGTAGGCCAATGCTCAAACCACTGAGCTATCCCTCCCCCCTTCTCAAGGGAGTGGGCTAGGAAGCGGCTTCCTGTGTCGGGGGTGTGAGGGATAGAGACCAGAGGTTCCTGGGGAGAGGAACAGTCCCCAGAATGCAGCAAGAGACAGCTGCCAAGGGGAGGGCTCCTCAGGGGGAGCGGGTGAGGGGGCTTGCCAGGAAAGGAAGCCAAGGAAGAGTGGTCCTAGGTGGGGGAGGCTCTAAAAGGGAGTTGCTATGAATGCCAACTCTCAGCAAAACCTGATCCCAGTGGAAGGATTTCAGCAGGCAGCAGCAGGAGCCTCAGGTCCGAGGAATTATATGCTGTTCTTCTCTGCAGGGTTTTACCTCTGCAGGGACCTTGACCCAAAAGGAGAGACCCTTTCCCATCTGATAACAAGAGGCCCTGACTCCAGAAGAGAGTTCTGGGTCAAGAGCACCTCACTGGTAAGGGACCTGGACGTAAGTGGGGTTGATGGCCAAAGGTTAAGTGAGCCCCTGTCCCCTCCCACTGGAACTCTGAGGTTGAGGCCTATTTGTGTAATGTTCTGCCTTTGAGTTAAACTAGACCTCTGAAGGGGCACTGTTCAATAGACATAGTCCTCACTGGACTTATTGAAAGCCCACTAGGGGAAACTGAGGCAAAGACTTAATTGCAGTGTTGCATTGGGCCACCAGAGGGCACTGGTGCACTGAGGACCCCCGTTACTTAGGACTAATAATATTATTACGTAGATATTTGTAAAACATGCTGAAAACCTCAGATGAAAGGTCACGAAGCACAATATATTATTATGTGGCCAGTAGCTAAGTTATAAATAACTGGCTTTTGTTTTAGGTACATTCCATTTATTCTTTTTCTAAACCATTTAAAAACTATCTCAATGTTTTAAATCTTTCACCCTGTAGCATCATAGACTCATAGATTTCCAGGGGTCATTATGGTCATCTAGTCTGACCTTCTGCATAACACAGGCTAAAGAACATCAATTTATCATTTATGCACCAAATTCATAACTTCTGTTTGAGATATAGCAATCTTTTGGAAAGATATAGTCCTAATTTAAATTCTGCAAGTGCTGGAGAATCCACCGTATCTGTCATTAAGTGTTTTTTAGTGGCTAATTTCATTCAATGTTAAAAATGTGTGCCTTTTTTCTATTCTGAATTTATTGTGAGTTTAAAACAGGGACAGAATACACTCATCTTTATCAGTTTGTAACAAATATCAGAGTAGAGAGATGGGTTCATACAGATAGATCCCGCTACATTGCTACTGGCAAATATTTAAACATGTTCAATAAATCTTTAAAATATGCTTTTGGTCAGAAAAGTGATGATGTGAAGATAACCCTTTCTTGCTGGACAGTAGAGCTATTTGGGAAATGTAGCTTGTTGGCATGAAAAATGTTGATGAAAACCAAATGTTTTAGTCTGTATTGTATGTTTGCTTCAAGAACGTTTTTTGGGGGGGTGGGGGGGGGGTTGGAGGAAAACAGAAAGCTGACATTGTTTTTTCATTTTTTGGCAACTGAAAAATGTTAGCGGAAAACCAAAACATTTCAGCCGAAAAAAGGTTTTTAGTCAAAACTTCTAGTTCTGTGTTTATCGTTTTTCAACGAAAACATGAAAAATGTTGTCAAAAATCAGGTGTTTTCGCAGAAATGTCCATTTTGATGAAAAATCCACTCCCCCTTCCCCCCCCCCCCAAAAAAAAACAAAAACAAAAAACATTTAGAACAAAAAATTCTGACTAGCCCTACACGGCAACATGGCTCCTTTGATCTGCTCACTTACCGACAAAAGCCTTGATCTTGTAGCTGAATCCATGGGGGAAGAACCCAGCACGCACCTGGGTCTGGGTGTGAGCCGTGTTCTCCTCACACAGATCCAATTGCAGAATCAGGGCCAAAAACATGATTGGTGGGGCCTGACGCCACAACCCTTACCCAGGAGCCAAGATGGAGCTGGAGGAGAGGAATCCAAGATAACAGCTGTGCAGAGGTTATTGGATGAGTTTGCAGGCAGAGAGAAGAAGGGAGATGGGGTGGTGCCCCAAGAGGGACGGCGTGGAAGATTTGACGTTTGGAGGGTGGA
The DNA here is from genome assembly GCA_003942145.1 of Platysternon megacephalum. Classification (NCBI taxonomy): domain Eukaryota; kingdom Metazoa; phylum Chordata; order Testudines; family Platysternidae; genus Platysternon; species Platysternon megacephalum. The sequence goes on from QXTE01000120.1 coordinate 2,163,428, forward strand.
AGGCTATGTCTACACTGCGATTAAACACCCGCAGCTGACCCGGGTTCACGGGGCTCAAGCTGCGGGGCTGTCAAACTGCAGTGTAGATGCTCAGGCTGGAGCACAAGCTCTGGGACCACAGGAGGGTCCCAGAGCCAGACCTCCAGCCTGGGCCTGAATGCCTCCACTGCGGTGTTGCAGCCCAAAGCCAAGTCAGCTGACACGGGCCAGCCGCGGGGGTTTAATAGCAGTGTAGACATCCCCGAAGAGACCAAAGCACAATAGTATTGCAAGGGGAAGGCACCCGGGGAGAGGAAGAGGTTAAGGAGGAAGGCGGGGGGGGGAGGAACTCCCAAGGTCCTGGAGTTTGGTTGTGAAACGATGTTACCACAATCTTGTTTGCATCAAGAATTCCCAATTCAGCTGTTTTTGTTCTGTAAATGTGAACCCTCCTGGGGTGGCAGGGAACCCTTGTGTGGGTGGAATGGCAGCCAGCCATGACCTGAGGTTGTGGTGTTCCTTTCCAGTGTGCTAGAACAAACAAATATACCACACCGGCCCTTCTCTGCTGCAGCAGAGCCAAAGCAGGCCTCAGCGCTGCGCGGCCTCCCATCAGGGTATCCCCAATTAACGGCCACAGACCGCTTCTATCTAGTGGCCCAGCCTGGAAACGTGGTGGCTGCATTAAAGATGTCTGCGTTACAGGGGTAACTTGAGCAGCAGGAAAGGCAGGTTGGCCTGTAATGGCATTTGTTCCCCTCTGCAGTGAAGACACACACAAACCAAAGTGGGTGCAGTTAACAGCACAATAAAGAGGAGAAATAACTCTGGCTGTAAATCACAGCTTGCTTCAGATGGCTGCGGCTGTAGTGGTGTGGGTGAACGTGTTTCCAACGGACAGTGTCTGATAGCTTTGCCCTCTAGAGGCTGGTGGGGTGAAACATCAGATTGCCTTTTAGAAGCTCTCCTTTAACTAAAGGGACGGAACATTTTATAGAGGAGCCCTGAAACCCCAGCTGTCACGCTACACAGAGAGATTAATTCCCCTCAAAGCCGCTCCCCTCACATTAACATACTGTAAGCGAGCGGCTCGTTGGCGTATGCACTTCTGCCCTCTATTGGATGGTGTCAGAATTGCTCAATTGTGTTTCATCTGCCCTATACTGCTAATAGTGATTGATCTCCTGTATCATTTATAGCACAGCAGCCCTATGGGACCTCAGTGATATCAGACGCTCCCTTGTTCTAGGCACCAAACAGACACGTGATGATAGACAGTCCCTTCCCAAAGACAATCTAACTAGGCAAGTGTGGGAGGCACAGGGAGGTGAACAGACTTACCCAAGGTGGCAGAGCAGGTCAGTAGCAGAGCTAGGAGTAGATCCAAGGGCTGCTGACTCCTATCCCACTGCTCTAGCCACTAAATCATGCTCCCTCCCCCCACCCCCCCCATATCAGCTCAGACTGTAGGGGGCTGTGCTTTCCCAGCAGGAGGAACAGTGCCTTATTCCCCTGTGAAATTCTGCATGACCATGGCGTTCGAAATAGAAAGAGCCATGCAGTTCCTAAGTGGCCACCGGTTTGTTGCAATATTAATTCCTGGCTGCTGCAAAAAGAAAAGTGCTTTGGTAAAAGAACAAACTGTTAGTGAACCACATACGAGCATGTAAAAAAAGGGCAACAAAAAGCGAAACTGGCTGGCGTTCAATAGACGCAATTAAAATCAGCTCTTTGTAAGTGGGGTGACCGGGAGGTGAAGTTCTGCAGAGGATCGTTGTGCAACTCTGGTTAGTTCTCCTGAGTCATGCTTGTGGAAACACTGGCTGCTCTGCTGGCATCGTCCGTATTTTCCAGTTCATGCCAGGGGGCCTCTGTTATAACCACGGGTTCCTTTTGTTTGTGCAACCGCAGCTGTCATAAACATTTCTTGGTGTAGTGGCTTACCTTGACGCTAACATTGGCCATCTGAAAAATGTTGACCTCGCCTGTTCTCAATTACCAGTTGGAGGGAGAGAGTGTGTGTGTGTGTGTGTGTGTGTGTGTGTGTGTGTGTGTGTGTGTGTGTGTGTGTGTGTAATGCCATATCCTTTTTTATTTTAATGACTGACGAAGGAAGAATTCTCAGGAGTCTCTTCCAAAGCTCATTAGAAGACACAAACAGACGAGAATGGTACCCTAGAAAGCATTACTGTTTGCAGCTGGATGTACACCAATCCCATTGCAGGCCACTCTGTTCAACCTCTAGAATACAAATACGATCTGTAGTGATGCTTGAGAATGCTAACAATGAGACCTAGCAGTCCTTTGGGCTCAGTACATGGTGATCATCAGATGAAAACAGGCAGAAATCCCCCAACCCATCCGCGTACACACCATGTTACTCTGTTGCAGTCAGTAATGCTTTCCCCACACTGGCCTATAACTAGGCTTCGAAAGAATAGATTTTTTTATATGTAAATGTTGGTAAACATCTATTTCACTGTACATGTACAAACCAAAGAAAAAACATTTCCATCCATAATAATTGCAATTTGCATATAGGCAAAGTAATAAAAGTGAGACCTGAGAACTTATTAGAGATTGATTTAAGGATATTTACTTTGTGTGTTTTGGCCTGATCCCTTTATAATTTATGTTTTTAATGGTTACAAGCTTTAACTTTTTGAAATCAACATCTATTGTCATTACATAATTATTGTCTGACTCCTCCCCCCCAGATTCCTGCAACAGTGAAAATTCATATTGATAACAACATTTTAAAATGCCTAAAACTAAACATGGATGTTATCAGTCAAAATGATTTTTTTTAATGAATTCTGCCACATGTATCCATAACCAGCTCTCATTTTAACGCCCCCATTCCCTCTGTGATAACACCAATAATAATATATGGATATATACCTATCTCATAGAGCTGGAAGGGACCCCGAAGGGTCATTGAGCCCCGCCCCCCGCCTTCACTAGCAGGACCAATTTTTGCCCCAGATCCCTAAGTGGCCCCCTCAAGGATTGAACTCACAACCCTGGGTTTAGCAGGCTAACGCACAAACCACTGAGCTATCCCTCCCTACCAAGAAGTTCACTACTGGAGTCAGAGCCAAATTCTGCTGTTCTGACTCACATTGGGTAGCACTTTGCTCCACGAGCCATCCCACTGATTTCACCTGTTCTGGAGTCAGGTACTACTCCGCATGCATAAGGGCTTTGGAATCCGGCCCAGCAGGAGGAGGGCTGCATGGCTCCGTCAGCAAATGTCAGTTGCAAGCAGAAATGAATCAGGCAATCTCTGATCCATCTCCCTGGCAGATTGTCTATATCACAATTATGTCACACAAATTTGCACACTGCTGGCACGTGCAACATGGGAGAGGCACGGAATTGAGGCCTAGTGACAGAGCTGTGTTGAGGGCCCAGGACTGGAACAGCAGGGGCTAAGGCTGGTCAGGACAGACTTGGCTGAAGTGGAGAGGTGGCACTGTACATTAGGAACTTGGGTCACCTCTACCCTAAGGCCCCTTTGCACTGTTGGGTTGGTGGTGTGAAAGGGCCTTAGTGTAAATAAGAATGTTTATAACACTTGGGGCCCACAACCCAACAAGGAAGAGTATGTTGGTGAAATTCTAAGGTAAAGAGCAAAGGAGATACTGCAGTAGATACCTGGTACAGGACACCACGCTTAGACCAGTGGTTCTCAACCAGGGATACACGTACCACTGGGGGTACACAGAGGGTTTTCAGGGGGTACATCAACTCATCTAGAGATTTGCCTAGTTTTACAACAGGCTACGTAAACAGCACTAGCGAAGTCAGTACAAAGTAAAATTTCAGACAGACAATGACTTATTTATACTGCTCTATATACTATACACTGGAATGTAAGTACAAGATTTATATTCCAATTGATTTATTTTATAATTAGATGGCAAAAATGAGAAAGTCAGCAATTATTCAGTACTAGTGTGCTGGGACACTTTGGTATTTTTATGTCTGATTTTGTAAGCAAGTCGTTGTTAAGTGAGGTGAAACTTGGGGGTACGCAAGACAAATCAGACTCCGGAAAGGGGGACAGTCGTCTGGAAAGGTTGAGAGCCACTGACCTAGACTAGCCATGGGAAACTTTCCAAACACCAGAAACCAGAGTATACTGTATTCCCCAAAAAGCCCACTACATCATTTTCTGGCTCACCCTCTTTGGGGAAAATAAAGAGGGAAAATGGCCTGGATGTGTTTATGGGTTACTCTGTATATAGTCTGGAAGATGCTCCGATATTACATTGATGGGCGGGTGGCATTATACAAAGCGAGGTGGATAAAAGATGAATATGGCAAGGCGATAGATAGAGGGAAGCCTTTCTGGTTCTGCTATTTACTGATATGAAAGAATGGTCTGAGTATGAGAAAATGATCCTGTACTGAGCAGCAGTGACCACTAACTACTTGAACCAACATAGTAAGTTCTCGGAAGTTGATTCATGGAAAGCAAAGTGTGATCCATTGTGAAATCTGGCCACTAAGGGACAATGGAGGATATACTAGCATGCCCCAGTGTGGTGAACTTTGGGGAAGCCCTGATTGGAATGCAACAGAAAACAATACCTCAGAGAGAAAATTGCAAGGGACGAGAAGTGACTGATGGGGCAGCAAGAGGAGATGCCAAAACATTTGAGGTTGAAAGAAAGACTGGAAAGAATGTAAGTGGGAAACAACCAAATGAAAACACTCGGAGGGTGTAAGGGGAGAGAAAGGCAGCAAATACGCAGCCTGAGTTAGTGGATAAGCAGGATCAAAAAATGTGCCTTTACCAATTTATCAGGGGCAAAGGAGGTGCGGGGGGAGGGGGGGTGACATGAATTACTCAAGCCGCTGAGATCGTCCATTTTATAATTTTTCATCAGCAAGAAAGAATTAAGACCAGGTATTTGAACAATTGGGAAGTAAAGATGAGCCCGTAAAACTCACTGTTGCTGAAAAGCAGGTAGAGGAGTAATTGGGAAATGGGATCGAATGCAAATCAGCCAGTCCTAGATTATCTGAATCATGGTATGTTATACGAACGAGTGAGCATATTGGCTGCGGCACCACCAGTGCCGAGTAACAGTCCTGGGTAACTGGGCAGGGATGAGAAGACTGATGAAGGTGAATGAGACACCAAAGTTTTCAAAGAAAAGAAGAACTCCCCTGGTAATTAGCATTCTGTCAGTCTAGCCTCTGTTTTCACTAGAATAACTGAAGAAATATTAAGAGAAAAGGGGGTGGGGATGAACTTAAAGAGCCCGGAAACTGAGGCTGAATTTCAAGAACTTCCTGGCAGTGAGATGTTAATTTGTGGAGTAGTCTCCCTAATGGGGCAGCCTCTGCACCTGGAATATTTAAAACTAGACTGGATAGAATATTAAAATATAAGGAACGGTCCTGTACTGGCAAGGAGATGGACTGGATGACCAAATAATGCTTTTCCATCTCTAGGTTCAGATTATTTGTGTGCATCTGTAAAGTCGTAGGCAGGTCCAGGGCTGGGAAAGTAGGGATGCAGCAGAGGAGGATAGAGTTGTATTTCTAGTCCTCTGCAAACTGGCCCTAGATCGTGACTAGAACTGGTCAGGAAAGTATGATAGTTCAGCGTTTCTCAGGATGGAAAGTCGAAACATCAAAGCCTTTTTGCGGAATGCAAAAATCTGAACTATTTCAGATCGGAAATGTCTGAACCTCAAGCCATTGGCAGGGCTGTTGTAGCCGTGTTGGTCCCAGGATATGAGAGAGACAAGGTGGGGGAGGTCATATCTTTTACTGAACAGCTTCTGGTGGTGACAGAGACAAGCTTTCAAGCTCCACAGAAAGAGTAGCTCTGTGTAAGCCCGAAAGCTTCTCTCTGCAACCAACAGAAGCTGGTCCAATAAAAGATATTACCTCCCCCACCTTGTCTCTCTTGACTTCCAGTTGACATTAAGCTGTGTGTCTGCCTAAGCTGCTGCCGAGTCTCATGGGAGCTGTAACACCACATCCTGACTGTTCCCCTTTTCCCCATGGGCCATGTTCCCAGCCAGACACCATCTCCCAGGATGCATTTTCCCTCTTTCCCTGTGGCACAGCTGCTGTGGTGGTGCCTCATGGACCAGCGACTTCAACCCCCATGAGAGGCTGTGGTGTCATCGTGGAGGCATAGCTCAGTGGTTTGAGCATTGGCCTGTTAAACCCAGGGTTGTGAATTCAATCCTTGAGGGGGCCACTTAGGGATCTAGGGCAAAATTGGTCCTGCTAGTGAAGGCAGGGGGTTGGACTCAATGACCCTTCAGGGTCCCTTCCAGCTCTATGAGATAGGTATATCTCCATATATTATACATAGGGAGCGTGGGGGGAGGGACATGGAACTACACCTCTGGCGGCTTAGCCAAACAAAAAGATCAGTGTCGACTTGAAACCAAATGCTTTGGTTTGACTTTCCCCATGAAAATTTCCACCAAAATCAATTCTTTCCTGTGGAAAGCGTATTGTTTGAAATTCGTCAACCAGCCCTAATGGTGAGCTTCTTGGCCAGGGGATGACATGATTCCCTTCCATGGTTGCATCAGTCACAGCTCTCATCCATTCCTCAAATTGCTTCTCCCTGCAAACCAGCGTCATTGCTGTCTTCTCCGGCCTGGGTCTCAGCAGGCTCTTTCTCATCCCATTCCCTGTGGCGGGCGGACGGCGAGACCGCTCTGTTGTTGCGTGTTTTTTTAAGCATTGTTTATGGTTTATTCCTCCGGAGCTCTTGTATATTTTTGTTTCGGCCCACTCGCATGCACAGCCAGCAAACACACAGGGCCGAGCTCCCTGCAGCCCCCTCGCGCGCCAGGGCTCTGCGATGTCATCTGAAAACCCCTGGAGCTGGCTTTTGTTTGAAAAGAAAACAGCCTCCTCGGCTCATTCTGCCCAGCTTGAAAAGCCCAGTCCATGCTTTGAGATACACGTGCCACAGGTCTTCGACGGAGAATGGCTCTGCACACTCAGGGTATGTCTGCAGATGCAATGCAGACATACCCTTCGTGTGCAGCACGAACAGCTTCTTATCCAAGCAAGGGGAAGGGCTGCCAGGTGACCTCGTGCAGCCCACAGCAAAGCTTGTGCCATGGCATCCTCCCTCCTGTTTGTAGCGAGCGAGCTAGCGGGTAGCTAGCACGGGCGCATCTATGCGGGCTGCCATTCACCCCTCCAGCTGCCACGTAGAACCTGTCCCATGGCTGAGATTTTCCAAGCTGCCAGAGGAATTGGGATGCTCAACTCCCATGAAATTGAACGGAAATTGGATGTCTGAATCATCACCCACGCGGCTCTGAAACTCTCCGCCTGTAACATTTGTAATGAACTCTTTCTCCGCTAGCCATGGCGGTGACCTGTTTGTAGTGGTGGTGTTCAGCTGGCAACCTAACGAGCGTTAGATGTAGCCGCTGTGTTGGATGTATGCTGGGAACAGCTGATCCATTCAGCGGGTGCATCATGCCAGAATGTGCCAGAGAACATCCAGCCAGGCAGCAGAGTCATTCTCCCATGATGTCCCTCGCACATTCGGCATCAGGGCAAGTATATCTTCTCTAGGTAAAGGGAGATATAAAATCATGACCGGTGTGGAGAAGGTAAATAAGGAAGTGTTATTTACTCCTTCTCATAACACAAGAACTAGGGGTCACGAAATGAAATTAATAGGCAGCAGGTTTAAAACAAACAAAAGGAAGTATTTCTTCACACAATGTGCAGTCAACCTGTGGAACTCCTTGCCAGAGGATGTTGTGAAGGCCAAGACTATAACAGGGTTCAAAAAAGAACTAGATTAGTTCATGGAGGATAGGTCCATCAGTGGCTATTAGCCAGGATGGGCAGGGATGGTGTCCATAGCCTCTGTTTGCCAGCAGCTGGGAATGGGCGACAGGGGATGGATCACTTGATGATTCCCTGTTCTGTTCATTCCCTCTGGGGCACCTGGCATTGGCCACTGTCAGAAGACAGGATACTGGGCTAGATGGACCTTTCGTCTGACCCAGTGTGGTCCTTTTTTTTTGTTCTTATGGGTATACCAGGCACATTAGCATAATAAAGATGCCAGCTTCCTATATTACCCCACCTCTAGCTAGGAGCCGTCAGTCACCAGCTGCTCACGATGACATAAGTGGAAAGATTTGAGCTGAGAGAGCCTGCCATGCATGCACACAAGGCAATGGGATGTGGGGCTGCATAGGCAGAAGCATCACGTGCCAGAAGAGGGAGGTGATGGTCCCATCTCTGTGCTGACCTGGTAGGATGGCGCTTAGAAAGCCACAAGCACCAATGGTTCTGGGCACCTCCAATGCCAGGGAGGCAATTTGGAAAAGAGCAACAAAGAAAACAATTGAGCGGCGGGGGGGGGGACGACTGGTGGAGAGAACTAAAAGGCTATCGCTTGGCTAAGAATAAGGTCTGGATAGCGCCATTAAGTGACAGGGAATAGGATGATGATTCCGTCTAGTATCTTAGGCCTGCTCCACACTAGGGGGGGATGTCGAAGTAAGATACGCGACTTCAGCTACAAGAATAGCGTAGCTGAAGTCGAAGTATCTTACTTCGAAGTACCGCGACTTACCTCGCGTCCTCGCGGCGCGGGATCGACGGCCGCGGCTCCCCCGTCGACTCCGCAACTCCGCTCGCCCTGCTGGAGTTCCGGAGTCGAAGGGAGCGCGTTCGGGGATCGATCTATCGCGTCCAGACGAGACGCGATAGATCGATCCCCGATATATCGATGGCTACCCGCCGATCCGGGCGGGTAGTGTGGACATAGCCTAAGGTACTTGTCTGGCCCCCATTGCCATGGTATCTGAGCCCCTCACAGTCTTTCATGGTCTCCCAAGTCCTAAGTTAGTGCCCTAACCACTGGACCATCCTTCCCCTCACGCCTGTGCACTCCCAGCTGCTGTTATTAGTAGCATTAGGGTAGCATCTGCAGAATCCAAGCAAAGCCAAGGCCTCGTTGTGCTGGCGATTGTGCAGACACATAGAAAGAGACCGTCCCCTGCCCTGAAGAGCCTGCAATCTAAGCAGACAAAGACAGATCCATGCTCCTTTTTATACAGGGGGGGTCGGGGGCACAAAGAGACTAAGCAATCTGCACATGGTCACACCAGAAACCCGAAGCGGAGTCAGGCATAGAATCCCATATTGCCAGCATCCCTGCCCCGGGAAAAAACCACAAGGCCACCCATCCCCTCTAAGGGGGATTCTCTGTCCCCCTCCATGACTGGGGAGCTCTGTTGTGCATCCCTTGGAGAAGCTAACGCATGGGAACACAAGTCCTGAAGAGCCTTTCTTCTTGGAAGCCCCCGTGCTTGTGACCGTGGCTAGAACCCTGGCACTGCAAGGGAGTGGCGAGGGAAAGGAGGGCTCCGCGTGCTCTATCCTCATTGCCTTCCTGTCCAAAACTGGCCAGTCTGTCCCTCCGTGAGGGATATGGTGAGACCAGTGTTAATGCCGAGGAGGAAGAGGGTTTGTTTGCGGGAGGGATCACGCGAGGAAACAAAGTGGAGGAAAATGTGGGAGGACTCTCAGGAGAATGTTCCTAAGAGTGAGAAGTGAATGGCCTCCCAAGGGGAGTGGTGGAAGCCCTGCAGCTGGAATCATTTTGAATGGCCTGTGAGATTACACAGTATGGAGCAATCCTGCAGTGTCTGCGGTCAGGCAATGGACCAACTGACCTGCAGTACTAAGTCTTTATCTCTGATTCCAGGGAGACTCTGAGAACACTTAAGACTTAGTGAGGCTCATAAAACTAGAGGCTCATGGTCATAGCTGACATACCTGCATGTTAGTGTCACTCACAGATCTTTGGTCCCTTTGGCAGAGCTGGCTGACAGACCTGGGAGTCCCTCCAGCATCTCCTTTGATACCGTAGCAGCTCTGATTGTAAGTTCCATTCCAGCAACCACCACGACTTTGGCTACGGCAGCACTGCAAGGCATGATGGGAAATGGTAATAAAAAAATCCATGAGGCTATCTTACCTATTCCCTTCGTTGGCCATTGCTGCACTGTCCTCTACTCTGTAGTCTCTGGGTCTTGTCTAGTATAGCTTGGGCTTTTCTACTTTCCCCATAATCAGAACGTGTAGGCACGCCCTCAGTGACTTGGGCATGCTCACTCAAAAAGTCTGTGGCAGAGCAGGGATCTGAATCCAGGTCTTCCAAATACTAAGCTAGTGCTCCAACCATGGGACTGATCTTTCTCTGGAAAAAGACTTTCTTTCTTATTAAACTGAACTGCGTAGGCAACTGGTGCTACTGGTCCAAGTTTTATTGAAACCCTGCAAATTCCTTCAAGCTGCACCATCTTGGCCCTAAATTTTAAAGTATCTCTGTTATCCGGATATTAGGTAGATCTAAAACCATGCAGATTTCTTCTAATGTGGTATCTACATAAGCCAGTGGCATGCCAAGGTATAGTAAATCCATTTTTCCACAAAAACACCAGTTGGGTATTTCTGGTACAATGACCAGTGGTGAAATGCTGGACAAGGTTGGCATTTAAATGCCATGGGATGGAAATGGCAACAAGTGGTCAGGTGTTTGGGTCTACATCCCATCCAAACAATGATATTCCAGCAAGCACTGAACCCTTCTATAACAGGCTGGAGCATTTGTTCCATTCAAGCAAAAGCGAAATCTTATCTCTGAAGATCTGCCCCTCGGTTTATATTCGTTGGATGTGTTGTATAAGGACATTGGCCAAGATTTTCAAAAGTCACTCGTGATTTTGGGGGCATCCGGTTTTGGATGCCCAGCTTGATGGCTGAGTTTTAGGGAGGCGCTGGTCAGCACTTTCTGAAAGTCGTGACCTTTTAAGTTGTCTCAAATTGGGCACCTAAAAATTGAGTCACTTTTGAAAATTGTGGCCAATTGTCGCATAAAAAAACTTCGCCCCATGATTTACTCGAAGAACAAGGACAGTAGCAAAGAGCTGCAGAAACAGGCTGGCTGCTCCTGCCAGCAACTGCCTCCATTCAATTCATTCAGCTCATAAAACACTTTGAGAAATGCAGAGGAAGGAACAATTGCCCAGACGGAAATGAGAACGGGAGATGCCAAAGCAATAACCATGAGCCAATTTTAAAAGGGCATTGACATACCAAGGATGGAATTGCTTAGGTTGGTCCAAGGGGTTAAAACCAGGATTAACAGGGTGGAACTGAGCAAGGGAAAGATTAGGAAACATTTCCTGCCAATCCATTAGAGTGTGGAACAGACTCCCACAGAAAGCAGTGGGTCCATTGCTTGGGGTATCTAAAGGCAGACTCGACAAGGCTCTGTAGGAAACAATCCTGCACTGGTCAAGGGAGGGATGAAGGACCCAGGGAATCCTTCCTATCTCTCATTTTGAGGATGCTGTGCTTCAAAACAGGGAGGTGCATTATTGATTTTCAGACCCAGTGACACTGATTTTGTGTCACAACCCAGTGCAGTGGCACGATGACACTGCATCGTTGTGCCTTTTGATACCATGTCCTCTTGTCTTGACATTGCATCTTGATAGGAAGATGTAGGAGCCATGCCACCTCGAAGTAAGGTCCTGCCGTAGTGTTATGATGAAGCCTCAAAGCCATTTTGTCCTTCAGGACAATTGCAGACAGGCTGCAGACCTGTCATGATGAATCTACTCCTTGAAACTTCTAACAGACACGGAAGGCAACCAAGCTCATGCTGCTTGGAGTCATCCCTTGTGCTAAGCAGCATTAATCTGTACAGGAACCATCTCAGCATCAAGTAAGGTGTTCCAGAAAGTGGTGCTAGTGAGTCACTAGAACGTTCTCTTCCTTACGGGTACTGAACTCATTTCCCAGCATGGCGCTAGGGGCTTCCTTTGCGGTGAGACATAAACCAAAGTCCCACTGCCCGCTCCAGTCATTGAAGTTCTCATGTTATTATTTTTATAGGAGTAGGGTGTTCGCTGGTTTCCTGGCCAAATTCTGATTCATATTCTGCCTGCCCACATTTATTTTTCCTGTGATTTATACTGGGCACAGTTCTTCAGTTGGATACAGTCATCCCCTTCCCTTCCTCTACTCAACACATGTGTGGTATTGCTGTGCACTTTCCAGATAAGAGGCAGCTGCATTTCAGAGGTGAGTAAAGCAATCCCTATATTCACTTGGCGTATCGGTAGCTTTGTAAAGTGCGTTAGGATCCGTTGGCTTGGAAAGTGAAAGCTGCATGCAGTGAATAGGGCACTGGTGTTTGCCGCAACAGTACAGAGGAGGGGTGGTGTCAGATAAAGGCCCGTTCCTTTAAACACCCAGCTCAGAAGAGTGCCTCCAAATCTGGAATCCAAAGGCACAGAGCTTTGAATATCTGACCCCAGCAGTGTGGGGACAGCGTAGCTTGCACCGTGAGTGTAGCTGCCTGCAAAGAAACCCACAAAGAAACACAGTTGGGGATAGGAAGCTGCTGCTTATGTTTTACCTCCCCTTCCCCCGCCTTCCCCCCCACACCCATCCCACCTTTAAAATAAGCTCTTGAGCTGGGTGGCTGAGACTCCAGACTCTGTTCCACCAGGGGGCAGTCTAGATAATACTGGTGGGGAAGTAGAAAAGGGGACTCAAAAGAGCGGGTGCTAGAAAGAGGCGTCTAGGGTGCATGACGGGTGGAAATCTTTTCCTGGAGAAGTATGGAGCCATGGAAGACAAAGAGAAGTGGTCAGTAAGGTAGAGGGGTGTTGTGATGAAGGCATTGGACTGTGACTTCGCGCACACCTGGGTTTGGTCCTTGGCTCTGACCTGGATTTGGTGTGGGACCTTGGAGAAGTCGGATGGGGTCAGATTGAAGAGCTCAGCACTTACCGTCAAGATCAATACCCCATGTGTGGAGCTGTTCTCAAAACCTGGGACACAGCTGCTCATACTTAAAAGTGGCCTAATAATATAAGGGGTAATTGTTACTAATTCCTTTCTCCCCTCCTTTTGCCTGTATTCTCCTGCTGAGAATGATAGAAAACTCTCTGTGCCAGGGACCGTCTCTGGATAACACGTCTTAAAGGTTAGAGGTCCCTGAACTTGGTTGTCAGCAGAGGAATGTGAACCTCTCTGAGGTTCCCTGCATATAAAATTAACACAATAACCCGTGCAAATAAATTAAAAAGAAAAGCAAGCTTGATAGATCCGGCCTTTGTCCTGCTTCCTGCGATAGTTTGTCAGCTCTCTGCAAGCTAAACAGCGTTAGGCTTGGTCACTGCTCGGAGGTGAGGCCATGAATGAAAATTCAGGTTGGGCAGGAAGTGCTGGTGTGTATCAGTCGGAGGTACAATGGCCTATGAGACAGGGCTGACTACCCGGGCCTGGTATCCAGGATAGTTGTGTTACTGGAGTTCTGGTACAACCCGAGTATTTATTTGCAGGGCCTAGTCAAGTGGTATGGGTTAGGGCTATGAAATCCCTCTCACACGGCAGGGGTCTATGTTCCCCCGACTCCATCTGCAAGAGATGCCGTCAGATCTGCAGGGCTTCTCAATGGAGAGAAGTTGTGGGAAAACCCGCTTGGCTCCTCTTTGGTCCAAGTGGGGCAGACTCGGGAGTCAAGGATTCATCGCCGCAAGCAAGAGTGGCAACTTCCCTTCTTCACCTGCCCTCTGCTAGTCCAGAGGAAGGAGATAATTGCCTTGGAATTATCACTGTTCTGGTAGGTGATAACTGCTACTTTTCGAGGGGATTAGCACCGTGGGACCTGATTCAGGCCATGTCTACACTAGCGAGTGTACAGCGGCACAGCTGCTGTGCCGCCATAAGATTGCTCATGTAGCCGCTCTATGCCGATGGGGAGAGCTCTCCCGTCGACATAATAAAACCATCTAAACGAGCGGCAGTAGCTGTCGGGGGGAGAAGCTCTCCTGCTAACGCAGTGCTTTGCACACGAGCGCTTACAACATTTATGTCGCTCAGGGGTGTGTTTTTTCACACCTGTGAGCGACCTGCGTTTTGCCGACACAAGTGGTAGCGTAGACATGGGCTCGATGAAGTGAAGTTTCCCAATAAGCAGAGTGAACCTTCACTATAAGGAGATGGGAAAGTCCATTCAGATGCACGAAAGAACTTCTAAGAGTTTCGCTCCACTCGAGCCGGAATTTTGCTATGTCTGAGTTCAGATGAAGTGGGCTCCAGCTTTTTGCAGAGTCTTCCTTCCTTGCGATGTCTTATTGAAGGAAAACCAAAATAAAGCCGCATCCCAGCCCAACTCCGAAAGCCCCTTTGAATGAGGAAGCTGTTGGAGTCGGCAGGACATATCGGCGAAAGAATGAAGGTCATACTTTGCATAATATATTTATCTTGGAAATCATCATTTTATTCAGGCTATCCAAGAATTCAAGTGCTGAAACTAACACTAAGTCAACAGCACTTATAGTAATGAAATAAATTCTTTATAACAATCCAGCAGAAGGAGTTGACAAGGGTTTTGAATGGCTTGTTTTTATTAAAATTCTTTCATTCTTGCAAACCAGCATTGTCTGTGTTTCTTGGATATGGCCAATGCAGAGACCTAGTGCAAAGTCTAAGATGGAGTTTATTTAGTCTGCCTGCCTGCAGCAAAGAAAAATAAAATGCTTAATAAAAGATTTCCTTTTGTGGGAGAGCCTGCAATTTGCAGATTGTAAGATAAGGGGGCTGTTTAGAGGAAGGTATCATTCTACAACTAAACAGAGATGGCATTCCCAGCAGAAGTTAATAGGAATATATCTTTAGCAGTTGGTTAACCACAGACCTGAGTGGGAGCCACTAGAATTGAAAGCTTAAACTGTTCTTAATTGTATTGTAAAGCTCAAATGAAAATATTTTTGATGCTCAGCCTTCATTAATCTAAACATGATTTAAATTCAACTGCACAGTTTTCCTAGTGCCAGCAGAATATCAAACTCTTGTTCACAACCCTTCGTATGAACTCTATAAGGTCATTTGAAGCTTACCTTCAATGGTCTAACACTTCTAGATTCAATAATGTTCTAGGTTTCTCCTGTTACCGCTACACCATTTCCCTGAGTGGTAATATTTAGCCTCTACTTCCTGCCACTTGAGCTTTGCCCATGGATGTGCATGGTTTGTTCTCAAATGCTATCCTCAGTTAATCAGGTCACACCCGGTTGTTGCTATAGCATTTCAGGCCACAATCGGAGCAGATCTTACAGCTACTGTAGGCAAGGTTGGGCCTGTTCTGCCTGGGAGACACACAAGGATAACCCAGGTTCTGAAGGATTTTGTGATGGATGACAGGTGTCCTTTGGTGCTGCTGTGAGCTCAGCACAAGAGCTTCTTAACCCCCATGTTCGCTCTCTCAAAGGAACCACTCATCTGTCTGTCTTTATGACCACCAAAGAAACTCCAGGCCCCGACATTCCCTCTGAGAGTTCTCCAGACTCCAGCGTCTTAGCCACTGGATAACAACGAGGAAAAGAAATGAACCATTCTTTGCCTCCTCGTCTCACAATACTATGTGGGGGAAGGATCATTATCCTCATCTTACAGAAGGTATATAGAGAGAAAATAACTGCCCGAGGCTACACAGCAGGTCTACAGCAGAGCCAAGGAAAGAACCGAGATCCCGTGAGTCCCTGACTTCCACTCTGAACACAAGCCCATGAACTATTTGCTTGGCCTTACACAGGAAACACAAGCTGCCAATGCCTCTGAAAGGAGAGAACAAAGCTAAAATATGCAACATGACTCTATTCCATGTATCATTGCTGGAACTTTTAAACAAGAGATTAAGTGACCCATGTGACTAATAGGTCTTTTGGGATATGATTTAAATCAAAATTCCAACCTCTTGTGATCACTGACCTTCCCATGGCACTTCTTGCAAGAGCAGTGGGCCTGGTCAAATTCAAGCACAGCGATCTAGTTTACATTCACCCTGCCTTTTGAGTCAGGTAGCAGATTCATCTCCACTCTGTCTTCCATGGTTGTGTATCGTGCTTTCCAGCCACTCCTGTACCGATAGCTTGTAAAGCCCTTTGGCATCCTTTGATGATGATAATAACAACTCACATTATATGGTGCCTTTCATCCCAATCACCTGCATCCAGCATAAGGGATCATTATTATAGATTTCTATTCTAAATGCAAAGCACACGTGTTCGAAATACAACCCAGCTCATGCCTTGACTACAGTTACTTGGCAACCAGCACTGAATTGCCATTCGTACTTCACTCTGGTGCACACACAGCCCTTCTTAATCATTCTGTACCTGCACATGGTTTGTTCTCTTGCAGTTGGTTTGTTCTCTTGTGCCCGTTAGTTCTGTTCTTTTAAGGCCAGACGCTGACACCCTTGTTCACATTAAGAAACTCCTTAATCCATGAGTGGCCTCATTGTTGCAGATCCTGAGATGGTGCATAGCTCTTTGTGACGGGTTGGATCACAGAAACCCGCTTGGGAGCTGCCAGACTGATGTGCAAAGGCTACCTCTGTTCCTGTTCTCCCTGCCAGCTCGGTGGCTCCAGCACCCTGTCTTGCTGAAGCCAGACACACCCATCTGCTCCAGACACAGACCCAGGGTCTGAATCACCTGTCCCAAAGCTGCAGGTTTACCTGAAAACAGCTCACAGAAGTGTGCTTGACTTTAGCACTCAGATGCCCAATTCCCAATGGGATCTAAACCCAAATAAATCCGTTTTACTCTGTATAAAGCTTATACAGGGTAAACTCATAAATTGTTCGCCCTCTATAACACTGATAGAGAGATATGCACAGCTGTTTGCTCCCCCAAGTATTAATACATACTCTGAGTTAATTAATAAGTAAAAAGTGATTTTATTTAAATACAGAAAGTAGGATTTAAGTGATTCCAAGTAGTAACAGACAGAACAAAGTAAGTTACCCAGCAAAATAAAATAAAATGCGCAAATCTATGTCTAATCAAACTGAATACAGATAATCTCACCCTCAGAGATGCTTCAGTAAGTTTTTTCTCAGACTGGACACCTTCCAGGCCTGGGCACAATTCTTTCCCCTGGTACAGCTCTTGTTCCAGCTCAGGTGATAGCTAGGGGATTCTTCATGATGGCTCCTCTCCACTGCTCTGTTCTCTTCCACCCCTTTATATATCTTTTGCATAAGGCGGGAATCCTTTGTCCCTCTGGGTTTCCACCCCCGCTCACTGGAAAAGCACCAGGTTAAAGATGGATTCCAGTTCAGGTGACATGATCACATGTCACTGCAAGACCCCAAGCCCTCATTCCTCCCAGCCTGACTCACAGGAAGGCTTGCTTGCAAACAGAGCCCCAGTCAATTGTCCTGGTTGATGGGAGCCATTAAGATTCCAAGCCACCATTAATGGCCCACACTTTGCATAATTACAATAGGCCTTTTGCATGAAGCATATTCCAATTACATTATATTCACTTATCATGTTTTTACAAAATCATATAGACTGCACAATGTCACACTCTTATCTACCTTAAGGTTTTAAACTGCCACCCACCCTCCTAGTATCTGAGCACACTAACTTCAGTGGAGCTATCCCAGCATGCACCAGCTGAGGTTCTCATTCATTGACTTCAATGGGACCACTCGTGGAGTAAGATTCTTCTGTTACCAAGGGTATAAAAATCTGACCCTAGGAGAAATGGGAGTGATCAGAAAAGCAGCCATGTAAAAATGACATCTTCTGACACAACACTGCTCCCTGTATGTCTTTGCGCCGCATCTGCTTAGTTTATTGAAAAGGGCAATTTTTGTAGTCGTCTTAGTGCTGCAGAGTCAAAACAGAGATGGGAGAACAATTTATTTTGCCTCAGACACCGCCAACTAAATTGTCAACGAAGGTCTGACTGCAGAATCGTGATGGTTGAAAGAACCAGAAAGAACACAGCTTGACTTTCAGATCCTTGGCTGGTTTCCACCATGATGGCAGTCAGGAAAAAAAAATCAGCTCTCGATTCATAAACTGAGGGAATCCAACACCAAACATTGGAGCCCCACGAGATCATTTTCACGGTGTCACTTTTCCCTTGAAGGGGTTATAACAGACCAAACTCAGAATGATCTATGGGAGAGGCCTAGAGGGGGGAGAGAATTATCTATTTTTGCACTCTCAAGCCAGGGCACACCGTTGGATCAGTGGTTAAAATAAACACAGGCTTTTGCTGTAGGAAAGATTGATGGAACACTGAACTGCTGAAGCACAAACTGTTGGATAGAAGTGTGGCTGGGACCACAGCGCCCAGAGATCTAACATGAAGCAGTAAAGCTAGTTGGGGGAAACTGGAGGAAATTAATGATTAAATAATGGATTCCAAATGTTGAAGTTCAAAGTAAAATCCTAATAATGCAGTCACTTAATGCTGAGCGCAGAAACGGATTGTTTTTCAAGGCAAAGTTGCAGCAGGGAGCATTCTGGGTAATACTATCCAAATTCCCACTACGGTAATACGGTGAAGATTTGGCCACACGGAATACTGATTTGATTCTGTTTGCTTCTGTGCCTACAGGACCGTTTCTGCAGTATTATTCCCAAAGCTTCGCTCTGTGTGTTTGACTATTAATCCTGATGATTGGTGGCTGTTTGCCACTTGGAACATCCTTGCCCATTAAGGTTCTCCTAGAAAGAAAGAAAACAAGTTATTCAACAGTTGGGCCAAGGACGCAGTAAAATGCTTCTGTACTGCAACGCTGGGCCAGTGCTCACTGTCGGATGTACAGGCTCAACGTGATGCGACCCAGATGGCTCCAAGCTTCCAGTGAGGAAGACCCAGTGAGCCTGTCAGGGTGCTTCTCTCCCTGTTGAATCCGCGCTTCATTCCTTTGCTTTATTTTTGATGCAGCTTGACTTCCAGAGGTCTGGTTCAGGAGTGTCAAACGTACGGCCCACGGGCCAGTTCTGGCCTTCCTGGTGTATTTGTGTGGCCTGCATGATGTAGTCAGAGTGTGCAGAATGTATCTAGACCGGGGTCGGCAACCTTTCAGAAGTGGGGTGCCGAGTCTTCATTTATTCACTCTAATTTAAGGTTTCGCGTGCCAGTAATACATGTTAAAGTTTTTAGAAGGTCATAATATATAACTCTAAACTATTGTTGTATGTAAAATAAATAAGGTTTTTTAAATGTTTAAGAAGCTTCATTTAAAATTAAATTAAAATGCAGAGCCCCCCCCCCCGGACCGGTGGCCAGGACCCAGGCAGTGTGAGTGCCACTGAAAATCAGCTCGCGTGCCGCCTTCAGCATACGTGCCATAGGTTGCCTACCCCTGATCTAGACCCTAGTGGATAGGGTATGAGACTGGTGTCAGAAAACCTGGGTGTTAACCTGAGCTCTGCAACTAACCAGCTGTGTGACCTTGGGCAAGTCACTTCACCTCTTTGTGCCTCATTTCCCCCTCCCAGCCTTTGTCCGTCTTATCTATTTAGATTGTGAGCTACTCTGGCAGGGACTGTCTCTCACTATGTGTTTGTACAGGACCTAGCCCAGGGGAAGCCTGATTCCCATGCAGGCCTCTTGGCACTACTGTAACACAAATAATAATAAAATGGCTTTGGACACCGATGGTCAAATTTCCAAAAGCAGGCAGCTCTAACGCAGTGGCAGAGCTGAGGTTAGAAATCAGGGATCCTGGCTCTTGAGCGCAGTGATCAGATGGCTAGACCACACTCGGGCAGTTGGGGCTGCACACTGTGGCTATTGGAGCTGGTCAGGAGTTTCTCGATTAAACGTTTTTTTTCTTCAAAAAATGCGGTGTCGCCAAAACCGAAACAGTTTGCAA
The DNA here is from genome assembly GCA_003942145.1 of Platysternon megacephalum. NCBI lineage: Eukaryota > Metazoa > Chordata > Testudines > Platysternidae > Platysternon > Platysternon megacephalum. Next base: position 2,183,142 of record QXTE01000120.1, read on the forward strand.
AGCGGGGTTGGTCTAAATGTTTTGTTTTGACATTTTCGGGGGGAAATCAGATTTTCTGACGCCAAATGATTTCTCTTTTCAAAATTTAAGCTAATTAGACTTTTAAAAAGCTAAAAAAATAGAAAGACAGGTCAAAATCTAAACAAAACCGATTCTCGTGAACCAAACATTTTTTTGTTTCATTAAACTTTTTGAGATTTTGACTTTTTGTCTTCATATAGGATGGAAAAAAGTGTTGAACGCTAAAAAATTTTCCCGGAATGGGAAAACCATTTCCCACCCAGCTCTAGCTAGTATACTGTAATATTAACCACACAGGATCTGGAAATCTGCACAATGTGTGAACAGAAATTTTAGGAGAAAACAGTAGTGACCAGGACAAATATTCTTGGAGACTGACCAACTGTTGTGCTAACTTTGCTCATATTCTTAAGACAAACCATTACGGTTTAGGTAGATTCACTGCCATCATTCATGCTCATAAACCTGCCTTAACATTTGTCTCTTTAAAAAAGTTATGGGCCAGAGGCTCAACCAAGCTCCCCAGCCACATAGGCACCTAAATGGAGATGCCAGGTTTTCCAAAATGCTCAACAGGAACCGCTGGATGCTGAGCACTTTTGAAAACCAGATTTTTCTGCAATTTTGTGACACACGGCAAAACTCTCATCATCATCATCCTCACAGGTGTGTTTAGTCCACCAGAGGATGAAGGCCTGATCCTCTTGACATCACCAACGTCCCGTCTTCTGATGTGGCTGCCACAGTTGTCTCTCCTCCTGTCCCAGTAATTTGCTCCCCGTATCGTTTGTAGGTCTGGTTCATCCATATGGTGAAAGGGATGTTCGAAGAGATTGGCAAGATGGAGACCTTGCTGGGGGAACAGTTCTGGTGGGAGATCTGCAAAGGTGGTGGCTCTGTTGCTCTGCATACACTGAATCTGGGATCATAAAATAAAGAAATGTAAACATAAGACTGGATATGGTGCTCCTGTGACTGCAGAATGAAAGGAACTGTCTAGGAAGTACGTGGGAGTTGGGGAAAATAAGGAGCTTTCCACCCCCTCAACCATCTCTCATTTATAGGATTGAAAAACCTTGAACCAAACCCTTCAGGAAGGTTCTGAAATGTTCAGAGAGTTTCCCTGCCATCCCATTCTTGCTGCTGCCTTTGCCCTTCTGGATCCCGAGATGTTTGTGGATGATACCAAGCTGGGAGGGGTTGCAAGTGCTTTGGAGGATAGGATTAAAATTCAGAATGATCTGGACAAACTGGAGAAATGGTCTGAAGTAAATAGGATGAAATTCAATAAGGACAAATGCAAAGTCTTCCATTTAGGAAGGAACAATCAGTTGCACACATACAAAATGGGAAATGACTGTCTAGGAAGGAGTACTGCAGAAAGGGATCTGGGGGTCATAGTGGATCACAAGATAATTATGAGTCACAGTGTAACACTGTTGCAAGAAAAGTAAACATCATTCTGGGATGTATTAGCGGGAGTGTTGTAAGCAAGACACAAGAAGTAATTCTTCTGCTCTGCTCTGCGCTGATTAGGCCTCAACTGGAGTATTGTGTCCAGTCCTGGGCACCACATTTCAGGAAGATGTGGAGAAAGTCCAGAGAAGAGCAACAAAAAATGATTTAAAGGTCTAGAAAACATGACCTATGAGGGAAGATTGAAAAAACTGGGTTTGTTTAATCTGGAGAAGAGAAGACTGAGAGGGGACATGATAATAATTTTCAAGTACATAAAAGGTTGTTGGAAGGAGGAGGGAGAAAAAATGTTCTCGTTAACCTCTGAGGATAGGACAAGAAGCAATGGGCTTAAATTGCAGCAAGGACGGTTTAGGTTGGACAGTAGGAAAAACTTCCTAACTAACTGTCAGGGTGGTTAAGCACTGGAATAAATTGCCCAGGGTGGTTGTAGAATCTCCGTCATTGGAGGTTTTTAAGAGCAGGTTGGACAAACCCCTGTCAGGGATGGTCTAGATAATACTTAGTCCTGCCTTGAGTGCAGGGGACTGGACTAGATGACCTCTCGAGGGCCCTTCCAGTCCTACAATTCTATGATTCCATGTGAGAATACAGCTTGAGAGGGGTTTTGCCCATGAAAGCACTGTCAGAACGCCTCATGCCTTTATCAGGGCAGATTTGGAGCCTCTGGTGGCTAATTTAACAGGTGAAATCTTACTTTACAAAAGTATCTGTTGATAGATATATTAATTCTAAAGGTACCTCTACACCCAGGTGGGAGCGTGCATCCTAGACTGATATGCACTGGCTCTGCTTGAGCTAGCACGCTAAAAACAGCAGTGTAGCCAGGGGTAGCCCGAGCAGCAGCTCAGGCTAGCCAGCGGGGTACAATCCCACCCAGACCCCCTGGGTATGTACTCAGGCAGCTGGCCTAAGACACCATCAGTGCTATCCCCCAGCTGTGCCGCTATTTTTAGTGTACTAGCTTGAGCAGGGCTAGCAGGGCTGTCTACCTGTGCCGGGAAGCACGTTCCCAGCTGCTGGGTAGGAGTACCTGTGACAGTGTACCCCATAAGGCTTTATGGGGGGGGGGGGGGGGCCTCAAAAATGTATGTATAATATAACGGGAAAAGGGTTTTGCTACATGGCCCAGGTAACATATCTATTTAAAGGTTAGGATTTACTGGTTATGTTCATCGTAGTTGTGAGCAGGCACCATTTGCGTGTTCAAAGTTATGGTTATGTTCACCCTAGTTGTATGCAGGCACCATTTGTGTGTTCAAAGTTATGAACATTGGCTATATAATTGCTTGATTTCTAAGTAAACTTTGTGAGGCATTTGGTCAGCTTCTTTAGGAAGGAATTTGCAAGGTTAAGTACCCGCTCGGGAAGCATTTGGGGAACAATGCATCTTGGAATGCTCCAATCCACATAAGAAGTCTTCCTGGAGACATGCAAGATACCATGTGGACAATGGCTTCTGCCTGTAAAGACTGAGTCATGCATGGACATGTGACTTGCCCAGGTGACTCCAGAACGCCATCTTGGAGCTGGACTTTGCATAGGAGTGAGGAAGGGGGTCTCCACCCACAAGAGAAAGTCTATTTAAACCCATGGGCGACTCCTCCATTTTGTCTTCAGCTGGCTAAAGAAGGAGCCTCTCCACCCCCCCCAGGGTACTCGAAGGAAACTGGAACAAAGGACAGTAACTACAGGGGGTGTGAGTGATTGCTGGACCCAGGCTAAAAGGAGATTAGCCTGTAAAAGGGAACATTTTGGAACTGGTGAGGATCTTATCTGTATTTAGTGCAATTAGACATAGATTTGTGCATTTTATTTTATTTTGCTGGGTAACTTACTTTGTTCTGTCTGTTACTACTTGGAATCACTTAAATCCTACTATCTGTATTTAATAAAATCACTTTCTACTTATTAATTAACTCAGAGTATGTATTAATACCTGGGGGAGCAAACAACTGTGCATATCTCTCTATCAGTGTTATAGAGGGCGAACAATTTATTAATGAGTTTACCCTGTATAAGCTTTATACAGGGTAAAACGGATTTATTTGGGTTTAGACCCCATTGGGAGTTGGGCATCTGAGTGCTAAAGACAAGCACACTTCTGTGAGTTGTTTTCAGGTAAACCTGCAGCTTTGGGGCAGGTAATTCAGACCCTGGGTCTGTGTTGGAGCAGACGGGTGTGTCTGGCTTCAGCAAGACAGGGTGCTGAAGCCACTGAGCTGGCAGGGAAAATAGGAATAGAAGTAGTCTTTGCACATCGGGCGGCAGCTCCCAAGGGGGTTTCTGTGATCCAACCCGTCACAGTACCCATACTCTAAGCCAGTGCCATTCACACCATTTTCCAGCCCCCATCAGCGTACATGTTAGACAAGCTTGGACTCTGTCGACTCAGACGTGCTTACCTAGACACACACCCACCTTCTAGCGTGGGAGTTTCCTACCCTTACAGATCATCTGTGGATTTGGCCCACTGAGTCTAAGAGCGTCGAAGCTGGCTTCCCTCACGTGTTGAGAGGCCAGCTCTAAATACGGCTCCTAGAGTTTGGATCAGATGCCGCTGCTGCAGTGAGCATTTAAACCTCCGGATGTCTGTCTGAACCCAAACTCCAGCCCTTTTTGAAGTTGGCCCATCGTTACCGAAAGCAGCCTGCGAAAATAATGTGGACGTAGTCAGGAATATTAGAAGGAGCATAAGCGTTATGTTGTAGCTGCGACGATCTGCGAAAGAGCGCCAGATGGAAAAAATCAAATATGCCAGGTTCCCTTACACACGCAAGCTCTATTTGTGCTCCTTTGACACAGCTCTACTTCCTCACACCATTCTTTCATATCCGGTTGATGGAGATTTTTCCATCTCGTGGTAATGCGAATCTTGGCATGGGGCTGACAGCAAATATAGAAGCTTCGATGCATGATTTCCAAGCCGTTGGGAAGGATGCCTAAGAGTGGCTCGAGAGCAGCATGAGGAAATATAAAAGATTTGGCAAGTGGGGACGGGATTGTGTGTGTCAGAGGCACAGCTGTCTCCGACGCCAGCTTTCTGGAGGTGAGGGCAACTCTGCCATTTCAGATGACGGGTTGCTGGGGAGATCATTGCCAAGGTACATGCCTGGCAAAAGTCCCCCAGATTTTTTTACTTCTACTTCTACTTCTGTTGTACTTATCTGGTCCCCTATCCCTGTAGCATCTGAGCCTCTCACCATGTTTAATGCATTTATCCTGACAACACCCTTATAAGGTGGGCAAGTACAATTATCCCCATGTCACTGATGGGGAACCAAGGGATGGGGAGACCACTGGACCATCCTTCCACATTAAGAGGTGTAACGAAAGCTATGGACAGATCCCCCACTGATGTAAATAGGCACAACTCTGCTGCTGCACTGATTGACCCCAGCTGAGGAGCTCAGAGTAGCAGCCGTGTTAGTCTGTATCCGCAAAAAGAACAGGAGTCCTTGTGGCACCTTAGAGACTAACACATTTATTTGAGCATAAGCTTTTGAGGGCTACAGTTCGTCGGATCTGGTCCTTAAGAGTAAGAGAAAAGGGTGGAAAACTTGGGTATGGTAATGCACAGTGTAGTGCTGTTTTGTGAGTGTCCAGGTATCAGCAGGCAGATTTAAGAACATAAGAACGGCCATACCAGATCAGACCAACGGTCCAGCTAGCCCAGTCTCCTGTCTTCTGACAGTGGCCAGTGCCAGGTGCCCCAGAGGGAATGAACAGAACAGGGCAATTATCAAGTGATCCATCCCCTGGCATCCAGTCCCAGCTTCTGGCAGTTGGAGGTTTAGGGACACCCGGACCATGGGGTCGCATCCCTGATCATCATGGCTAAATGATACCGCAGTTGAGCTGGTCATTGTCTTTGGCAGGTGTAGCGGGGTGGTTACCCGCTCCTGCCCTGCGGGGTTAGAAGCGGCCTAGGAGAGGGCTGTGGCAAGAAGCCTGAGCTGATTGGGGGGAAGTAGGCTCAGCTGGGGCCATGCCCCAATCAGGCCCAGTGGGCCCCTATAAAAGGCTGTGAGCCAGAGGCCCAGGCAGTCTCCCTCTGCCTGTAGAGGGAGAAGGGCGTGGTTGCAAGGTGCCAAGAAGGGAGACTAGATTGGAGCAGGGCTGGGGAAAGGCCTAGGGAGCCGGGGCGCTCTGGCCTAGGAAAGCCCCAGGCTGCAGGCCTGGTAAGGCCCATTAGGTATTGGGTTGCAGGAGGCAGCCCATGGGTAGGCAGAGGCAGCAGGTCCGAACCCCCTTTGCCTATGATGAGTGGCTGACACTGCAGTCCGCCCCAGTGAGCCGGGGGCTAGATGGGGACTGGCAGTAGCCAAACACTGAGGCGAAGTGGGGATAGTGGGTGGGGGTTCCCCTGGGAGGGGGAGACCCTGAGGCTGTGAGGGGTTACTGCCAGAGGGGCAGCACCCCAGGTAAACGGGGCACCGGGGTCCTGGGAGGGACACAGGGCCAGCGGTAAGGCAGATCACCGGCCTGCAGAGGGGGCTCCGAACGCTGGGAGAGCTAATTCCCTGAGGACGACCAGCAGGAGGCGCCGCGGTGGTGAGTCAAGACCCTTACACAGGGTCATATTGCTTTTACTGGATGTCCGCAACAGATTGGCGTGCAGCCATCTCCGTTCTGGTGCCAGTTTCATCAGAGCTCATAAGCTAAGCCACAATGGGACTGGTCAGTACCCAGAAGGGAGACCTTCAAGGAAAGCCTATTTAGGTGTGTTGATGACTCCATAGGTTATAATCTTCTGCTCTGAGTTCATTCTAAGCCACTGGTACCGGGAGTTGTGGTCCTGATGGGAAAGCATGGGCCAGATCCTCACCTGCTATCATTTGGTGTTGCTCCATCGACTTCAGTGGAGATGTGCTCCTTGACACCTGCTGAAAATCTGGCCCTAGATCTGCAGCCAAGGCCCCGGCTGACCTTAGTCATTAAAGACCTCACAGCAAGAGCACTGAGTCCTAGCAAAATTCCAGACTTGCATCATCTCTTATATTTTGTCTCTCTAAAATTCACCCCCATCGTTTCATTGGGATGACACATCCCTCGCTGCCCTTCCTAAAAACTGCTGTTGCCAGCCCAGCAGTGCTGCTATGTTCAACCTCAAAACCGGTGGCATGGCTGTGGTGCCAGAATGATATCTGCATAGACAGGCTGGGATCCACGTGGCTGAACAGTGCTATATAAATAGGAGGTATCTTTGATGGTTAGTTGGTGAAATGATGGCGTCATACATTTGTTAAGCCCTCGGTGGCTGGCAGGAACACTTCATTTCAGTTTCCCGACACGTAGGTGCTGGTAAAACTGATTGCATCTGATGTTTCCAGGTGGGGTTGAAGTTGACTCTCATGAGTAACCCTTCATTATCCATACTGAGCAGAGAGTGCATTAGGGAGATTCCTTCCTGGAATCTACACATTCCCTCCTTGTCTTGAGCTCCCCAGTTAGTAGAAAGTCGTTGTTATGTATAGGCAGGACCATTCATCTCCAGGAAAAAATCACAGTTAAATGAATAATGCATGAGTCTGTATAAACTTTATTGCAGTGAAATCTAGAGGTCTCAGCTAAGATTGGGGCCTGATTGTGGTAGGTGCTGTAGGGTATAGAATAAGAGAAACCCCGCCACAGTGTACACTCTAACTATAGACAAAGGTGGACAAAGAGTGAGACAAAGGAAGCATGAGTCCAATTTTACAGATGGGAAACTGAGGCACAGAGAGATCACGTGATATGCCGAAGATCACACAGGGTGTGGGTGGCAGAGTTAGGAGTTAAACCCGGTTTTCTCGCATTCCCCGTCTCATGGTTTAAGCACAAGACTGTCCTTTCAGGTCACCTTTCCCTGGTTGGACTGCACTGAGACCACCAACCAGCTGTCTTCAAATGGTAACAAACGTTCAGCCACTACTCATAGAATCATAGAGCTGGGCTGATTTGAAGCGATGATGTAGAGGTGGAAGGCTCTATCCCATTACCCGTCCCTGGCGGCATCTAGTCTCTCTCTTGTCTGGATTTTAACATGAGTGTACTTGGACAAGGAAGGACGTTGTTGGAGAGAACTGCCAGAAATCTGATGTTCATAAGTAGCACAAAAACAAGAAAAAGTTTTGGATATTCAAACACTTTATTTTTGGAAGCTGGTGAAAAGTTTTAAAAAATAATAAAACCAACCCAAAAGCATCGATTCCTCTTTTTTTAAAAGGGGTGGGGGGACTGTCAATTAGTTTCTGCCAAAAAAAATGTAATTCACTTCTGCTTTGTTTCCAGCATCCTTTGCCATTTCAAGCGGTTCTCACACCCACACAGGAGTCTCTTTTATAGCAAGGCAGCAGACTCCTTCTTCATGACCCCTCAGCCATTGTTGATTTATGAATTATTATTATTAATAGCATGTAGAAAAATCCCAAAACTTCAGGACTTTCCTTTCTCATTCTTTTCAGTACAGATCTGTGGGTCTCCACGGAGTTTCCCTGATGTGTTACATGAAGTTAAAGAACTTTTCCATGCTTAAAAAGGGGAGTGGATTCAGACTGGAATGACAAAGTGTGTGCTTGCTGGTATTACCGTTGGTTATTGATTTATAAAGTGCTGTTCCCACGTATCACAGCCCCGTGCCACGATCGGATCAAAGGAACCATGGAACAAGCCCTGAAAATGTAGCTATGACCCCAGTCAAGTAGTTTGGATCCAAACCCAGTTATGGATGATGAACAATTCAAAGTTCAAGGCTGATCAGATTTTGGGTCCACTATAAAGATAGGTGCTGTTTGCCAAATTCCTATCAGATCCAGGCTGGGAACCACTCTCCCCACCACCAAGTTCAAGACTGGTTTGAACGTGTGGTTCCTTAAAAGACAAACAATCGGAACTTCCAAAGGATGGACCCTTCAATCTGGAGTTTAAGAGAATGAACATTCCACCAGTGTGGGTGACCTTCCAATATCTGGAAGACACAAAAGGAAGAGTTAAAAAAAACACTGAGAAGTTGTTAGCACAAAACAAAGTGCACAATGACATCTGGCCTGGGGATGGCGTGCTAAACTGGGGTTCTGCTGGTGGGTGACCTTAGGCAAGTAAAGTCCCTGCTCAGTTTCTCCTCTCTAAAATAGGGATAATGATACTGACCTCCTTTGGAAAGCACGTTGAGACGAAAAGCACTGCATAAGAGCTAGGTATTATTAAATGTAGGTTGGCTTGTCGAATAAGAACAGCTAGAAGTGGATGTGTGTATATAGTATGTATGTAGTTAAATAAACAGAAAGCCATGGTTCATCTAAGCTATGAATATATATTGTAATGAATTTGCAAAGGGTTACAAGATACAAAGGGTCAAATTCTCCCCTCAGTTATTATTGCTAATAACTTCTATAATGTCATAGATGTGCATGGCACTCTACAAAACAGAGGCCAAATCCCTGCACCCAGGAGTTTGCAATCTTAAGCGAAGATAAAAACCACAGGAGAAATGACAACAGAGGGAGAAGCTGGGGTGAAGACTATAAGATGAGCGTGGGTCACTTGTGTAAATGTCCATGACTACAGGGTGACAGGTTCTTTTGGTTTTGTATATATGTTTGAGATGGGTCTTAAAAGAGGAAAGTTGGAGGTGTGGTGGATGGGGTCAAGAAGGGGAGCAGACATAAGGGTCATCATGAAAGAGGACACAGAGGTGACTTTATGTCACAAGGAAGAAGAACAAAGAAGAGCCTAAATCAAATTAATCACTTGGTCCCAAGCATAGGGAATATGAGGTCAAGACAAGAACAGAGCAGTACGAAGGACCAGAGTGGAGCAGCAGGAAGGCCAGACTGCTTCTGCTGGATCTTCCTGTAGACTGTTGACATCAGTGTTGTATGTTGAACACATTCAGAACATGTCAGCAGAATCTGCACCGAGAAGGTAGAAGCACAGCCCACTCAAGAGGAAAGGTGTGTCTACTGCCCTTAGACAAAAAAGAAGCTTCTGCTGGACGCAGTGAATGCTTCATGTGATGTCTGAGGCCTTCTTCCCCCTGGTCCTTCAGAGAAGGACTGTTCTCAGAAGAGATTTCCAACATCCACCTCTCTACCTATTTCTAGAATGCTAACCACCATGGTATTGAGGTGTGAAATACCCAAGGACTGGGAGTTTGGGGGTTGTATTGTGGTGTGAAATACCCAAGGACCATCTTCTCTCATCCACCTTCGGTGAGTTTTTATTACTCAGTTTTCTGCAGAAAGAGGTACTACTCAGGAAGAAAACTTCTACTGGGGGAAGGCACATGGAGAAAAACATGTCTTGTTTTGCATTCAAAAAGAGGAAGCTACTTCTCACAACTCCAAAAAAGAACTAGATAAATTTATGGAGGAGGGTTCAAAAAAGAACTAGATAAGTTCATGGAGGATGGGTCCATCAATGGCTACTAGCCAGGATGGGCAGAGATGGTGTCCCTAGCCTCTGTTTGCCAGAAGCTGGGAATGGGCGACAGGGGATGAATCACTTGATGATTCCCTGTTCTGTTCATTCCCTCTGGGGCACCTGGCATTGGCCACTGTCGGAAGACAGGATACTGGACTAGATGGACCCTTGGTCTGACCCAGTCTGGCCGTTCTTATGTTCTCCAACTGTCACTGTAAAGGAGTTCCAGTCTTCCACGCAGTCCATGCATTCCAGCTGTTCTGTTTCCATTGACACTCCCTTTCCATTGTTATCTGATGCTGATAATGCCTTGCATGATCTCTCTGGTCCTCTTCAACCATGCATCCTTAATCTCCTCCTTCAAAGCCTTTCTCAAAGCTATTTTTTTTTCTTTTTCCAGTGCTGACCCCACACTCCCCTGCCAAATAATGAAGTGAGGGAATGGCAGGGGAATTTCAGGTAGCAGAGAATAGGCAAAATCATGGGTTATGTTGGTAGTCTCCCAGCCCAACTGTGACCAAGGCCCAATCCGGTTTAACATATGAGAGGAGGAGAAAAGGTCATAGCTCAAAGTGGGAACCCTCAAACAAAAGCACTAAGCCATGCTGGACTGGGAGTGATGATTACTCGGCCCCATTCCCGACTCTGCCAGGGACCTGGGGTAAGCTACTTTGCTTCTCTGTGATGCCGTTTCCTTTTCTGTAAAATGGAGATAACAATACCCATCTGCAGATGCTGTATGAGAGCTAAGGAGTATCTCTGTTGTGCAGCAAGGAAGGAAGATAAGAGGATGGGAGGATCTGGCATTCTGTGCTCATTTCTGGGTTTCTCCTGCACAGAGAAAGGAGGAAGTGGAAGGGGAACAGACTGGAACTCCCATCAGTTAGTCTTGGAGAGCGACACTCCTGACTCCTTTACATCTGCACTTTGTAAAAAAACAAAAAAAAAAATCCCCCATGTCCATTCATTTGCCCTTTGGATTGGGAAATAATGCAATGGTTTTTTGCCTTCATTTCATAGAGGATGCCTTTTCCATCCCTCCCCTATCTTTGGCCCATTGACACAGCAGCACATGCAGCCAGATGTCTCTGCTCCTGACAATGCTGTAAAGGAATGGAAGGATTCTGTGTGGCTGCAGCCCTCTGCTCAGCATTATCACTTTTCACTGCTGTGCACATCCGAAGGGTATAAATTAGCTCTATTCTGCGCCCTCTCCAGTCCCCCTCTCCACTTCTCTACGGCATCAAGAGCTGTGAAGAGCAAGTCCCCTTGCCAGACACATCCATCTGTCACTGTATTTTCTCAGGGCAGGGGATGAGGGAAGATTTATTCTAGAAGTACTCATCAGCTCTTGAAACGGGAATTAGGAGATGTTACGCTCACTCTGTAACTCCTGTCTCCCCTGTTCCCATGTATGTGGTAGTGTGGCTCGCCACTTGCAAACATCTCGGTGACAAGTACACTTACCCACCTATGACTATAAGCACTGTTCCCTTAAACCAGCACTCGAGGGCCATTTGGTGCAGGAGGAGGTGGACTACCCAGGTTTAGTGAGTGTGTTTATGTCTACCCCTAGTGGTAGGTTCTAGCAATCACAGGAGGTCAAGTAGCAGATGCCCTTGGGTTCAGTCCCTGCAGACGTGGCCTCATGATGGGGCAGCAGGAAGGAAAAGATCCCTCAGTCCCAGAACATGAAACTGGGATACTGTCTGATGAAAGCTGTGGCAGAAAACTATAATTATCCCTCCCTGACCCCTTCTTTGCTCTCCAGCTGAGCAATCTCCTGCCTCACACAGACTGTATTTCACCCACACCACTTTCCTTTGCCTGTTCACCCACTATGGTCTGAATGACCTGTTTTCCTCACTACCCCCTATCCCTGGCCCCCTACACTCACCCACCATCACTTCCTGCTCAGAACCCCCCTCCTGCCCCAAACCCTTAGCTCAGAATCCCCTCCCACTAACACCCCTGCACAGAACCCCCCAACTGACCCCACCTCAGAACCCGCTCCCACCTGTAACCCCCGAACAGCATCCCCCCACCCCCCCCCCCCCCCCACCCACCTCCCCCCCCCCCCCCCCCCCCGCCCCCCCCCCCCCCACCTGCCCCCACCTCAGAATCCCCTCCCACTAACACCCCTGCACAGACCCCCCCAACTGACCCCACCTCAGAACCCGCTCCCACCTGACACCCCTGCACAGAACCCCCCAATGGGCCCCAGCTCAGAACCCGCTCCCACCTGACACCCCCGAACAGAAACCCCCCACGCGCCCCCCCCCCCAAACCCCCCCCCCCCACCCCCCCCCCCCCAACCCCCCCCCCCCCCCCCCCCCCCCCCCGAACCCCCCCCCCCCCCCCCCCCCCCCCCCACCCCCCACCCCAACCCCACCCCCCAACCACCCCACCCCCCCCCCCCCCCCACCCCCCCCCCCCAAAACCCCAACCCCCCCCCCCCCCCACCCCCCCCCCCCCCCCACCCCCCCCCCCCAAAACCCCAACCCCCCCCCCCCCCCACCCCCCCCCCCCCCCCCCCCCCCCCCCCCCCGCCCCCACCCCCCCGCCCCCCACCCCCCCCCCCCCCCCCCCCCCCCCCCGAACCCCCCCCCCCCCCCCCCCCCCCCCCCGCCCCCACCCCCCCGCCCCCCACCCCCCCCCCCCCCCCCCCCCCCCCCCCACCCCCCACCCCAGACTCCCCTCCCACTAACACCCCTGCACAGAACTCCCCAACTGACCCCAGCTCAGAACCCGCTCCCACCTGACACCGCAGCACAGAACCCCCCAACGGGCCCCATCTCAGAACCTGCTCCCACCTGACACCCCCGCACAGAACCCCCCAACGGGCCCCAGCTCAGAACCCGCTCCCACCTGACACCCCCGAACAGAACCCCCCAACGGGCCCCAGCTCAGAACCTGCTCCCACCTGACACCCCAGCACAGAACCCCCAACTGACCCCATCTCAGAACCTGCTCCCACCTGACACCCCAGCACAGAACCCTCAACTGACCCCAGCTCAGAACCCGCTCCCACCTGACACCCCAGCACAGAACCCCCCAACNCGGGCCCCATCTCAGAACCTGCTCCCACCTGACACCCCCAGTTCAGAATCCCCAACTGACCCCAGCTCAGAACCCGCTCCCACCTGACACCCCAGCACAGAACCCCCCAACCGGCCCCATCTCAGAACCCGCTCCCACCTGACACCCCAGCCCAGAACCCCCAACGGGCCCCAGCTCAGAACCCGCTCCCACCCAACCCCCAGCTCAGAATCTGCTCCCAGCTGACACCCCCCCAACTCAGAACCCCCTCCCTCCAGGTAATAAACCCTGTGGGACCCCAACTCAACAATTTTGCACATGGCTGCAGTGTAGAAGGGTCATTTGTACCCTCATCAGAGTGGGAACTCAGCCCTGGGGCAGGGGATTGGCTGCAGCTCGCCTGGGCTCGTCGGTTGGCACCGGGGAGGAACTGCACGGCTTAGGAGACAGCACTGTTGGAAGGAGGAGGGGGCCCAGATCCAGTCTGGACCTGGGGCCAGGAGATCAGCCCAACACATCAGAGGAGCCCTGACCAGCACAGCGACCATGGGGATGGACACCAGGCAACACAGCAGAGACCAGGAGTCACCCCTCACAGCTTGCTTTGCAAGGGGCAGGCGGGACCGAGTTAGGACTCAGTGGAGGTAGAGAGCCCCTCTGTATATCTAGGCACTGGGGACTTCAGTAGGTTGTGCTATTGCTGGAGGGCAGGGGATTATTGGCGTTAGGCAGGGGATGGCGGCTCCACCTCCCTATGTAGCGTGGCCAGGTGTCCGGTTTTCAGCCAGAAATTCCAGTCAAAAAGGGGACCTGGCAGTGTCCGGTCAGATGCACTGACCTGACACCAAAAGTCTGGTTACCGTGGGCGGGGTGGGGAGGGAGGCAGGCGCCGGGTCATCAACCCGCACCAGCCTTTGCTCAGCCGGGGCCGCCTCTTACCTGCATCTCATGGGCAGGCAGGCAGCAGGCGCCACATCAGGCTGAAGCTCCCTTCCCAGCCCTGGAGCAGAGGGAGCCCAGCTGGGGGGTGGGGGGAATGTGGAGAGGATCGAGCGATGAGGAATGGGGGAAAAGGGAGAGTAGTGAGCGATGGGAGGAGGGGGGAGAGGAGCGAGCGGGGGGCAGGACCTCAAGGGAAGAGGCGGAGCAGGGGCGGATATTGGAAACAAATGGTTACATATGAAACAAAACCATAACACGCTTTCTAAAGATTAATCTTAATTAACAACTTCTCCTCCTGACTAAGGAAGCTTATCTCTTCCAAAGTTCCCTCCAGTGTTTTCAGACAAGCCTGGCTGAGATCCCTCTTCCGTGAAGTAAACTTCCTGTCCATTTACTGCCTACGGTGAAGGAAGACAGGATGTCATCTTTGTCCTCCAAATATATTAGAGCAAACCTTTGAGGTGTACCTCAAGATACGGTTCCCTCCCCCTGCTGTTTACCTCTTCCTGTTACTTTTTTGGCTCTGAAGTTTTTACAATCCTTCATTAGCATTCAGTTCAGATGGTGAGGAACCCCATTGCGAATCAGACAGTACTGAATTTACATGTTAACAGCCAGATAGATAAACATTTCTTATCTGACATAAACCTTGTTTTTCCCCTTTGCTGATGACCAGCCCCTAGACACAGATTTTAAGAACATAATTTTCAGTATCTCTACATAACGCCTTACACATCATCGGCACATGCATTTTGCAATGATAATGATGAGCAGAGTGACAGCAGCTTTTGTTTGAGATGTCACATGACACTCTTTGGTAAACTAGAACGTACATGCCTGACCCAGGAGTCCTCTGTAACCCCTCTGCACCCCCATTGCTAGTTGGCATGACAAGGTTCTTGGGTCACAATTACATCTGCCTCCTGCAGGGTTTCTTGCACGTTCCTCTGAAGTATCTGTTGCTGGCCATTGTCACAGATGGACCTTGGGTCTGATCCTGTCTGGCTATTCCTAGGTTAAAAACAACAACAAGGAGTCCGGTGGCACCTTAAAGACTAACAGATTTATTTGGGCATAAGCTTTCGTGGGTAAAAAACCTCACTTCTTCAGTGCATCTGTAACTTTCACTCCATGCATCTGAAGAAGTGAGGTTTTTTACCCACGAAAGCTTATGCCCAAATAAATCTGTTAGTCTTTAAGGTGCCACCGGACTCCTCGTTGTTTTTGTGGATACAGACTAACATGGCTACCCCCTGATACTATTCCTAGGTTCTCATCTTTCTCTTAAAAGGCATCTCTTCTCCCTTCTCCTGAGCCTCTTAATTTCTCTGTTAGTGGCCTGAGATCACAGAATGCTCACCTTGCACAGCCATTTTCCATTCCCTGCACCAGTAACTTCCTTCTGGTGTGCATTTTTTAACTTGTTCAAACAATGGCCCCCCAGACATGTTCATTCTGTGGATGAGACACATCTCCATGTTGGCCATGTTCTCTCTCGACCTCCAGTTCCTAACTGCTTGGTTTTGTTCTACAGACCTCCAGGTAGACCACTGGCAAGACCCGTCTCCAAGCCTGGGAGCCATTGCTTTGTATGAAAGACATGCTACAGTATAAAGTTGTTACATTCAGACAGAGGAAATGGAATATAAATATCAGAGCAAGTAAAAAAAAAATGTACAAAATCTCAGGGTTCAGGGTGCGGGAGGGGGCTGTGGGTTGAAGAAGGAGATTAGGGTGCGGGGGGGGGTGAGGGCTCCATCAGGGAGTACGGGCTCTGGGGTGGGGCTGGGGATGAGGGGTTTGGGGTGCAGGATGGGGCTCCAGGATGGGGGGTGGGGCAGAGGGGTTCAGGGTCTGGGAGGGGGCTCTGGGCTGGGCTGGTGTTGGGGTGCAGGGGGTGAGGGCTCCATCTGGGGGTGCAGGCTCTGGGGTGTGGCCGGGGATGAGGGGTTTGGGGTGCAGGAGGGGGCTCTGGGTTGGGGTGCAGGCTTACCTCCGGCAGCTCCCAGTCAATGGCGCAGCGGGGGGCTAAGGCAGGCTCCCTGCCTGTGCTGACTCAACGCTGCACCATGGAAGCGGCCAGCAGGTCTAGTTCCTAGGCGGAGGCACGGCAGGCGGCTCTGCACGCTGCACTCACCCACAGGCACCGCCTCCGCAGCTCCCATTGGCCGTCGTTCCCAACCAATGGGAGCGCGGAGCCAGTGCTTGGGGCAGGGACAGCACACAGAGCCCCGTGGCCCCCTCTGCCTACAAGCCAGACTTGCCAGCCACTTCCAGGGTGCAGCGCGGAGTCAGGACAGGTAGGGACTAGCCTGCCTTAGCTCCGCAGCACTGCCGACCGGACTTTTAACGGCCCGGTCGGCGGTGCTGACTGGAGCTGCCAGGGTCCCTTTTCGACCAGGTGTTCCGGTCAAAAACTGGACACCTGGTCACCCTTCATGGAGGGCAAATAGTCAGGGCAGCTGCTTTACAAAAGGCCATGTGCGCTGAGTGGGCTGGGAGAAACTGAGCTACAGGAGCATAAAGCTGGCTGTTTTCCCCTGACTTTGCAGCATTTTGCAGCAGGTTAGTGATATTGATAACCCTCCAATAGGGAAGCCCTAGCAGCGATAATTACACAGAGGGGAAATTGGAAGGGAAAACGAATTTCTTTCAATTACATTCTTGAAATGTTGTTTGATTTTAGCCCAACTGTTTCAGTTTAATTGCCTCAACTACCATAATTCACCAACTTTTCTCTTATTTAAATGTGATGATGGAGAAGGAGTCAATTATATTTTGCTGTTATCGGTTTGTATTTTTCTTGTAATGGTTTTTTAATCTGTACACTTAATCTGTGTGATTGGTTAACTAGTTAACTAACTGAGTTATTTCGGCAAAGCAGGAGGAAGAGTCTGCATGAATTGCAGCTGCAGTGAAGCACTGGAATGGGTTACCTAGGGAGGTGGTGGAATCTCCATCCTTAGAGGTTTTTAAAGCCCATCTTGACAAAACCCTGGCTGGGATGATTTAGTTGGGGATTGGTCCTGGTTTGAGCAGGGGATTGGACTAGATGACCTCCTGAGGTCTCTTCCAACCCTAATCTTCTATGATTCTATGCAGGTTTCCACAAGCAAGAGGAGAGAAGATATTGTTGTAGTGTTTTTGACTTAGCAGACTATACATTTTGGTAATCAAAGACTGTAGCTAAGACTCAAATGACCTCAACCTAAGCTTTTGGGAACTCTGACTTACCTCTCACCGTCTTTCTGTGGGGACTGACCTGTTTAGATTTAATTTGTCTTCTTTCTTTATTTTTATGTATAAATGTGAAGATAATGTATGTGGATTATGAAGTATCCTTATTATGTTGCTGAAATTAAATTATTCCTATTATATTTCTTTAGCATTATAAGATTTTATAAAGTTGGTACTTAAGAATTAAATGAATTCCTTTTGTTCTTTTGGGGACTTGAATGCAGGGAGGTTGACCCTGTGCAATCCTTGCTAAAAATCCTCAGTGCCTGAATTCTGGGTCTCCATGTGCTTTTCTATGGGAGTGGGGCTTTTTAGGCACTGGAGAAGGGCAGCAAAGTAAATTTTAGCCCACCCAAAGGTTACACTTGCAGTCTAGGTCCACGCTCCGACAAATGCTTATGCCTGTGAGTAACTTCACTCCTGTGAGCTACTCCACTGACTCTAATGGGATCACACTCATGAATAAAGCTGTGTATGAGTTTAAGAGTTTGCAGGTTCATGGCCCTAGGTGTGAATAACTTGGCTGAGGACAGGGACACGGTAGCCTTCTGCCTGAATCAGAAGAACATAAAGCCCAAGGAGGAGAAGAAATAGTTGAGATGTTTTTTATAGATTCCGAGATCAGAAGGGACCATTGTGATTATCTATTCTGACCTAGACTCATAGACTTTAAGGTCAGAAGGGACCATTATGATCATCTAGTCTGACCTCCCGCATGATGCAGGCCACAAAAGCTGACCCACCCACTCCTGGAATAATTCTCTCCCTTGACTCCGCTGTTGAAGTCCCCAAATCATGATTTAAAGACTTCAAGTTGCAGAGAATCCTCCAGCAAGCGACCCCTGCCCCATGCTGCGGAGGAAGGCGAAAAACCTCCAGGGCCTCTGCCAATCTACCCTGGAGGAAAATTCCTTCCCGACCCCAAATATGGCGATCAGCTGAACCCCGAGCATGCGGGCAAGACTCTCCAGCCAGACACTCAGGAAAAAGTTCTCTGTAGTAACTTTTAATATCCCATCATTGACCATTGGTACTAATTACCAGTGATGGCACGTTATTGACCTATTGACTAAGATCACGTTATCCCATCAAACCATCCCCTCCATAAACTTATCAAGCTTAATCTTAAAGCCAGAGAGGTCTTTCGCCCCCACTGTTTCCCTCGGAAGGCCTCCTGCATAGCACGGGCCAGAGACCTGCCCCACAGTAATCCCTAGAGCAGAGATTTTAGAAAAACAGCCCATCTTGATTTAAACATTTGTCAGGGTTGGAGAATCCACAATCCTCGGTACATTCTTCCAGTGGTTGATTACTCTCCCTGTTGAAAATATACATCTTATTTCCAGTCTGAACTTGTCTAGTTTCAACTTCCAGCCATTGGGTCATATTGTACCTTTCCCTGCTAGATAGAAGAGCCCATTATTAAATATTTGTTCCCCGTGTAGGTACTTATAAACCATGATCAAGTCCCCCCTTAACCTTCTCTTTGTGAAGCTCTTTCCTGGAACTCAATCCCTGTAAGGCAGGTTTCCTAATCGTGTAATCATTCCTGTGGCTCTTCTCAGAACCCTCCCCAATTTCTCAGCTTCCTTCTTGAATTGTGGGCACCCGAACTGGACACAGGAGAGTCCAGCAGTGGTTGTACCCATGCCAAATATAGAGGTTAAATAACTTCTCTGCTCCTACTCAAGATTCTCCTGTTTCCATATTCCAGGATCGCATTAGCAGTTTTGGCCATAGTGTGACCCTGGGAGCTCATGTTCAGCTGACCACTCAGCTGATTCGGGGGTACAGCTAGGAGCAATGGGATGAATTTAAGCAAGAGAAAAATATCAGGGGAAAAACTGTACTAACAGTGAATGCTGCTAGCTTGTAGACGAGTCTCCCCAAGGGAAGCCGTGGAAGGCCCAGTCCTTGAACCCATTTAAAACCAGGTTGGAGAAAGCACGCTACACCATTATTCCAGAGCCAGGGAACAATCACCAGCTGGGTTGGGAGAACGAACGTAACGACGTGATAGGTTTTCCCATCTCTTCATTTCTACAGTCCTGTGAACTAGTAACAAGAAGCCGAGGCCTGCTGGGCTGAGTTCTGCTCCTCTGTTTAGCCTCCCAGCCGCACAATCGCACTTTGCTATGTCAGAGGAGGCTGAAAGGAAAGCCCTGCTGAAATCTGGGGGTATCTCCATTGGTTTCTGAGGCAGGGCAATGTGCTCGCTCCACATGGGAGCTCAGAGTATGGCCACCTCCGTGCCAGGGTAGTTTCACTGTCTATTATCATAGACATTTATAGGGTACTCTGAGGGTCCCTCCATGAGGATTATGGACCAGAAGCCACCTCCTCTTTACAAGAACAACACGGAGTCCGATGGCACCTTAAAGACTAACAGATTTATTTGGGCGTAAGCTTTCGTGGGTAAAAAACCCACTTCTTCAGATGCATGAAGAACAATAGACTCTGGTTACAACCTCCAGGCAGGGCCGCAAATACAGCGCCCGTATCCTCATGCCATTGGACACGCAGCAGCAGCTGCTCAGTCTCAGATGCGGCTCTTGGGACCGCCCTGAGGGGCATGTGGGATTACCACGGTTCTCCCAACAGACCCAGAGCAATCAAGTGACCCCCCCCTGAGGCAGTACAATCCATCAGTGGCGGAGAAGGGATTAGAACCCACATCTCTTCCTCATCCCAGTGCACCGGTCAGAGAGCGAAGAGCACCTCCCTCTCCATCGCCTCTTACTCACTTCCCCCACCCAGGCCTGCTTCTTCGCTCTCCCACCCAACCAGCTGGCACACCCACTCCTCCCCAGTGCATAACCCGCCCAACAGCTGTGCCTCCTCCCCTAGGCTGGACTGCACAGCTGCAGCTGCCGAACGCGTATCAGACAGCAGCTGGCTTCTCCTCTAGGTCCTCCATCTGCACTCCCTGCCGCCCCGGCCGTTCCCTCCACCAGCCCTCCTTCTTGTCTCTCCGAACGGCACCCCTACAGGCACTGAGGCCTAGACCTAGACTTCATGGGCCTGTTTGTTAGCCGGGCCCTGCTCATGTGTAACCTCCGCTCCAGAGTAGCATTTCTCCACCTCGCCGGTCATGCCCCGCTCACTGCCAAGTACAGCGATGATGACACAGTCGGCTCTGTCTTGTCCCGCAGCCAACCTCTTTGACCTTTGGATGAACCCAATAAAAAGTGTGTCTTTGGAGCACGCTCTCGCCCGTTCCACATCTGCGACCAGTTCCCATTTAAATTCTCTTTCGGTTTGGAAGAGGAAATGAGAGGGGAGCGAGGAAAAGTGATAGTAAAAAAGCTGGAAAGGAAGAAACCGAAAAGAAAGAAAACCGAGGGACAACCTTCCCTCGGACTGGGCAAAACCGAAATAAATGAATGGTTTGTAATAAAAAATTAATATCCAGGCAGACTTTCCCCCCAGACATTAGTTTAAAAACAAAACAAAAGCTTTTGTATTTTTCTCTTCTAAGTCGGTCCCATCTCTCAGAAGCTAGACGGGTCTCTTTGGGGGTGGAAGGTGGCTGGGGATGTCAGTCAAAACTAGTTGAAGGGGCTAGTCTCAAAAGTGCTGAAAGCCAGTTGAGGCACAATCCAGCTTTGCGTTACTAAATACAGGTCAAATCTTGATCACGTGACATGGCGATCCCCCTTGATCCCCCTTCCTCTGTGGAACATCATTACTGTAATTCAACACCTCTAGAGAACTCGGTGGGGACTGAACTCATGACCTCTAGCTCTAAAAGTCTCTGGCTGCCTTAGTTAAATAGCCAAACTCCTGAATAGCAGATTCATCCGCCTCTATACATGGACTGGCCACTAGAGGGGGACAGAGAGCGTGAGCCATCTTAATCTCGTCAATCAAAAAGTTGTTAAAGGGCCAGCTGCGTCTTTCAGGAGGTACCAGAAAATCTTCTCTTTAGAAAGTGCTCTACACCTATTAGCACTGATTGTGCTCACATTTACACTTGTGGAGTAACTCCACTGAAAACAATGAAGTTACCCGGGTGTAAATGAGATACTGTGGGCCTGAGTCTTGTCTCATATATTTCCTGCATTCTGCTTGTATCCCCCCTTGTGGTTTAATTGCTCTGGTGGGACCATGAGCCAGAGCACAGAGCCAAGAGATTTAGGTGTAGTTTCCAGCTCTGCCACAGACTCCCAGTGTGACCTTGGGCAAATCACTCAATGTCCCTGTGTCTCAGGGATAGTAATACTTCCCTCCTCCCATCCTTTGTCTGACCTAGTTAGATTGTAAACTCTTTGGGGCAAGGACTGTCTATAACCAGATGTTTGTACAGCACCTAACACAACAGGGACCCATTCTCAATGGGGCCTCTAGGTGCTACCATTACGCCTGGGGGAATTCTGCACCCAAAAATTAAAAATTCTGCGCACAATTTTTTAAACTTCTGCATCTTTTATTTGTCAGAATAACACAATATAATCAGCAGGAGTCCCAGTCACCGTGGGGCTAACAGCAGGAGTATGGCTGGGCTGCCATTACTGTTCCCTGCACAGCTGGGCTGCCATTATTTTTCCACACAGAAATCACAAATTCTGCATGAAAAAATAAAATTCTGTGGGGAACATTAATTCTGCACAAATTCTGCATTGCTCAGTGAGGCAGAATTCCAGCAGGAGTATACCATCATATATATAATAATATATATACTGTGAGGCAGGGAAGTCTTATTAAGTCCCATTTTACAAGGGGGAAACTGAAACACAATGATTTGCTCGAGGCCATGTGGCGCACTGGGGCAGAGCTGGGATTAGAACTCAGGAGTTCCTGGCTTCCAGGCCTCATTTTGAAAGCAGAAAAGCAATGCGGGGGGAGGGGAGAAGCTCTAGCATTCATTTCTCCATCTCCCAATTTCCACTGAATGTGAAAATGGTTACTTTGCTGGTTATTAGCTTAGCAGCAGAGCATTCGACGGGAACACGGCAGAGCTGAGAATTGCCAGCAACTTCTCCCTACAATATTAATGTGTTCCGCACACGGGCTGTCAGAGGGATGGCAGGAGGGAGCAGGATCATGTGGAGTGATAATTTGCCACCTCTGAAATGCAACCTTTTCTGGGGTGGAACACTGAATCATTTCCTACCAGCAGCGGGTGTTTCTTCATTGCACCAGCTGATGCAAGAGGTAGAATTTTAGGCAGACAGAATGCAGAAATTCAAACATTTCAATTAATTTAGTCAAAACGGCTTTATTTTATTTTTATTTTTTGCCTGTCTCCCTGGCTGTGCACTCTGGGTCCCGACTGATATCAAAAGCAGAAATACAGAAATGTCGTGAGAATGGCATAGATTTCTGGAACCAAGAGACTTATCTGAATCCATCTGAATTTCAGAGCAACAGGGTCTGTAAGCCATCACCACATGTGACAGATGTTGGTTACATTTTTTGCTTTATGCACAGCTGAAAGGAGCTCAGATATCATGGTGATGGGCATGGCATAACTGCTGTATGACTTTGGACAAGTTACTTCAGCTGCCAGTTCCTCTCCCACCTTGTCTGCCTAGTATGTCGACGGTCGGAGCAGGGATTATCTCTTACTGTGTTTGTACAGCACCACCTAGCACCAGGGGAGCCCCGATCTCCGGTAGGGTCTGTAAGTGACAGAATAAAAGGAATAATGTGATGAGCCAGGTTAAGCCATGTTATGGGATGAGTTTAAACAGCGTTGAAATTGATGTGTGAACGGCCCTTCAATTAAGATTGCCTTGAGAGGCAGTTAAGGGGCCACACCGAAACGATGCCCAGAAACTAGCACCAGATGGGCGGTGGGTTCGAGTGGTATCGTTCTGACCAGGTGGGGGAGGGACAGAGACGGTGGGTGGATGGGGATGTGTGTGTGAGAGAGGAAAGACAAGAAGCTGAGAGAGATGCAGAGCAGAAAGCCAAGCAGCAGCCTGTAAGCATGGCATGGCCCTGGGAGAAGCTTAGACCGAGCTTCTGGATCTGGTACTGGCGAGAGGCTTGGGGCTGTAGGTAAAGAAGCTATCTCCTGGTTTTGGTTCCTTGTCTCTTCGGAAGGACTTTGTACATTCCTTGTAAATAAACGACTGCATCAAAGAAAATACTAGACTCCATCATCAATTCTACTCCCAACTGGAACAGCCCCAGGGCCCAAGCTTTGACTAGCTGCCGTGTGAAAAAGGAGTGATGCTAATCATAATATCAGAAGAACCTAGATGCTGCACAGTTCACCTGCAGATCTTAATCCGTAAAATTCAGTGTTCAGGGCTGTTTGCATCTAGGGTTCTGATTCACCCAGTGAAACGCAGAAGTTTGGATACAGATTTGGACTTCTCTCGAGTCCAGAACGTTCAGGTTCAAGATTTTAAGTCTTTAGATTCAAATAAAACTACATCCCAGCTTTTGTATAGTGATCCAAAGGGAAGCCCGGTGTCACCGTTCAGGGAAAGTGTGCCTGCATTCCCCCTCTGTGGTCCAGCAAGGCCACCCACCCTAAGCTTCCGGCTCCCCAGCCATTGCTACATCTGGAGCAGGAGATGCTGCAGCTGGAGAGGGACAGAGTGCATCTGGAAATCCAGAAGCTTGCTAGATCATAGAGGAGGAACACAGGTGCAGTTGCCCTGAACTGTGACATTCGGCACTTGTTGAGGTTTTGGTCCATTGCTAGTCTTTGACACCCACGTTTGGAAGGTGCGAATTACGGCACCACAGCACAGCGGCGGCCCCTCAAGTGCCATGTCTTGTCTCCTGCATGGTCAATACAAGATGCCCTTGAAGAAGGAGAGGAAAAACCATCTTATTTACAACCCTGGCTGAGTCAGGGGGGGCCCGTTGCAATACGGCTGTCCTCTTATCCAGCCACAGCATGGTTACAAGTTGCGTAGACGGGACTTAATTGTGAACCTTGACGTTTATATGGCCCTCCAAAACACAGCATCTGAGCAACTCCACTGGGCTACAGCCCAGTTTTCTCACCGGCCCAGGAAGAGGCAATCAGGTTGTAGCTGGGCCCCTGACTCAGTTAGTGTTGTAGCGTACATGGTGCCTAAATGTCAAATCAGGGGCGTCAGAGCCTTCCTAAAAGTGGGGGGGCCAGGGCCCCCTGCCCCCTCTGTAACACCGCCCCTGCTCCTCCTCTTTCCCAGAAGGCCCCGTCCCCAGCCACACTGGCAGCTGAAGCCCGACCGGAGAGCCTGGGCCCCTCCACCTGTCCGGGGTGGGGGGCCTGAGAGGAGCCCCCGGCCCATGTCCCCGCCTCCTCGGCCCACTGCCCATGGCAAGTGGAGGGTCTGTGGCTCCACACAGCTACCCAGGTGGGCTCCAGCTGCCAGCCTGGCTGGGGGTAGGGCCTCAAGAGGGAGAGGAGGGGCAGGGGTGGGGCCCGTGGGGAAAAGTGGGAGGGCCATGGCCGCCTGGTCCCTGCTATAATGGTGCCCCTGTGTCAAATGCTATGTCAGGTTCTGGCCCCTCTCGTGATCAGGCAATGCCCTGAAACAGTAGGATCACCAGCCTTCGTCACTTCAGGTTGTTAGAGATGCTGGATTCTGGAGACTCAAGTCCTCATCCTCCAGACAGGTCAAAGCTTTCCTCACACTCTGTGACCCGAAGCGGCCTTGGCCCTGTTCCAGAGCAGGTGCGAGCATGTTGTGGATCAGCTTCTAGTCCCCACCTCGACCCAGTCCAAAGCCTGAATAAAGGCAATCAGAGTCTTTCCATCGACTTCCGTGGGCTTTGGCTAAGCCCCCACGTCTTTAGCCTCTTTGCTGAGCCAGCCAGGCCAGGGCCCAGTTAGTGCCAGCTCTGTCCCCCTGTGACTTGTAGCCCACTAATGCAACCGCAGACGCTAGCTCTCACTCATAGAGCTGAGTCATCCCCACTTTGGGTCTGGCTGCGTGATCTGTCCCAGTGATGTCCTGCAGCAGTGAGTTCCACAGATGGTGGTTGTTTTCTAAAATATGTCCTTCTTCAAATTTTTTTTTGTTTTCAAATTAATTCAGTGCTGGTTAAAAACACCAGAGTGACAGCCCCAGCGACTGAATATCTCCAGGGAAAGTACACCACAAGCAACCGCAGGGCAAATGTCTCCTTGCTTCTCTGCTAATGTGCCTTAACTCTTTCCTGGAGTGACCATGTCCAGGGGTGAGAGGGCATTTCTTGTCATTATTGCTATTAATGATTTGTACAGCAGCCCCTAAAGGGCCCACGGAGATTAGGGCATACGCATAGTCAGAGAAGGTCCCTGGCCTAGAGTTTAATCTAAATAAACAAGGGGTTGGAGGGGAAACAGATGCGGAGTGGGGACGTGACTTGTCTGCAGGCTCACAGCAGGTCAGTGACAGAACTGGGTTAGGACCCAGGTCTCCGGACTGTGCCCTGTCCATTAGACCACGCTGCCTTTCCAAGCACTCTCACCACAGACACCTTGTCAAGGCCTGGGCGTGGGAGGCCCGTAGCAGAATTGGGCCCTTGGCCTCTTAGCCTCACTCACTGGTGCCTGCCCTTGTTTAATGGGCAAGGACAGCCAGGACCAGCCGCACGTCTCCCTTCAAGCTGAAGATCAGGTCACGAACACCCAACAGCTGCTCGCTTCCTGGATCTGTTCCTGTCCCCCCCATCCCACCCCACCCTGGCTCAGGCTACCAGGGCGAGGCAGCCGCATTCGGGCGTTTCGTGTGTCGCGGGCAGGGCTGTGTTTCCACTCCAATCAGAGCGAGGCTAACAGCTTGTTAAGTCACTGGCTAAGGGATCTGCATTGCTGAGGTGCCTTCCAAAGCCTGTGACAGATCACTGACACCTAGCAAGAGATGGAGCCATCTCAAAGCATCCCCCCACCCCCCCTCCAGGAGAAAGAGGAGGAGAAGAAACATAGAGGCAGCAAATAGGAGGGTCTCTTATTTTCTAAGACCTCCTTAGTAGCTGGTGTAATTGTCCTGGCTGGAAAGAGACCAGCAGTAAGAGTGACAGACGTCAGTAGGAGCCGGCACTCTTCGCGTCAGTGCTATAATTAGCGAGGGAAATATGAGTTTCATGAGCTCTCAGACATGATCTTAGCTTGCAGCGAAAAGGAACCAATGATGATATCCCCACCCCACCCCCGCTCCTCCAAACCCATGAGAGAACAACAGCAGCTGTGTCGATAATTATACTCAGGCCAGAGCAAGAAGTCATGTTGCTTAATGCACTACTGGAAGGCATGCAGATACTACAGTGAGGAGCATGGTATAAAAACCTATATAGAATACAATAGAAACCTCCAGGAAAAACCTAGCTGCCATAACAATACACCCTAATACCGTGCTTTACATTTGTAGATCTCAAAGTGCTTTACAGAGAGGTCGGTAGCATAATCCCCATTTTACAAATGGGCAAACCGAGGCACGGAATGTCTCACCCTAGGTAACCCAGCAGCAGAACTAAGACTGGAATCCAGATCTTAGGAGTCCCAGGCCCGTGCTCTGTCAGGATAGGTAGTAGTGCTGGTGACTAAGTCAGTGGGTTTTTAAGGCAATACTGACTTATGTCCCAACGTGATGCTAGGCTGTGCTTTATCCATAAGATGTAAAACTAAGGTCCTGAACCCCTTGTGATCATTGAAGATCCCATTGCACTGTTCACAGGAGTAGAGAGAAATGGTCTCCTGGGCACATCCTTTCTGTCTCCCTAAATTCACCCTGCAGTTTCAGTCACACACAGGATTCTGCTATGCGTCACCTAAACTGTAGGGAGGTTCTGCTGTGCATTGCTAGGGGGCTACTATACCCCACCCAAGAGACAGCTGCATTTCAGGGATTCCTGTGTATTATCTGATGAAGTGTTTGGGGGGCTTTGGGGCGAAGCCGCTCTAGCACGTAGATGGACTATGATCACATTTGTCTTCAAAGCTGATCCACAATCCGCACAAGGGGGCGTTGCAGGAGAGGTCCCCAGAGAAGCAGTTTCTTGCTGCTCAGAAGCCCGTTTAGTAGAACCAATTGGAAATTTTCAGATGGCAGGTTTTTCAGCCGGGAAAATGCCATTTTGTCAAAATCAAAACTTTCTGCAGGCCGGTGTCCATTTCAATGACATTTTGTTCCGCAAAAATATCACACCAAGATGCTTTGACCTTAGCAGGCCTTCTGTTTCAAACCAACGTTGTTTCTAAATGTATGGGATATTAACTGTTATCAGATGAAACGCAGTCAAAATCGGAATGAAATGTTTTGATCCTATTGAACCGGAACATTCCCATTGACCTGAAATGAACTGTTTTCGCGAGCTTGGTTTCGACCTCGCGGAACGTCCTGCGAAACGAAAACTCTGCTTCCCGTGCAGTTCGCCTGTTTAGGAAAAACAAGGCTATTTGGGAGCAATAGGCAAGAACAAGAGGGGTCCAAAAAAGCTTAGCCACACAGGAAAGGCCCAGAGATGGGAGTGGGGAAAATCACCAGAACTCTCCAGCCAGGCTGGACAACACAAAAGCCTGACCCATCATCTGCCCTGGGTATAACCTCCCTGCACACTCCCCACTGGTGGCAGAAGAGGGCAGGAGAGAAGAGGTGTTACCCTAAGTGCTTTGGCAACAGCCTGGCTTCTGCTGCTCAGCCTTCCCCACCATGCATTTTCCCTGCTTTATTTATTTATTTGTTTATTTATTTATTTGGCTTGAGCATTGCAACGCTTCATGGGAAAAGATTTGAACCAGCCATCCCTCCCCTCATCATCTTTATTTAGCGGGACATATACAGCCAGCCGTAGGCTCCTCTCGTATCGCATAGGTCCAGCATGGGCCCTGGTGACACCCGCTTCCACCATCCCATCCTATTGCTGCTCCGGAAGCATTACCTCTAGGGCAACAAGGAGTCCGGTGGCACCTTAAAGACTAACAGATTTATTTGGGCATAAGCTTTCGTCTCTGCTGGGACGGAGCGCGCCGGACTGGCTTTGGCAGTGGGCACTCCTATTTCCGGGGGAATGGAACTATAGTGGGGTGGTCACTCGCTCCGGCCTTAAAGGGCTGAAAACAGCCCAGGAGAGGGCTGTCGCTGGGAGCAAGCAGTTCCCAGGCTGATTGGGGAAGCAGGCTCAGCTGTGGCCACGCCCCAATCAGAGCTCAGCGAGCCCTTATAAGAGAGCAGTGGGCCAGAAGCAGAGTCAGTCTCTCTCTGTCTCTAGAGGGAGAAGGGCCTGGCTGCTGGGAAGGTGAACAGAGTACCTGAGGGGAGCAGGGCTGGGGAATAGGGCAATGGAGCTGGGGAGCTCCCATCTGGAAAAGCCCCAGGCTGCGGCCTTGTCAAAGGCCAGAAAGGTACTAGGGTGCAAGGGTGCAGCCCAGGGTAGGCAGAGGCAGCGAAAGGGGGCTAGATGGTGACTGGCAGTAGCCACTGAGGCGAGGTGGGGATAGTGGGTGGGGGTTCCCCTGGGTGGGGAGACCCAGAGAGCGGGTACACTGCCAGGGGGCAGCACCTGAGGACGAGAGGCACCGGGTCCGGGAGGGACACGGGGGGCCAGCGGCAGCGAGGCACCAGCCTGCAGAGGGCGCTCCGGGTCAAAAGAGCTAGTTCCCAGGATGACCGACAGGAGGCGCCGCAGGGGTGAGTCTCACCCCGTTACAGGAACGAAGACCCCCTAGATGGCTTTCTGGCAAATAACCAGTCAAATTCCTTGAAAACTACAGAAAGTAAAAGGACTGAAAATCTAAATGCTAGATCAGGAGTGGGACTACATGCCCACCCAAGAGGAAAGAGCCATCCTCATGCTGCTCTGAAGACGATGCAAACCTGCATAGGTCCAGGCACACAGGAGTAAGCGGACATGGCATAACCATTTACCCCAGTCCTGCCTTGATGCAGGAGCAAGGAGTGGGCAGAACCTGGGCTCCACCCCCACCACTCACTGGCCAACAGCTGAGCTGGCACAAGGGGTGTCATAATTTGCACCTGACATAGGCCAGCAGCACATGGCTACCCCTTTTTGGAAAAGGTGGGGAGGGGCAGAGATGTGTCTCTGAGGCACAGCACCGCCCTGGGGCTATCTCCGCACCGGGCTGTGCCTGACACACCACCTACCCCTGCATCGCTGCGTGAACACATGAGCAAAGCTCCCCAGCCCATTCAGTCCCTCTGCTGACCTGGGTCACAGATCCCGCAGCGCCGTAGAAACTTAAAATACACCTAATAAATAGAAGTGTCCCTGTCCAACTTAGCTGCTGCTGCTAGAGTGTTTTCTTAGGTCTAGTTTGCCAACCTTGCTCCAGTAGTTCAATAATATTTATTAGGAATTTATTGTTCTCTGTGGGATTTTTATATTTAGCTGCCTATACAGGAAAACCACATTTTTATTGCTGTTGGACACAGCATCTCTCTCTGTGGCTCCTCGAGGCTGGTGGTTTTTTGGTTGTTGTTGGGTTTTTTTTCCCCTCAGCTCCCTTTTGTTTCTGCCCCCACTCCCATCCCCTGCTAATGCAAACCACTTATTTATGAAGCATAAGAACGGCCATGATGGGTGAGACCAAAGGTCCATCCAGCCCAGTATCCTGTCTACCGACAGTGGCCAATGCCAGGTGCCCCAGAGGGAATGAACAGAACAGGTCATCATCAAGTGATCCACCCCCTGTCGCCCATCGCCAGCTTCTGGCGAACAGCGGCTAGGGACACCATCGAACACCAGGTCAGACGGTTTGCCAGGCTTAAGGACTCCGGATGGCTCCCCCCGAGACTGAATCATCTTCGAGTATCGTGTCTGCTCAGCTCAGTGACCGCCGTAGAGATGCATGAGACAGCGTGAAGCGGCCTGTGCCCCGTGTAAGACGGCTGCCATGTCACCTGAGTTTGGAGAGGAGCAGACCTGAAGTAATCCTCTGGGCTGCCAGGGCCTTCCCACAATGCATTGACGAAAGGCCTATTCTGTAACACTGGGGGTGTGGATGTGAGGTGAAATACCCTGGCTTGGGGGGTTTGGACTACACCATGATCTCGGGGTTTGATGCCCCGGCTTGCGTTCACATACCCCTAGCTCTCATGGAGCTAGCATGAGAATAAACAGCAGTGTAGCCACAGCAGCCTGGGCAGCGGAGACACGTCTTAGCTGTGCTGCGTACCCACCACGGTCAAGCGGGTTTGTACTCTGCACAGCCAGTCATTTCCGTCACGTAGCTGTTCAAAGCCCAGTTCTCGCTAGGCAGATGTCTACGTTGGGGAAGAGGCCAAGGCCTAACTGAACAGCAGTGACTGAGCCCCCGTCTTGCCCTTCAGAAAGGTGGTGGTGTGAGCAAAGCCTGTACCTCCTGAGCGATGGATAAAGGTCCCCAACAGCCCTGAAAATGTGAGGAGAGAAACTCCATCTGCTATTTGTTTGGGGAACCGGTTCCAAAGATGAAGGAGCAGCAGTGATTTCGCTGTGAGCGTAAGAGGTTTCAGTGTGTTTACATGCTTCACAATTTGGTCTGGAGGAGCCACAGAGCCTCTAGGCGAAGTGGCCCATGACTGGAGACAACAAGGTGATTTATGTTAGTCCCAGTAGCACAGGCCAGGTTCTTTCTGAGAGTGGGCAAAGCGGGTCAACCCAGGGCCGGCGCAACCCATTAGGCGACCTAGGCGGCCGCCCGTTCAAATTTGGGGGTGGGACCTTCCGCCGCCGCTGTTGGGGGCGGCATTTCGGGGGCGGGACCTTCCGCCGCCTAGGGCGCCGGAAGAGCTGGCGCCGCTACTGGGTCAACCCCAGAGCCAACCTTCGCCCGAGCCCGAGCAGAGACCAAACCTTTGTCTTTTTTCCGCATGCCTGCAAACGCTCTAGCTCCTTCCTGGACCCCAAGACAAGACAGTCTATACATGCCGTGTCCCCAGTCCGGGCTTCCCAGTCGGAGTGGTGAGGGGAAGCATGCTAAGGCATTTGTATTGTTGGCTGGTTAGCCAAGCTGACCCAGAGAGGGAGAAGAAAGCACCCATCCCACCTCCAATGTGGCCATTAAGGGCTAGAGCCTGTCACTTTTACCCACGTGGGCTAGTCCCATTATTTTCAATGGGTCAGACTGTGGAGCTCCTACTTAGCCGGGTGTCCTGGTGTGAGGTGGAACTCTCTGCTCCCTCTATAGGGGAAAAAGCTCCGGTCAATCTCACTTACATGAATTATAATGTTGTTCACCCATAGGTCCACATACTGTGTTTTCCATTACATGCGTCTGACGAAGTGAGTATTCACCCACGAAAGCTTATGCTCCAATACATCTGTTAGTCTATAAGGTGCCACAGGACTCTCTGTTGCTTTTTACAGCTCCAGACTAACACGGCTCCCCCTCTGATACTTGACATGCTGTGTTTTGTTGCTTTAGCTGAAGTTTGCATCTGTTCTGATTGTATAAATGATACTAGATTGTTACTGGAGCTATACTCATGAAAGGGCACAGGAATTGTGTAGGATATGCCCTGGAGTTAGTGCATCACCCTGATCTTACAGGTAGTGCACTCTGGTTTAGGAATGAGATTCAAGCTCAGCAAGCAGTGGTAGAATGTTGTGTCCTAGAAACCGGGAGATCTCTCCCAAACAGCAAGGACTCTGTCCAAGGGCAAGTTTCCTTTGTTCTCGGTTCCCAATCTGGAGAGTTTGAACCCTGTGTAGAGTGATTCTGTGGGCTTGGATCGGACTGGACTTGGACCAAGCTAAACTCGTCGTAGTGGTGCAGAGCTGGCTTTGCAGCAGGGCCTGGCTGGACTGGTGGTAGCATAGGGGGGTTACCCTCACAGGGAGGCCCACCCAGAGCAACAGTGGTGCAGATGATGGCACAGAACTGGACCAAGTAGCTGCATATTGACTGGGACCTGGTGGTGTGAATGTCTTTGGACAAGAGCAGGCAGGTGGAGGAGAATCATATCCTGA
This sequence comes from Platysternon megacephalum, assembly GCA_003942145.1. Taxonomy (NCBI): domain Eukaryota; kingdom Metazoa; phylum Chordata; order Testudines; family Platysternidae; genus Platysternon; species Platysternon megacephalum. The sequence continues at coordinate 2,215,101 of QXTE01000120.1, forward strand.
TGCCTGTGACTACCACTGAATCTAACTGGGCGCAGGACTGGGGTTGGAGGTGGGAGAAGATTGTTTTCTGTTTGTTGTCCTACGGCCATACTGCACTCTGCCCCAAGGAGCAATGATGTGAGAGGAACAGAGCAGTGAAGGTGGGTCCTTCAGGCTGGCTTAGAGAGGCCTTTCTGGAGCAGCTGTCTTGGAAACTACAGGAAACTGGTCCTCCAAAGGTGAACAACAGGCAATCAGAGCCCGGCAGGCTCAGCTAAAAGGCACAGCAAGTCCCTAGCAGGGCAGTACCTGGCTGGGAGCAGAGGGGCAGGGAGAGGTGCTCCCTTCTGGCCAAAGGCGCCTGAGGACTAGATGGGGTTTATCTCTGGCTGCACTGGCATAGCTGGGTTTGCAGGGAGAGAGGGACCTAAGAGTCATGGTCCTGAGCTAAGGGAGAAGATAAGAGGGGCAGCTGGGAAGGGGCCCAGGGAAGTAGCAGCAGTGAATTGAATGGAGCTGTACGGGGCTGCTGTTTATGGTGTCCCCGGGCTGGAACCTGGAGCAGTGGGTGGGCCCTGGGTTCCCCCACCGGCAAAGTGGCGTGAACCTCAAGAAGGGTGGGACAAGCGTAAGCTAAGTGCCGAGAAGGGGCATCAGCCCATGATGTCAGCCTCCGTTGCCCACATGTTACATTTTCAAACAAGCTTGGGAGGAGCTCGCGGTGAACATCTGCAAAACGACCCCACTGTCCTCCTTCAAATCCCTCCTCAAAACTCTCCTTTGTCGGAATGCCTACACAAAAACTTGACAAGGGCTCGGCGGCCGCCATGCAAAGACCTCTGCCCATCCTGCTGACCAATATTGATCAACTGATCATCATTTCCTTGGGCTCCCTCGTCTGTTCGTCTGTATCCGTCTGTCGCTTCTTTGGAGCAGGACCCATCTTTTTGTTCTGTGTCCAGTGCCTAGCACAGTGGTCCGGGACGGCTAGGATTATATAAATAATACATAGGGAGAAGATGCCTTGAAAACCCCCAGATGTAATGCAGATCATAGACCTTAGCAGCAGACATGCCAAACCCATGAAAAAAACGCAGAAATTGGGCTTGTTTTTGGCTTAATTGGCTTGCGAGTTGCTTGTTGGCTAGTTTTTGGCTTGTAGCTTGTCGTAGCTTGTTTCTTCTTCTTCTTCTTCGTTTGATCAGCTTCCAGCAAGCAGGGGCAAGGGATTAGCTTGATTTTTGGCTGATTGTGAAAGTTGGGTGCTTATTTACCGCATGAAAGTTGGCAATTGTGCTTAGCAGTCTAAAGAGTGGAAATACATTTTGCCTCTTAATTAAACCTTCCCAGCTAAGTACTTAGGCTTCCTTAATTAAATCTTCCAAAAGTATTTAGGCATCTAACTTCTACTGAAATCAATGGAAGTTAAGAGCCTAAATACTTTTGAGGGTCTGGGGCCTTAGTCCCTTGACAAAGGCTTTTTCCCATGCATTGACTCTCAGTCCTGTTCCATGTATTTGTAATAATGGTTTGACTTTATCAGGAGCTTTTCATGAGGTTGGTCATAGCTTCTTGTCCTTGTTCCAGGCTCCCCACTGGATGTCTGCATTTTCTGAAGGCCTTTTTCAGCCCTTGGGAAACTCAGGTGGAATAGTCTCGGTGCCTCTACCCCATATCAATCTGTCCCTTCCCAGCCCCAAAATAATAGGCCCAGGCTTTTTTTTTTTTTTCCCCATCAGATCTGGAAGCCATGGCTAACTCCCTTTAGCAAACTGCTTTAACTTTCCCTGCTCGTTAACTGTGCTTAAGTAGGAGTGAACTCCCAGTCACCCTTTACTTGAATAAGGAAAATTACCTCATGCCCAGTCGTTTATGAGTAAAATTCCCCTGCTGTTTCAACATCTCCCTTTTACAGGAATCCCAGTTAAAACTAAGAATTTCCCCTAATAATATTCACTCCAAACTTCCCCCTTCTGGCTTAGAGCTAAAGTTCATCATGGGGCAAAATGAATAGAGTTCAAGGCCAGAGGGGAACATTACGATCTTAGCCTTACCTGTATAAGACAATTTCCCCCACAGATTCCTGCATCAAGGCCATAACTTCTGGTTGAACTACAGCAGATCTTTGAGCAAGACACCCAATCTTGGTTTAAAGACTCCAAAGGATGGAGAACCCACCACAGCCATAAGTAAGTTGATCTGGTGGTTAATTGCCCTCACTGTTAAAAATGTGTCTTATTTTTAGCCTGAATTTATCTAGCGGCAGATTCCAACCGTTGGGTCTCATTATACCTTTGCCTGCTAGGGACCATCTAGTCTGACCCTGTGCATAACACAGATGCGAGAATTTCACTGTGATTTCACAGTGGGAAAGGAATGGGGGTAGAGAGAGAGCTAGAGAATAGGGACCCAGCCTTTTAAGAGTGTTCTGGGTCCTCTGCGGCTTCTGATGGAAGCTGCTGGTGGCTGGAGCTGGCTGCAAGGGGTGGCTGGTGTGTCTCTAAGGCCCCGTCTACACTACCCGCCGAAATCGGCGGGTAGCCATCGAAGTATCGGGGATCAAATTATCGCGTCTTGTCTGGACGCGATAAATCGATCCCCGAACGCGCTACTTCGAACTCCGGTACTCCTGCAGGGCGAGCGGAGTTACCGGAGTCGACGTGGGAGCCGCGAACTTCGATCGCGGCGCCGCGCGGACGCGAGGTAAGCGCGCCAAATTCGAACTAAGGTACTTCGACTTCAGCTACGCGAATAGCGTAGCTGAAGTCGAAGTACCTTAGTTCGATCCCGCCCCTAGTGTGGACCAGCCCTATGAGGGGAGGAGGATGGAAGAGAAGTTGATATGCATCTGGCAGAGCAGTGTTGGGGAAAGTTTGCTAGCTTCGCTCTACCAGTTGGGTAAAGGACATCGGTCCCCAGGGTTGTCACACCCATCCCTTCCTCCAGCTCCAACCTCGCTTATATCTATTTAAAACACTAGCAAATGAAGCTTTTCCCCTCATCCTCCATGCTCCCTCCAGTACAGAATACTCCTACACGCGGCATTTTCAGCCAAGTGTGTCTAAGGCCTGCGTCTGGAACGAGGAGGGAGCTCAGTGCTGTTGCCTGTTGGTGACACAGGAGAAGAGTATCCCGGAGCGGTTTGAGACGCACACATGGGCCGGAACAGTCAACATGGATTCACCAAGGGCAAGTCATGCCTGACCAACCTGACTGCCTTCTATGATGAGATAACTGGCTCTGTGGAGATGGGGAAAGTGGTGACTTTAGCAAGTATTCTTGCCAGCAAGTTAAAAAAGTATGGATTGAATGAATGGACTATAAGGTGGATAGAAAGCTGGCTAGATTGTCGGGCTCAATGGGTAGTGATCAATGGCTCGATGTCTAGTTGGCAGCCAGTATCAAACGGAGTGCTCCAGGGTTCGGTCCTGGGACCAGTTTTGTTCAACATCTTTATTAATGATCTGGATCATGGGATGAATTGCACCCGCAGCAAGTTCGCAGATGACACTAAGCTGGGGGGAGATACACTGGAGGGTAGGGATAGGGTCCAGAGTGACCTAGACAAAAGAAATCTGATGAGGTTCAACAAGGACAAGTGCAGAGTCCTGCACTTAGGACGGAAGAATCCCATGCACTGCTACAGGCTGGGGACCAACTGGCTGAGCAGCAGTTCTGCAGAAAAGGACCTAGGGATTACAGTGGATGAGAAGCTGGATATGAGTCAACCGTGTACCCTTGTTGCCAAGAAGGCTAATGGCATATTGGGCTGTATTAGTAGGAGCATTGCCAGCAGATCGAGGGAAGGGATTATTCCCCTCTATTCGGCACTGGTGAGGCCACACCTGGAGTATTGCGTCCAGTTTTGATCCCCCCAGTACAGAAGGGATGTGGACAAATTGGAGAGAGTCTTGCGGAGCGCAACGAAAATGATTAGGGGACTGGGGCACATGACTTACGAGGAGAGGCTGAGGGAACTGGGGTTATTTAGTCTGCAGAAGAGAAGAATGAGGGGGGATTTGATAGCTGCTTTCAACTACCTGAAGGGGAGTTCCAAAGAGGACGGAGCTCGGCTGTTCTCAGTGGTGGCAGATGACAGAACAAGGAGTAATGGTCTCAAGTTGCAGTGCGGGAGGTCTAGGTTGGATATTAGGAAACACTATTTCACTAGGAGGGTGGTGAAGCCCTGGAATGGGTTACCGAGGGAGGTGGTGGAATCTCCATACTTGGAGGTTTTTAAGGCCCAGCTTGACAAAGCCCTGGCTGGGATGATTTAGTTGGTGTTGGTCCTGCTTTGAGCAGGGGGTTGGACTAGATAACCTCCTGAGGTCTCTTCGAACCCTAATCCTCTATGATTCTATGATTGCGCTGGTGACGGAGCTGTGTGCTGGCACTTTTTGGAGAGCATGGATAGTTGACTGAGAACAAGGAGAACTTGAGTGAATGGGCCATGCCTCGTTTCCATTTTAGTTACATGACAGTTTGGGGTATTTGGGTTGAAGCACAGTTACATGAGTTTGGGGGCCCTAAAACACAAGTCATCTTGTTGGGAGAGACAAGGACAAGACATCGACGTTGAATGTGTCAGAGGCCACCCTGACAGAGACCGCTGTCAAGCCCTGTTGGGTGAGGGAGCCCGGGCAGCCCTAGAGAGGGGGAAAGTTCCTGCTTGCAGCTGTGAATGCTTCTCTGGTGGTGAAGACCCTGGAGAAATCCCCAGATACCACTGGTCTCTCTCTGACAGCAGAGCCAAGATTGCAGGAAAGCAGCAGCTTTGAGGGGATGGAAGATGGAGAGTGGTGGCAGCTGGAGCAGAGCGGAGGCAGCTAGAAGGCAGCAGCAGAAGCAGCAGCAGTTTATCTAAGAGATTCTGCTGTGGGCCTTGTTGTCCAGCAATTAAGGCTGAAATCAACTCAGCTCCGTTAGGTGGGAGCAGCCGAGGCAGCACAGACCTGCCAGCATAGGGGAGGCATAGCTCAGTGGTTTGAGCATTGGCCTGCTAAACCCAGGGTGGTGAGTTTGATCCTTGAGGGGGCCACTTAGGGATTTGGGGCAAAATCAGTACTTGGTTCTGCTAGTGAAGGTAGGGGGCTGGACTCAATGACCCTTCAGGGTCACTTCCAGTTCTATGAGATAGGTATATCTCCATTTTCTTCTTCTTAGCTCAGGACAGCTAAGTGTGAGTGGGAAGGAAAGAAACATCTAAATGCCCCAGCCACTCACCATTGCCCAGAGGGCTGCGGTTGGGAATGTGGTTAAGGCACCTTGGGGGATGGGCATCCTACCTCGTGGACTTTTGTTGATTTATTAATTGCTGGTTTTCCCAAGTTTATTCTCTTGTCTCCCCCTGTCCCCCCTCCCCCCCCCCCCCCCCCCCCCCCCCCCCCCCCCAAAATAATGTTCTTTGTTTTAAACCCTGGACTCATTGCTTGTGAGTGGGTAAGACTTGCCCATCGGGGCACCTGGGCTGGTGTGTATTTTTTGCAGATTTCTAGATGGAGGATCGAGCCAATGTTAGTTAAGTCTTCAAGGACACCCCTAGAAAATTGAACCCGGCCCTTTTTCCTGCTGACAACTCCTGGCAGGAGGGTTACACATCAAACCAGGGGGGGGGGAAAACCCAACCCTCCTCTTGAATAGAAAAACACACAAAGGCCTACTTTTTCAGTGTGTTTGAAGTCCTGTGTAATGGGTTCTTCATAGTCTGTGGCACATAGTTTTAATCACTGGGTGAAATTCTCTGGCTTGTGTTTTGCAGGAGGCCAGAATAGATGATCACTGTGGTCCCCTCCGGCCTTAAACATCTATGAATAGTCTTCCTTTAACAGTCAGCCTTAAAAGTGATCGGAGGGCCACCACGAAAAGTACCATGGCAACGGGTGCTGTCGACAAACTTAAGGTAAATGTAAAGCCCGGCCCAGCTCTTACGGTCGGCTTCCCCGCCCTAAGTTCTACGCACCTCCTTGCGTGCGCACACACAGAGTTTCTGATCAGACTGTTTCTGGGGAGGAATTAAAATAGAGATTGTTATTATTCCTACCTGGGAAGCGCTCATTTGTTACAGTGCTGGGTGCTCTCTAAGTGCATAGCTAGAGAGGAAGATATGGGGATAGATCAGTCAACTTAAATCTCTTCCTGTGTAGAAAGGTAAGTTCGTTGCTGAGCAGCAGCCGGTGTTCTGGTTTTTATTTGAGATGGTGCACAAGAAATTATAAAGGATAGAATCTCTCCTGCTTCAGGGTATGAACCAGCCTCTAACTGACCGGGGTGAGGAAGAATCTTCCCCAATGGGCAGATGTAACAGGGCTGGGCCTCTAAGTACACGACCCCATCGCTACTATTGGGGACTTGGCTTGGTTGAGACCAAGGCATTCTGGGGGTTGTAGTTCACACAGGGCCTGGTGGGAACTTGAGGCTGAGAGTAGGGCCTGCTGGGAAAGAGAGGAAGCAAGATATAAGAATCAGCTCTTTGCAGTGCGGGGAGAGACCTGGCTTGAGCTGTCGTTGGTTATTGAGGGTCTCCAGTGACTGGAGCGAGGACCCTGTGCTGGGATCCCAGCAGAAAGGGAGTTAAGGAAGGACTCTGGCATGGATTGTGCTGAAGAAACCTATATTCCTGAGTGAAGCGGGAATGTCTGAGACTCAGGGCTGGATTCTGTGGTAGGGGTGGGGCACAGGCTCCTCCATGCGTCAGTGGAGCCCCCTCGAGCTGATGGGCCAATCGGGTTCAGGGAGTTTCTTGTTTGATTTCTAACGTTTTGCCCCTCACTACCTTGGGCCTGATTCTCAGTTACACTAATTCCCTTGCGTCACTCCAGCAGGGCAGAGGGGCCTTAAAATGAGAGTTAATTACTTTTACCCACATCGCACTGCCGGGGAGGTGTAACAGGTCCTTCGTGTCAATGAGATCCAGGCCCTAGGTGCAGTATAGCCAACCCCAAGTATCCCAAACTTAGGAGGCAGGGCCCCAAAAGCATGAGAGGCTTAAAAATAGTGAGATCTAAAAAATTAATAAATCTTGTGTTCCCTTTGTTTGCCTTGTGGGTTGTGAGCCTTCAGGGGCCAGGTTTTCAAGCTCTTCTTTCACCCACAAGGACTAGAAACTTCCTTCTTTTTTTTTTTCCTTTCAGTGAAATCTGAGATTCCCATCTAATCACCTGACTCTAGGAGCTGGGGCTTAGAGAAGACTGTCAAATACTGCAAGACGTGCAAACAAAACATGAGACTTGGGAACACTTTCCCATTAGCCAAATCCATTGAAGTCAAGGAAGAGACCCCAGGGATGGATTTTGGACCATTGTCTTCCTAACTGGAAGGTGGGATAGTGGGGATGTGCAGTCTAGAGGAATTTTTGACTGGTGAGTTGGGCAGCACACTGGGAGCTAGAAAGTTATTTCTGTTCCGGGATTTTCCACTGACCACTGTGGCTGCAAGACATTGTGTTGAAGGGTATGACACTTAGTGATGTATAGACCTAGCGCTGTGTCCCTGGACAGTGGGTGAATTTCACCCTATGGGCACTTGACCAAGTCACTTAAGCTCTTTGCGTCTCAATGCATCCATCTGTAACTGAGCTGAGTGATACCTATTCCCTTGTTGGGGACTTGAGACTTAATTTGGGGAGGGATAGCCCAGTGGTTTGAGCATTGGTCTACTAAACCTAGGGTTGTGAGTTCAATCCTTGAGGGGGCTGTTTAAGAATCTGGGGCAAAAATCTGTCTGGGGATTAGTCCTGCTTTGAGCAGAGGGTTGGATTAGATGACCTCCTGAGGTCTCTTCCCACCCTGATATTCTATTATTCTAATTCCTGTGTTGCTAAGCATGTTTGAGAAAGCAGCTATTTAAGTACAGGGTTATTCTAGCCAGAGTGAGGCAGTTCGGAGCAGAATCCAAGCTGTTTACTAATACTTGGATTTCAAGGCTGGTCCAAAGATAACCCAAGTCTAAGTTACATTCTTGGCAGGTGGCACATCACGACAAGGGCTGCCAAACTCATCCAAGAAGGAATGGAGCACCAAGCACAAATAGGACTGGACGTGAACTACCTGTTCTGGAAAGAATGGGCAGGGCTGGAAACAATGTGAGACCTCTCCAATGCTGTGACTGCAGGAAGCAGGAATGTGGCACTCTCCACGTACGTGCGATGCTGCTAAAGTTATTCCTGTGAAATTCACATGCTTTTATTAACTGTCCCCAGCTCATCTGGGCTGAAAGCTGGGGCAAGGGCCTGCTTGCTGTTGTCAGGGCAGATTGAGGAGTGAGAGCTCGAATGTTTTAGAAGGGACAATAAATGCTGAGCAGAGTCCATCCACAGGAGAGGAGACTACAGCGCGACTTTATTTGCAATGGGGTTTTATTTGGCGTTGTGTCTTCATACCGGCTGCATCCCAGTGTGCTTTGCGGTGCAAACTCGGGCAGTTGCATGAGAAATATTAGCAGATTGGGAGAGAAATGAAGCGGAACTGGCAAAAGGGTGCAGAGATGCTTTCAGTAAGGGAGGGTAAACTTCTAAAGCAGACCAGACGTGAGCGTGAATCCGATCCTTGCATGCGGATGCCCCGGTACTGTGCAAATTTGTAATTCCAAGCTAGATTCTGCATATGAGACCGAACTCTACTCAGAAAATTGGACTTTGGGGCTCAGCTCCGCACCAAGTCTGCATGTTTCTCCATGTCTTTGAATCTGGAGTCTGCAAAACCTGAGCAAGTCACTGAAGCCAAGATTTTCAAAAACTGTGTCTTAAAATTAGGCTCCGAAAGTCCATATTCAGTTGCCTAAATGAGTGCACTCACTTTACAGCAGGGCTGAGCACTCAACATTGACTGCAACGGGAGGTGCTGGTTGCTCCACACTTATGAAAATCAGGCCATGTATTGGATTTAGGAGCTTAATTTTAAGCACCTGTTTTAAAAAATCTTGGCCTTAATCTTACCGGAGTTCCCCAAAGGAGATAATAATACTCATACACTTTAAGGCTGGAAGGGACCATCATGATCATCTAGTCTGACCTCCTGCACATCGCAGACCACAGAACTTCACCCACCCACGCCTGTAATAGCTCATAACATCTGACTGAGTCACCAAAGTCTTCAAATCTTGATTTAAAGACTAAGTTACAGAGAATCCACCATTTACTATCGTACAAGCCAGCAAGTGACCTGTGCCCCATGCTGCAGAGGAAGGCAGAAAGACCCCAGGGTGTCTGCCAATCTAACCTGGGGAAAAATCCCTTCCTGACCCCAAACATGGCGATCACTTAGACCCTGAGCATGTGGGTGAGACCCACCAGCCAGACACCTGGGAAAGAATTTTCTGTAGTAACTCAGAGTCCTCCCCATCTAGTGTCCCATCTCTGGCCATTGGAGATGTTTGCTAGCAGTTGCAGATGGTCCATGTGCCATTGTAGACAATCTCCTCATGCCATCCCCTCCATAAACTTATCAAGCTCAGCCTTAAAACAAGTTAGGTTTTCTGTCCCCACTACTCCCCTTGGAAGGCTGTTCCAGAATTTCACTCCTCTGATGGTTAGAAACCTTCATCTACTTTCAAGAATAAAATTGTTGAGGGCCAGTTTATATCCATTTGTTCTTATGCCAACACTGGCCCTTAACTCAAATAACTCCTCTCCCTTCCTGTTTATCCCTCTGACATATTTATAAAGAGCAACTGTATCTCCCCTTGGCCTTCATTGTATTGCGCCAAACAAGTCAAGCTCCTTAAATCTGGTGTAAGGTAGGTTCTCCATACTGAACCATCGTAGTAAAGTGCCTTGATATGGTTGGATAAAAAAATGCTAGGAAGTTCAGTATTGCTAATTATTGTTATGGCAGCAGTTACAGCTGGTGCTCTTACACATACTCTTACAAGATACTTTTCTTAGCACAAGAGCAAATTTTTAGTCTTGAAGAAATACTGTGGTGTTGGTTTTGTTGTGTGGCGATCCTTTGACAGAATCTGCGGCAGACAGCAGAAAGTTTGCTCTCGGCTTTAGTCTCTGTATTTGCAGGTAATTACTGGGACAGAGTAGTTTCCTGGCAATGAGGCACTAGGGCCTGGGCTGAGATTTCTGGAAGAGGGGAGTGCCTCGGTGCTGTTTTGGACCACTTCTGTTCCAGGACTGGGGAGTGTGTGTAAATAAAGAAAATGACACTTAGACTATAACCAGACTTCATATCATTCATAATCATATCTCCTCTACTGGAAAGCGAATCTGCAAGCCCCCAGAATTCTGCAACCTCTCAGCGAAGGGGCAACATTGGTGTCAGCAGTTGGATGCTGGTGTCAGAAAAAAGGGCAATATTATTTTAGCCCCTCAGGACACACATAGACTCAGACTTTAAGGTCAGAAAGGACCATTATGATCATCTAGTCCGACCTCCTACACAATGCAGGCCACAGAATCTCACCCACCCACTCCCGTAACAAACCCCTAACCTATGCCCGACTTATTGAAGTCCTCAAATTGTGGTTTAAAGACCTCAAGGTGCAGAGAATCCTCCAGCAAGTGACCCGTGCCTCACGCTGCAGAGGAAGGTGAAAAACCTCCAGGACCTCTGCCAATCTGCCCTGGAGGAAAATTCCTTCCCGACCCCAAATATGGCGATCAGTTAAACCCTGAGCATGTGAGCAAGACTCACTAGCCAGCACCCAGGAAAGAATTCTCTGTAGTAACTCAGATCCCACCCCATCTACCATCCCATCTTTCAGGGAAGATGTGGACATATTGGAGAGAGTCCAGAGAAGAGCAACAATAAATGATTAAAAACAATGAGGAGTCCTTGTGGCACCTTAGAGACTAACAAATTTATTTGGGCATAAGATTTTGTGGGCTAGAACCCACTTCATCAGATGCATGGAGTGGAAAATACAGGAGCAGATCTAAATACATGAAAAGATGTGAATTGCCTTAACAAGTGTGAGGTCAGTCTAACGAGACAATTCAATTGACAGCAGGATACCACGGGAGGAAAAATAACTTTTTAAGTGGTAATGAGAGTGGCCCATTTCAGGCAGTTGACAAGAAGGTGTGAGTAACAGTAGGGGGAAATTGGGGAAATTAGGTTTAGGTTTTGTAATGACCCAACCACTCCCAGTCTTTATTCAGGCCTAATCTGATGATGTCCAGTTTGCAAATTAATTCCAGTTCTGCAGTTTCACGTTGGAGTCTCTTTTTGAAGTGTTTTTGTTGAAGAATTGCCACTTTTAGGTCTGTTATTGAGTGACCAGGGAGATTGAAGTGTTCTCCTACTGGTTTTTGAATGTTCTGATTCCTGATGTCAGATTTGTGTCCATTTATTCTTTTGCGTAGAGACTGTCTGGTTTGGCCAATGTACATGGCAGAAGGGCGTTGCTGGCACATGATTAGCAGTCTAGAAAACATGACCTATGAGGGAAGATTGAAAAAATTGGGTTTGTTTAGTCTGGAGAAGAGAAGAGTGAGAGGGGACATGATAACAGTTTTCAAGTACAATAAAGATTGTTACAAGGAGAAGGAAGAAAAATTCTTGTCCTTAACCTCTGAGGATAGGACAAGAAGCAATGGGCTTGAATTGCAGCAAGGGAGGTTGAGGTTGAACATTAGGAAAAACTTCCTAACTGTCAGGGTGTTTAAGCACTGGACTAAATTGCCTAGGGAGGTTGTGGAATCTCCATCACTGGAGATTTTTAAGAGCAGGTTAGACAAACACCTGTCAGGGATGGTCTAGATAATACTTAGTCCTGCCTTGAGTGCAGGTGACTGGACTAGATGACCTCTTGAGGGCCCTTCCAGTCCTACAATTCTATGACTCTATAACACATCTTTGGAACTACAGTTCAAGAAACAAGCCTACTGCACGCAGTGTGCTAAGCCTCTGACGGCAAAGGGCTGCCAGTCTAGCCTCCCATGTCTGTGTGTTTTACATTACAAAGCTCATCCACGGTGCAACGAATTGGGACAGCTCTGGAATCCCAGTCGTTGTCATCCAGCGCAGCTTGATGCTTCCCAGGAACAGCCTGGTGGTGGGCTTCTATTTCTGACAGAGGAGATTATTTCATAATGTAATTAGATGAGGAGTTTAGTTTACATGGGGACTGGGGTATCTATGTCTCCATGCTGTGTAAATCTAAACTCACGCTAATTTCACGCAGTCCTGCTCTCATGGGGAGCAAGGCCTCCTCCGTCCTGTTTACATTTTCCTAATTACCTCATTTGTTCTGTGTTTACGGAGGGCTCGGGTTTCTGAGGAGGCCAGAGTGAGGCATGACAATTCTACTGGGATGGGCTTTGATTGCGGAGGTCTGTGCCGATCTGAGGAGCGGCTCGGATGCCGGAGATGGGGATATGCTAATTGTCCACAAGAATTTGAAGGGTCTAACCAGCGCAAGAGATGGATTGGTCCAAGGGGGTAGAGTTAGGAGGAAGGAGATGAAATTAAGGAAGGAAACTATAGGCCGAACTAAAAGCAGGAAACATTCCCCATCAGTGAAGTCAATGAGGCTGTGGAATACATTCCAGAGGGAAAGGGGAGGAGCCCTGTCTCTTGGGATGAGAGCTGCCCAATGGACTTAACCTTCTCTTGTGCCTGTGGCCTGTGGATGACAGAGCCTCTCTGGGGTTCTCTGGCCGCTTTGCCTCACTGAGGTCCCCTCGCCTTCTGTTCTCGTCTGTATGCCCGGAGCGAGGTACATTGGCTGAGCTGTAGGCTCAGTGTAGGAGATGCTAGGGAAGGAGAGGAAATACGGTCCAGTGGTTAGGGTGCTAGCCTGGGGCTTGGGAGACCGGGGTTACGCACTGCGTAACTTTGGGGAAATCACTTAGTCTTTCTGTGCTTCGGTTTGCATCCGTACTGTGGGGCTAACAGCACTGCTCTGCTGCATAGGGGTGTAGTTAGATAAATCCATTGATGATTGCAAGGCGCTCCGCTACTACCACAGTGCGAGCCATATAAATCTCTTCCGCAGCCAAAGACAGAGTGTAGATCAGGAATGCAGTGAATTGAACAGCGTGTAGATCAGGAATGCAGTGAATTGAACAGAGTGTAGATCAGGAATGCAGTGAATTGCCTTGGGTGCCCTAGGGCTGAAGTATCTGAGAAAAGCTTTCCTGCTGATAGCCTGTTCTACTTCACCTTCCTGGCATCATAATCAGCAACTTCAGTATTCAACTCCATGGCCTATATTGATCATAGAGGATTATTACTGATGAACCTTTACACTGCAGTAGGACTCAAGGGCCTTAGTCTGGGGCACACAGTTCTAGGTGCTGTACAAAGAGCTTACAATCTAAACACTCGTTGTGTTCTCCCTGGGATCGAATATCATTGACGGGGAGTCTGGCCTGGCAGTTACTGGAGAAAACAGGGAGTTGGGACTCTTATTCTGAGCTCTGCCACTGACTCGCTGGATGGCCGGTGGCAAGTCAGGACTGCTGGGTTCTATTCTTGTCATGTGGCCTTGGGCAAGTCACTGCCTCTCTGTGACTCAGTTTCTCTACTTGGAGAATGGGGGACTTATAATATTAACCTATTTACATCATTAATTTGCATGCAGTGCTTTAGATCGTCACATGATAACAGTTTTCAAGTACATAAAAGGTTGTTACAAGGAGGAGGGAGAAAAATTGTGCTTAACCTCTGAGGATAGGACAAGAAGCAATGGGCTTAAATTGCAGCAAGGGAGGTTTAGGTTGAACATTAGGAAAAACTTCCTAACTGTCAGAGTGGTTGAGCACTGGAATAAATTGCCCAGGGAGGTTGTGGAATCTCCATCATTGGGGATTTTTAAGAGCAGGTTGGGCAAACACCTGTCAGGGATGGTCTAGATCAGGGGTCGGCAACCTTTCAGAAGTGTTGTGCCGAGTCTTCGTTTATTCTCTCTAATTTAAAGTTTCGTGTGCCAGTCATACATTTTAACGTTTTTAGAAGGGCTCTTTCTATAAGTCTATAATATATAACTAAACTATTGTTGTATGTAAAGTAAATAAGGCTTTTAAAATGTTTAAGAAGCTTCATTTAAAATTAAATTAAAATGCAGTCCCCTGAACCGGTGGCCAGGACCCGGGCAGTGCGAGTGCCACTGAAAATCAGCTTGTGTGCCGCCTTTGGCATGCGTGCCATAGGTTGCCTACCCCTGGTCTAGATAATACTTAGTCCTGCCTTGAGTGCGGGGAACTGGACTAGATGACCTCTTGAGTTCCCTTCCAGGTCTATGATTCTATGAGGGGTGATATTTAAAAGAAAAGTATTAATATTATTTGATGGTTCCCATTTGAGCCGGTAAGAGTCAGTGGTTGGGCTTCTCTTCTGTTCGATGGCTCAACTTTATAAAGTCCTGAGCACTCTGGCCCCCCATCCAACAAAGCACTTAAGCTCATGACTAACTTTAAGCGTGTGAGTGACCCATTGGCGCTGATAGGACTAGCTTACGTGCTTAAACGCTTTCCTGGATCGGGGCTAAAGTCCTCAGCACCTTGTAGAATCAAGCCCCAATTGAAAGATTTAAGTTAAATCCAGCTGCTCCTTCCTCCTGCATCTCTCCTGGCGGTAAGTCCACATCACCAGCTCGGGGTGGTTACGTTCGGACCTCCTGGTCTTTCCCCGTGGACACGTTTGTAAAATCAATGTAAACTTTTTACCTGTCTCTCTGCTTTGAATTGGGGACCTGAAGTGGGGTCTCCCACAGACCAGGTGAATGGCTAATGGCTGGGGTGGGTGGGTGGGTCGCTCTCTGGTACTCACCAGAAATTCCATCCTGAACTGGAAAAACGGGGCAAAACTGGGCGGGGGAGGGGGGAATTGTTTATCAAAAAAATTCTGACCAGCTTTTTGGCCAGCAAACAAACGAACAACTGACAGAAGCTCTGCAAACCTGCCTAAGCAGGCTGGTTAGTGCTTCTGGGAACACTGAAAAGCCAAGCAACGGGCCTGCAGCCCTGGAATGACAAACCAGCGCTCAGGAGACACCCTGCAATAACAAACTGGTGGCACTGCTACGTTGCATGAATGACCCTTATTCCTAAACCTGAGCTCAGAGAAGTAGCTAGCACCCAGCATAAATGAATCCTAGGAAGCAGAGATGAGAACTCCCCTGAGATCATTTTATCCATCCCATACCAGACCAATGCAAGTTTCTTCCCCACAGCATATTCTCTGATGCTGTATCCAAGCCAGATTTAAATAGCTTGGACTTCCAGCATTCCCATAGGCTGCTGCTTTTGCCAGCAACAGATGCTTCTGAGCCGATTCTCACTTTTCTCAAGGCCTTGTCTACATGAGAGAGTGGCACCGGTTTAGCTTAAATCCATTTTTAAACCAATTTAGTTAAACCAGTGCAAACCCTTGTGTGGATGCTCTGATTTCAGTTGAAAGGCTTGTCTAAGCACAGATTTGCATTGGTTTGACTTTAATTGGTGTAAACTGGTGCAACTTTCGTGTGTGGACTCTTTTATATGGGTTTCCAACTGGTTTAGCTTGTGTCTGTCAGTTTACCTATGCAAGCTGAACTGCAGTACGTCAGGCTTAAACTGATGTATGAGTGTTCACACACAAAGTTGCGCCAGTTTAATCAAATCGGTATAAAATCACAATACAATTTGGTGTGTAAACTGGGCCTCAGAGTGGCTTATTTCAGTTTAGCTTAAAACTACACCCTGTTGACTGAAACTAAACTGCAGTAAGCCATTCTTAAGCTGCAAGGAGAGTGTTCACACAGGGGTTTGCCCCCAGTTTAATTAAATAAGTTTAAATTCACGCCTTAAATTAAACCGGTGCATCTTTCTCATGTAGACAAGTGTTAAATTTCCTGGTGCTTACCGCAGAAATTCCACCAGCTGCTATAGCCAGGCAGATACGCCCTCAAGCCTTGACCTGAAAGCTCTGCTGGCTGGTACCCACCACTTCCCTTATGCCAAGAAGGTTTTCTTTTTAGTAGGTGTCCCATCCCTCTCCTTATACCCCCCAACCTCATTAGAAATGCAACCCACTGCAGTCTGGGCTGATTGACTGATTGGGCAAACTGGGAGCATCATATTGTAAGAGTTACTGTGCTGGCTGGGTGAGAGGATCTTCCCGTGTGTGTGTGTTTCTCTGTGTACATGCTTCCTGCCTTGGAGAGGAAACAAAATTGTTGCTGATCAGCAGCGGCTTCCGGACGGGAGCTGCCTCTGTACCCTCTTCAGTAATAAATTCATATATTAAAAGGCCAGAAATGACCATTGTGATCATCTAGACTTGCCACATGCATGGCCCAGATCATAGGACTTTCCTGAATCGATTCCGGTTTGCCCTAGAGCAAATCTTTTAGAAAAACATCCAGTCTTGATTTAAAAGTTGCCAGTGATAGAGAAGCCACCACAACCCTGGGTAAGCTGTTGCAATGATGAATTACCATCACCGTTTAAAATGTGCTTCTTATTTCCAATCTGAATTGGTCAATCTTCAATTCCAGGCATTGGCCTGTTTATATCTTTGTTTGCTAGCTTGAAGAGTCCATTACCAAAGTCTAGTTCTCGGTGGGTACATCCAGACTGCAGTCATGTCTCCCCTTAACCCTCTCACTGTAAATGGACAGAGACTTCAGACCATACCTGGACCACTTCACGTACCTGGGCAGTACCCTTTCCCGAGCAGTGTCAATCGATGATGAAGTAAACTGCAGAATTGCTAAAGCCAGCTCTGCATTTGGCCGATTGCGCTCCAACGTTTGGGAACGTCGAGGGATCAGCCTACCAACGAAGCTGAAGGTCTACCGAGCAGTGGTGCTTCCAACTCTGCTGTACGCCCGCGAGACGTGGACTGTCTATCGGAGTCATGCACGAAGGCTCAATCACTTCCACATTTCCTGTCTGCGAAAGCTTCTAAAAATCAGATGGCAGGACAAAGTGCCCGATACTGAGGTCCTTACTAGAGCCAGTCTGCCGTCAGTTCACACATTGCTGATGAGAACCCAGACCAGGTGGGCCGGACCTGTCGTGAGAATGTCAGACGAACGCATTCCTAAACAGCTCTTCTACGGAGAACTCACTCAGGGAAAGCGCTCCCATGGAGGACAAAAGAAGTGGTTCAAGGACACGCTGAAGACCTCTTTGAAGTCCTTCGAGATCGACACCGCCACATGGGAAACCTTCGCACTGAACCGTCCAGCATGGCACAGCCTCATTCACACAGGCAGTGATACCTCTGAGGCGAGGCGTATTGCTGAGGCTGAAAAAAAGCGTGAGCTGCGCAAGTCCAGAGCTGCTCGTACATCATCGACAGTGCCATTACATGTCTGCCCGACGTGTGACAGGACGTTCCATGCCCGAATTGGACTGATCAGTCAACTTCGAACCCGGTCATCGAAAAAATGAGTTGTTGAGGTCGTCATCGATAACGATGGACGAACATCAACCCTCTCATGGTTAAACTAAACAAATTGAACTCCTGGAGTCTATCACTATAAGACATGTTTTCCATGCTTTAGATGCTGTTCTGTTAAAACTAGATCATACCAAAGTCATTCAAATGCATAGGAAGGAGTACTGCAGAAAGGGATCTGCGGGTCATTGTGGATCACAAGCTAAATATGAGTCAACAGTGTAACACTGTTCCAAAAAAAGCAAACATCATTGTGGGATGTATTAGCAGGAGTGTTGTAAGCAAGACACGAGTAGTAATTCTTCTGCTCTACTCCGCGCTGATTAGGCCTCAGCTGGAGTATTGTGTCCAGTTCTGGGCACCACGTTTCAGGAAAGATGTGGACAAATTGGAGAAAGTCCAGAGAAGAGCAACAAAAATGATTAAAGGTCTAGAAAATATGACCTATGAGGGAAGTTTGAAAAATTTGGGCTAGCTCAGTAGTTTGAACATTGACCTGCCAAACCCAGAGTTGTGAGTTCAATCCTTGAGGGGGCCATTTAGGGATCTGGGGCAAAAATCTATCTGGGGATTGGTCCTGCTTTGAGCAGGGGGTTGGACTAAATAACCTCCTGAGGTCCCTTCAAACCCTGATATTCTATGGTTCTATAAATTGGGTTTGTTTAGTCTGGAGAAGACTGAGGGGGAACATGATAACAGTTTTCAAATGCATAAAAGGTTGTGACAAAGAGGAGGGAGAAAAATTGTTGTCCTTAACCTCTGAGGTAGCACAAGAAGCAATGGGCTTAAATTGCAGCAAGGGTGGTTTAGGTTGGATATTAGGAAACACTTCCTAACTGTCAGAGTGGTTAAGCACTGGAATAAATTGCCTAGGGAGGTTGTGGAATCTCCCTCATTGGAGATTTTTAAGAGCAGGTTGGACAAACACCTGTCAGGGATGGTCTACTCTAGATAATCCTTAGTCCCGCCATGAGTGCAGGGGACTGGACTAGAGAATCACCCACCACCTGTGGGTAGGGAGCCCTCTGCAGCAGAAGCTCTTTCTGTGCACCTTGCTGCTATGGGACAGAACCACTTCTGAAGCCCCTCATTTCCCACGGCCCTCCGCACAGCTGCGTAGTCACAGGGCTGCCCCGGGCACTCAGCCTGAGAAAGATTATCCAGAAAGGATTCACGAGAAGGGCAGAGCCCGTTCTGTGAGAGAGACATGCTCCTTGTCTGTTTGTTTTTCAGCACATAACCTGACACCCACTGGGGGAATTTCTCCTTCTCTGTCTGAATATGGGAAACTATTATAGTTTGCTTTGCTTGAGCGGCTGCAGCCAGTCAGGGCTGTACCGTGGGGAGCGCAAGGAAATTGCTAGTGACTCAGGAGGAGGCAGAATGTTCTGCCTAAACAACTCAGCTCCTCGCTGCAACATTTTCCATAGCCAGAGCCACACCGCTCTGGAAATCCCAGTGAGAGGGGATGTGAATGGAAAGAAATGACAAATCTCCTATGAGGATCACCCTCGCCCAGTGCTAGAAACAGCAATGGGCCAAACGCAAGAAGGGTCAGTTTGGATAACAGGTTGAAAGCTCGGCAGGGCAAGGGACTTCACTCCCCCCAGTGAAATGCAGCCACCTCTGGTGCAGAGCACAGCAGCTGAATAACAACCACACTTTGGGGAAAGGGAAGAAAAAAATGGAATTTAGGGAGGCTAGAGCAGATGACTGCCATTGACTTGCTCTGTAGAGTCAAGCAAGTCACTTCACCACTTTGTGCCTCAGTTTCTCATCAGCAAAATGGGGATGAGGGTACTTATCTACCTCACAGTGGGCTGCAAGGCTAAATTTATGTTTGCAAAGTGCTTTGAGATCTTAAAATGATCTTGTAAGTGCCAACTATTATAATTACTGTATCACATCCCTGGGGAAAGGGCAATAGGATCTCTAATGGCCACGAGATCTCAAGCTCTCAGTTTTAAGTCTCCTCTGGAAGACAGCACCTCTAGCAGCATAACATGGCTTGACTCTGCCCTTGGGCATTGGCTCGGCATTGAGTCTGTAAGAAGAGTGCCCACTACTGAATGGTGATCCCGAATGATTCCCCCAGCCATGCTGATGCTGCTTAGTTCGAATCCTGCTGAGGAACAAAGATGGCAGTTACTGCAAGAGGGTTTTGCATTTGCATGGATGGTGTCAGAGCCAGTGTCTGTCTGGAGGCTGAGGGTAAGGAAAGACTACAACTGTGACACATGAGAAGGAACTCGGAGCCCCGATTTGCCTGGCCCCCCACCCCCGGCTGTCCTTACAGCTAAAAAAATCAGGGTGTCCTTTTAACTAAATTATCAGGCTTTCTGCAACCACCCTGTCTTATCCTATGATCCCCAGTAGCTCTTATAAGCTAAGCAGCATCAGCATGGCTGGGGGAATCACTTGGGATCACTGGGGGTTGGGACCCCTCAGGGGGTCGCGAGGTTATTACATGGGGGGTTGCAAGCTGTCAGCCTCCACCCCAAACCCCGCTTTGTCTCCAGCATTTATAATGGTGTTAAATATATTAAAAAGTGTTTTTAATTTATTGGGGGGGTCACACTCCGAGGCTTCCTGTGTGAAAAGGGTCACCAGCACAAAAGTTTGAAAACCACTGTATTAGAGGTAAACAGGCTTCTCGGAGCATGATTATAATTGTAAGCCAGGTTCTAGAGAGAAGAAGCCCTCTACCCCATCTACAGAGGGAGAGCATTCATGAGCACACCTCATTTGCATAGGCAACACCCTCTGTGACAGGGTGACCATTTATGGCCATTTGGGTTAAAATTCACTGAAGTCTTGGAGGATGGGGTAATAAAATGTTATGATCCTTACTGAGTGAATAATGGGTAAGCAGGGCAGTATCTAATATGCCCTGAGTGAAGGCTCACCCTCAGCTATACTTCACTCGCAAAGCACTGGGTAGTAAGCCAGAAAGTCAGGAGAGAGGATGGGTATAAGTCCCTTATCTGGAGATGTGGGTGTTGTTTAAGGGATTTAAAGACTCTTTAAACTTTTTCTCTTTTGGTTTCCTGTTGGGATTATGGAATACATTAGCAGAGCTGGATAGGCTCTATTAAGACTATTTTCCCCCCACCTTTGCCCAGCAGCTGCCAGAGCTCTAACAGCTGGGCTAGGTGGCAGAGTCTCAGAGCCAGAATGTAGATGGTGTTGTAGTGAGAGAGATGATGAAGAGAAGAGGCTCCCCCTACCCAATGGAACTGCTGATTATTAAGATCACTAATAGCTGGCCTAGGCAGTGGGATCTCAGAACCCAGACCTGGCATCGTGACTGAAGACAGCAGGGTGCTGAGAGATGATACAGAAGAAGTAGCAGTGGTAAGGTGCCTGCTACCCAGTATCCCTAGAGCTGTAGTCGCTAATAGCTGGGCATGGTGGCAGTAGTAACCGCACCGCGTGACCACACGGCACAGGCAAAGTGAGAGGAGATAGCACGGAGGTGGCTAGAGGTGGCCAAGTGGCAAGAAGAGAGACGGGCAGCAAAGCATCTCTTCACATTAGTCAGGCAGCACCTGAATGCACCCCTGGAATCTGAGACTTCACTAACCTCTGACAACAAACCGTGAGTAGGGTGCGGTGGAGGGAAGCGGGGGGGAGCGGAGCCTTAAAGGGATTTATGCTCACTGGATTGTCACCGCAGCAGCTGGGGAAACTGAAGGGAAGGACACTGCCACGGATTATGTGGGATAGGGAGTTTACCTACTACTCACATACTGTTGATTCGTTGCTGGTGTGTTCCCCCAACTTAATGCTCCTTCTTAATAAAAGTTTTCCTTGTTTCACATGCAGACTTGGTGGTCTGCAAGTGGAGAGGTATTTCCTATTAGGTGTAGCCAGCTATTTTGCTATCGCTATATGGCTATCTGCTAGATAAGGGATAGGTGTGGATTCAGGCGGGAATGCTAAAGCTGTAGGACAGTAGTTTCGCCAAACTAGGCTAAGGCCTAAAGACTTGACATAAGCAACTAACCACAAGTGACCCTGTATCATAAGATGTCACAAGCTAAAGTGTGGTTATAAGCAAGGGTTGCTGAACTGCTGATAGGTAACTGCAAGATGCCAGTTTATACCAGTTTTAGGTATTTTAAGTTAGGGAGCTCAGCAGGTGTCTGACCACAAGAGTGCCATGGCAACCAATTTACGTACATGCTAATAAGCTTGAAGTAAAAGGTAGAAGGACACCCCAACATTAGTAGGGTGAGGAAATACAGATAAGGAAAAGGGCCTGAAACCCCACCGAACAAGTGTTAGGCACAGTGGGCAGTAGCATAACCTGTGAAAAAAGGTAGCAAACAGCCTATGCACTCCAGGGAGACTTCCGGGAACCTGTCAGGCCAAGGACCGCATGTGGGTCATCTTTCCTATTACGGGGGGGGAGGCGTATGCAAGCTCTGGATGCTTGTATTATCTCTGTCTGCTTAGCTACATTGTAGTGGTTGGGACGTTGCTGATTGTCCTAATAAAACAAATTGCAAATTCAAAAGGTCTGTCCGAAGCGTGAGTGTGTCTCCCACGTACGCCGGGGTCCTTGCTCCCAAATGAACTGTAATGCTGTAGCTGATCTAGAGGCAAATGAACCCTGCCAAACCATGGAATGTTAAACTGGGAAATCTAAATAATCCCTCACCAAGAGATCGGGCCACATACGGGAGGAATTATGTTTTTCCCGGGTTTCTGCATGACGCCTCGAGGCCTGTTTTATAATTTTGAGAGAGACCCCTAGATATTGAACCCAGCCCTTGTTGCTGCTGCCAACACCTGTCCGAGGGGTTCCAGAGTGCTCCTCTTGAATGAGTTGGGAGACAGAAGGAATCGGGGGAGAGCAGCACAAGCGGGGGGATCTGGAGGCTAAGGAAATGCAGCTGGGATACCAGGGGTTGAAATATTGCGGATCCAGGCAACAGGCAGCACAGTGGGTGCATTGTGGAGGCCCGGGCTGGGTGAGCAGCTGGGCAGAAAGGAGAAGAGAAGACAGAGTGGGCAGCATGGCCATGGTGAAGGAAGGGGTCACAGCAGTGATGCCAGGATGAGTGGATGAGGGCAGAGAAGAGCAACCGGACCTCATGCTGGTGGGTGGTAATAGGAGAAGCAATGGGGCTGGCAGCCCTATTTCTGAACTGGCCAACCATGGCTCCGGCTGGGATATCTTGGCGCGTGCAGCCCTGTGGAACCTCACCGCCAGGCAGATGTTTTATAGCTCAGGGCTTGGCTCCGTCCATTCCCGGTGACTGCACGTTCCTACCAGGAGTTCTTGGCGACTTGGCCCAGCACGGCCTGTACTCCCCATTGGCTGCCAAGCTCCGGCATGTGACCACATGGCTGCAAGGTGCCACCAAAAACATGTCAGCAAGCGCCGCATTTCTGCCGTTCTTTTTGCCAACACAACTCGTCACATTCAGGCCAAACTACACGAGATGCTTCCCTGCACTTTCCGAAAACCTGCCTGGAGCTGGAGGCTTCCCCAAAGGGTCACAAACTGCATCTTATATGTCCTCTGTCCCTCCCATCAGGTAAGGGCCCTAACCACCGGGCTATTTTGGCGCAGGGGTCTCTCTCTCGACCAGAGCTGAGAACATTTAATTGAAACTGATACATTTCCACAAAACATCTCATTTTCAATAAAACCTGCTTTTTTTGACGGAAAAAAGTTTTGTAAAAAAATTTTTGACCAGCTCTAATCTAGGCACCTTCATAGCATCTGAGGGACAATAGACAGGCCTCTTTTCCCTTGACGGTGCATTGGAACTGCTCTAAAATTGGTGCTACAAGCTGGGCTAGCTCAGCGGATGCACAAGGGCTAGGACACTGCGATAGGATTAAATTCAATAAGGACAAATGCAAAGTCCTCCACTTAGGAAGGAACAATCCGTTGCACACATACAAAATGGGGAATGACGGCCTAGGAAGGAGTACTGCGGAAAGGGATCTGAGGGTCATAGTGGATCACAAGCTGAATCTGAGTCAACAGTGAAACGCTGTTGCAAAAAAAGCAAACATCATTCTGGGATGTATTAGCAGGAATGTTGTAACCAAGATGTGAGAAGTAATTCTTCCGCTCTACTCCGCACTGATTAGGCCTCAACTGGAGTATTGTGTCCAGTTCTGGTGCTACATTTCAGGAAAGATGTGGACAAACTGGAGAAAGTCCAGAGAAGAGCAACAAAAATGATTAGAGGTCTAGAAAACATGACCTATGAGGGAAGATTGACAGAAATAGGGTTGTTCAGTCTGGAGAAGAGAAGACTGAGGGGGGACATGATAACAGTTTTCAAGCATGTAAAAGGTTGTTACAAGGAGGAGGGAGAAAAATTGTTCTTCTTAACCTCTGAGGATAGGACAAGAAGCAATGGGCTTAAATAGGGTGACCAGACGTCCCGATTTTATCGGGACCGTCCTGATTTTATCGGGACCATCCCGATATTTCGGTCTCTGTCCCGCGTCCCGATAAAAATAGGCAGCACTGTTGTTGTGGGGTTTTTTTTGCTCAGCCGGGACTCGCTCAGCTTTTTTTTTTGTTTTTTGCGCAAACACCGCCCTCCCCCCCCATGTGTCCCGATATTTTATTCCCCTCATCTGGTCACCCTAGGCTTAAATTGCAGCAAGGGTGGTTTAGATTGGTCATTAGGAAAACTTCCCAACTGTCAGGGTGGTTGAGCACTGGAATAAATTGCCTAGGGACGTTGTGGAATCTCCATCATTGGAGTTTTTTAAGAGCAGGTTGGACAAACACCTGTTAGGGATGGTCTAGATAATACTTTGTCCTGCTTTGAGTTCAGAGACTAGATGACCTTGCGAGGTCCCTTCCAGTTCTACGATTCTATGATAGCCTCCAGCACCCTGCTACCATAGCCCCGATGTCCACCCTCCTTGTGAAAGGCACGGATAAATATCAAATGATTCTCACTCTCCCACCACTCACTAACAACTTCACGGAGAGAGTCTGGCTACTCAAGATGGCCTACCAGTTTATGTAGAATCTAATTAGGGCTGAGGGCAGAATTAAATAGGTTGGCCCAAGACATTGTAACTGGATGACATGAAGCAAGTGAAAATGTAAGCAGGGTGATTACCAGGGAATAGCTTGCTAAGGGTGAGGTCTGAGGAGCAGTCCTTGAAGATTGAGCTGTGGAAAGCATCAGAAAACCACCAGAAAATGTACTATTGGGCAGTGGTTCCCAAACTTTCTACGTACAGAACCTGCCAGCTGCAATATGTCTGTTTTTGCGACCCACCATTACATACAGGCACCCTCCCGCCGACACCGTAACCCTGAGCCATGTCCGGTGCAGAGGAGGAGCCCGGGAGGAGGGAGGGGTGGAGAGCGGGTCCCAGTAGCAGCAGCTTCTGACCTGCAGGGCTGGGCCCGGCTCCCTGCTTACGGGCATTGCGTTCTGGTGCATGGGGTCACAGCGCCACTCACTCAAATTTGGCCCCGCCGCCCTTCATTCATGCCAGAGGGGTGGCTGGGCCAAATCTGATGTTGCGACTTGGCACATGGGCTCACAATGCCACTGAGGTTTGGCCCGGCCTCCCCTCTGCCATGGGTGGCCGAACCAAACCTCAGGTCATAACACCCGGAGCGAGTAGCCGGGCCCTGCCCCATGGGACAGGAGCCACCGCTGAGGGGTGAAAGCAGGGCAGGTTCAGTCTCCAAAGTCCCTTCACCCCCAGGGCCTCCTCTCCCTTCCACAGCAGGCCGGGAGAAGTGTATGTGGGCCCTGTGACCCATCTAGAACCTTCCTGAGACCCACTGGTGGGTCAGGACCCACCGTTTGGGAAACACTGCTCTGGGAAATAGTCCTGAACTGGCCAAGGTGGAGCAGATGACTTAATCATACGTCTCTTCCATCTCTGGCCCTTCAACCATCCATGTCAGGTCTTCACACGCCTGGGAGTTGCCACTTGCCTTCAGGATGGATGGTGTTCACAGACATTATAAGGCCAGAAGGGACCATTATGATAATCAAATTTGACCTCCTGCCTAACGCAGGTCATAGGATTATCTTGCCTCTGACTCTGTTTTGAGGGTGAAGGGTCATCTGTGAGGCTCTGGGGGCACTCAGATAAAACTGTGAGGAGATGTGATAGAAATGTGTAGATAGCTGCTTAGGCAGATTAGATACAGTCCTAGCACTGGATAGCTTAAGGTGTTGTTCTGGTACCCCGGTCCCATCTTCTAGCCAGCAGATATTGCCACAAGAACGAGTAAGCATTTAGTAGCTTCTGAGCTGAGAAGGAACTCTCAGTGTCTGCGCCATCATCCAAGGCACATCATAGAGCTGTACGACACCCACTTCAGCATGAGAGTTGGCAAACTGCATAGAGAAGTCATGAGCCGTCCTGTTGACTTTGCACACACAAGGAGATCTCACAGGAGCATGGGTTGTGGGATTGCGAGTCCCTAACCTTTCCAGAGGGGAAGAAATAGCTGCACCAGTAATTGGGTCAGCAGAGATGGTTGTATGTTGTGCATCGTCTTTAGAAGAGATTAGACTCTTTGCAAAGTTTTCTGACTCCCCTCCCCACTTTAACCCTGGAGTCATTTGCCAGGCCTTTGAATGGGGCGCTCTAAGTCTGGTGCAAAGGACACTTTAAAATAATGATTTTTTTTTTAAAAAGGGGGGGCTTTCACCTCTCATAAATTAATGGAGTTGTTTTAGCAAACTGCCCAGGGGACTGGATTAATGATTTACCGCCTCACTCTTGTTTCACTGCGATATTAAAGTCCCTCATCTGGGCTGCTCGTCTCTCCAGGCAGCCATCCTCCCCCCCCACCCCCTTTGCTGTCAGTGCATTACGGCCGATGAGGGAATCGGATGCAGGTGGAATAGCTGGATCCCCATTATAGGCAGATGCTAATGCCCTGTGCCCCTTCCAAAAAGGAGAAAAATACAGTGATGGATATACAGGTAGCAGCCATACAGGCAATAGAGGCAGAGTCTGGCATCCCAGTTTATTAATGTACACTCCGTAAATCATGCCTCATTTACGCTTGCAAGTGCTGAGCATAAGCAAGTTCAGGAAACATGACCAAATCTGCCCCACCCAGAACAAACTTAGCCCATGTGAAAAAAAGAGAGCACAACCTCAATATAATGGGAAACATAAGTCGCTGTTCCGGATCAGCACTCCCCTTGGGTCCTATTACCAGCAAACCTGACATTCTGTCACAGCACCAGGACCTGCATCTTCAGGAAGCTTGCTAGGTCTGCTGAGCCCCGGGGAAGACTGGAGATGGTGCTTTTTGCAGATAAAGGAGGGCGAGCACACGTGCGCACACACTCACCCACAGACACACACCCCAGCACAAACAACCTCCAAGCACATGTATTTCCCTTCTGGGTTCCCACCCAGGTTGAGTCAGCCGATGTTCCATACCTTTCTCCCGTTCCCCTGCGAACTGACCCTGACTGCAGCTTCCCTGCCAACCATCTGGAGCTGTGTGGTGGCTGGGTCATCCTCCCGACGCAACCGCACGCGCTCACACGTGCGCACACACCCTGGGAGCGTGAGTCATCGCCTCTCCCAGTGCCCTGCCGCAGACCCTGCTGTAGACACTTCCTCAAAGGCTGGAGCCCCGGAGATGTTCTCTCGCCCGGAGAATGTGAATGAAGAGAGCTCTGCTGGAGGCTGGCTTTCCCTAGTGTCTCGTCACAGCAGATACCTCGCCCCAGCTTGCGTTCCCAACAGGGGGAAGGAAGCAGCAGGAGCCGCGGGGCCACTTCAGGACTGGGAAAGGGAGCAGGAGAGGCCAGCGGCTGCAACCCAGAGCACAGACCTTTGGACATTGGGAACTCTCAGGTCCCCTGTAATTGACTGTTTATGCTCTCAGCCTTAGGTCCATGGCAGGGAAGGGAGGGCGACTGGGGAGTGAGAAGACCAGGGGGAGCAAGCAGAGGTGCTTTGACATTGGTTAGCAATAGGGAACGTGCAGAGAGGGGCCACGTGCAGAAGTAAGTTGGTAGCTGGGGATAGTTTCTAGTAACAAAAATAAACAAGGAACTAACTTACAGTGGAGCCGTAGGCAGCTGGGCGAAGTTTACTTAATAATAATAATAAAAAAAAGACAGGATCAGCCTGGCTTGTGCCTATCATCACCCTGGTCACTTTGGACTAGGCTGTGAGTTTGCAATCTGGCAGCTCAGAGCTGCACTGCTCCCAGAGCGAGCAGACTGGAGTGCGAGCCATTCAGGGCAGGGACTGCCCATATGTTTGAAAAGGGACTAGTACAGTTGGGATCTATCTATCTATCTACATCAGGATGGGCAAACTACGGCCCGCGGGCAGCATCCGTCCTACCAGCCATTTCAATCCGGCCCTCAAGCTCCTGCTGGGGAATGGAGTCTGGGGCTTGCCCCACTCTGGTGTTCCAACTGGAGAGCGGGGTCGGGGGCCGCTCAGCGCGGCTCCTGGAAGCAGCGGCATGTCCTCACTCTGGCTCCTATGTGTAGGGGCAGCCAGGGGGCTCCACACACTGCCCCGGCCCCAAACACCACTGCCACAGCTCCCATTGGCTGGGAACCGCGGCCAATGGGAGCTGCGGGGGTGGCGCCTGAGGACAGGGCAGCGCGCAGAGCTGCCTGGCCATGCCGCCACGTAGGAGCCAGAGGCAGGACATACCACTGCTTCAGGGAGCTGCTTGAGGTAAACGCCGCCCGGAGCCTGCACCCCTGAGCCACCCCCCGCGCCCCAGCCCCAGCCCTGATCCCCCTCCCGCCCTCCGAACCCCTCAGTCCCAGCCCGGAGCCCCCTCCTACACTCCAAACCCCTCATCTCCAGCCCCACCCCAGAGCCTACACCCCCCAGCCCGAAGCCCCCTCCTGCACTCTGAACTCCTCATTTCTGGCCCCACCCTGCAGCCCGCACCCCCAGCCAGAGCCCTCACCCCCTCACCCCTCCCGCACCCCAACCCCAATTTCATGAGCATTTATGGCCCGCCATATAATTTCTGTACCCAGATGTGGCCCTTGGGCCAAAAGGTTTGCCCACCCCTGAGCTACATACACCTTCTCTCTCTCTCTCTCTCTCTCTCTCTATCCCCATACACCCCCTGTATCTATCTATCTATCCTTAACCTAAATAGAAAATAACAATGCTTCATTACCCAAGAGCCTACTTTTATATACATATTTATACCTTGCCCATCACTTAGTATCTGAGCATGTCCCAAGCGTAATTATTTCATAGGCTGGTTTGTTTGTGTCCGTGTAAGGAAGGGATAGCTCAGTGGTTTGAGCATTGGCCTGCTAAACCCAGGGTTGTGAGTTCAATCCTTGAGGGGGCCACTTAGGGATCTGGGGCAAAATTGGTCCTGCTAGTGAAGGCAGGGGGCTGGACTTGATGACCTTTCAGGGTCCCTTCCAGTTCTATGAGATAGGTATATCTCCATTTATTTATTTTACTGCAGACCCTCACAACTTAAGAACCATCCTATCAGCTAGCACTAATTGGTGACTTGGTTCCTGGTCCCACAGGGTATGTTTATATTGCAATGTAAGCCCCGGATTACTAGAACTCAAGTTAGCAAACCGTGTGTTTGTGAAGCTAGATCTTGAGCATCTTCCCTCATTTGTAACCCTAGGTTAGGAATTGTTGAATCCTGGGTCCCAACCTGGACTCCAGCATCTATAGTGAATTATGCGGGTCTGGGTCCAACCACCCATATCCCGGACTTCCTAGCCCCTTCCGCAAATGTGGCCACTGTAGCCCTTTTGTTTGTGGTGCAGTGTGGGAAAACTTGACTGTCCACCACACTTGGCAGTCCAGAGGACAAAGAAGGTCCGCCCAGGGGATTGTGGAATACTTTTGATGGACGCCGATAGCACGAGTGCAGTGGCACTGCATCCACACTGCAAAGCAAAAGGGCTTAAACCCTGGGTCCCGGCTTGACTCAATCTCAGACCCTTCACCCCCATGGGGTCCTGAGACCCTGCGTCTGAGCCCTGGGTTAGTGCGATTTGTGTGTAGACAGACGCGGGGTTAGGCTTGATCCTGAGTTCAAACCCAGGACTTATACTGCAGTGTGGACATGGCCATAGATGCCGGGGGGACATGCAGGATAAATTACCCTCTCCCCCTTACTGTTGATTCCGCCAAGTTATGACAGAAGCTATTTGGCAAGGAGCTAAAAGGGAAGCCTGCACTGTATCTGGCCTATGGACACACGGAGTAATTCAATCTCCAGTTCAGTCACTCTGGCAGCTTTCACAAGCCTGAAACGTCAGGGAGAAAAAAGAGCAGTTCTTTAACTCTGTTGTGCGAGATCATGGGATGGCCGCGAAGAAAGGAGGCAGTTTTCGTTTGGGAAACAAAGAAGATTTGCATTGCCAGATGGAGGGACGTGATTATTCCCCTCTATTTGGCACTGGTGAGGCCGCACCTGGAGTATTGTGTCCAGTTTTGGGCCCCCCACTACAGAAGGGATGTGGACAAATTGGAGAGAGTCCAGCGGAGGGCAACGAAAATGATTAGGGGGCTGGGACACATGATTTATGAGGAGAGGCTGAGGGAACTGGGATTATTTAGTCTGCAGAAGAGAAGAGTGGGGGGGGGATTTGATAGCAGCCTTCAACTACCTGAAGGTGGGTTCCAAAGAGGATGGAGCTCGGCTGTTCTCAGTGGTGGCAGATGACAGAACAAGGAGTAATGGTCTCAAGTTGCAGTGGGGTTAGATTGGATATTAGGAAACCCTATTTCACTAGGAGGGTGGTGAAGCACTGGAATGGGTTCCCTAGGGAGGTGGTGGAATCTCCATCCTTAGAGATTTTTAAGGCCCGGCTTGACAAAGCCCTGGCTGGGATGATTTTTAGTTGGGGATTGGTCCTGCTTTGAACAGGGGATTGGACTTGATGACCTCCTGAGGTCTCTTCCAACCGTGATATTCTATGATTGTGAAACATGACAGATTTTTCACCACTTTTTTTTCTCTTTGCTATTGTGGCAGCACCAGACATTTCTGTCAGTTTCATTGTGGACACGAATTTGACCCTGTAGGTTGGGCCTTAGGAACGTGCTTAAGTCATGTAGGAGTACAGTCCCACTGAAAGTCAATGAGACTTGTGCTCCAAGGGGGGGCTGGTTGGAAAACAAGAATTCCATTTTGTGAAAATGACACTTTTCCAAAATGTTCTGCAAAAGAACACAAGAGAGCAAGACCTGTCCACCCGGAATAGTTGGTAGCCTAGTGGGTGAGAGCCAGGGTCAAGTCCAGGATCTGCCTGATTTTCTCACTGGCCCAGTGAATTGTTATACAGAGTAGAACAGCTGCAACAGGAGAGGTTGTGCAAAAGGAGCTGATTCCATAGTGTAGTGTTTAGGGTACAAAGTGAGGAGGTGGGTGACCCACGGTCAAGTCCCCTCTCTGAATCAGGCAGACTTTCGTCTCCAGGGCTGTCATTATGGTTTTAAATTCACATGAAAAAAAGAAATAGGTGAGGAAACAACCCTGCAAAGTCCATGCAAGAATCCGATATTGTCTAAGCTCTGATATTTCCATCTTCCCTGGCAACGACGCGGGCTGGCTGAAACTCCGCCTGTACTATCCTCCCCTTCAAGTCCATTCCGTGTTTGTGGTACCTTTAAATGCTTCATCGGTTGGAGTCTTTCAATCCAGCTTGGATGTCTTTCTCACTTCTCGCCTTAAAATCCATGAATCTATGAAACTATGAATAATTAGAACTGATCTGAATCTCTTGCCCAAATAATCAAGACGATGTGTACCCAGCTGCTTTTGTGTTGAGGCATGGAAAAGTTTGACGTGGTTGTTAATGATCAATTATCCATTATTATTGCATTTAATTAGTCGGCTTTGAGTTTCAAGTATTAATTAAGTCTTAATTACTGATACATACACAATGTTACCACTGCACATTCTGGTTGCATCTGGCATTGAAACCAGAAATGCTGAAGCACAAGAGCAGTTGCTTGTCAGAGTTTTCCAGCCATAGGTTAAGCCATAGGTCAACCTCTAACTACTGAGGGTTAAGACAAACTTTTCTTGGGAACAGGTTATCCCATAATTGCAGGGTTTCTTGCTCCTTCCTCTGAAACAGCTGGCTCTGGCTACTGTTGGTGACTCAATACTTGACCAGTGGGACCATTGGTCCGATCCAATGTGGCAATTCCTATGTTTCCTACGATGTACAGAGAAGTGGCAGGAACTATTCCTCCGACTCATTCCACGATTACCATTCATCAGCAACGAGTGGCATTTCCAGGGATTACTTAGTCTGAGAAACAACAGCCCATGTACTGTGTGTCTCCATGTCAACGGCTTTCAATTCTGGCTGTAATGGTCACGTGGCGGTTTGTAATGTTTGGCTTGGCCTCCCTTAACCAGCCCAAATCCCACTGCCCTCATCAAGACATGCCATGGAGTCAGAAAAAGAAGAGCTGGAAAAGACCTATTCGATCATCTTGTCTACCCACCCTTGGCCAGGGCAGGACTGTTCCCTAACATATATTCTCTGGGGTTTTGTCCCGTACGATTTTACATGACTCACATAATGGGGCTTCCACCACTGGCTTGGCGATTGTTCCACTCTTAGGACCGCTTTCCTGCTATCTAGGCTAAAGTTTCCATGCTCATTTTCACCAAGTGACTTATTTCTATTCAAAATTATTCCTCTTCCCTTTTGCTCTATGTAAACCCTCCAATATGGTGTCCCATCTTTTACTGCCTTTCTCTTTGGGGTCCAGATTTTTAATGTCAGGCCATGACTTTTCTGCTTGAATCAGGAGAGGCAGAACTGTTTTGAGCTACTCCTGTAACACGTAGATATGCACAGGTTCGCTGGCCTCTCTCTGAAAAACCATCGTGCGTCAAAAACAGCCCATGGACCTAACCCGTCCTAAGGGCTGATATTACAGGCCAATTAGGATCACAGTTTGCTTTCAGCATCTCCAGATGGGTTTCGCCACAAAAACATCAACACAACAATGCTTCCACTGTCTCCAGTACATTCCACCCACCACTAGTAAACAGCTAGTTTCCTATGAGCGCTTTCTACTAAGCAGAACAAAAAGCACAGCCACAATGGGCTATGTTATGATGTAACAAATCAGGAGCAGGAGACGAACAAATGTGGCAGATTGGTTAGTCTGGGGAAACTTTAATGGCCATGCCTCGCATTATGGATTTGGGGCAGGGAGCCTATTTGGATTCAATATATAAGTGCATCTGCTGGGAGGCTCCGAGTAAACAAAGCTAGATTCAAAGCGCCGTTGATTCCAAAACTGGGGCAAAATATGGAACAGGATGGAAAAACTCCCTCGTCACACATCACTGCCTGATACTAACACATGATCCCAGCTCAGAGCTTCAGAGGAATGTGGAACTAGGTCCCAGCCGTCAAGGTGGGTGAAATTGGTTGGTTTAGTCCAGGTCCTAATGGGGGAAAAAAAATACTATGATGCTAATTGTCTCCTGCATTGGCATTCCCACCAGAGATGCCATGGACTGAATGGGCCATAGAGAATGAACCAGGCTCTCTCCCCTAGAGGTTGTCCTTCTAAATCATGGTTGAGGCACATTGGACCATGCAGGGAAAGCTTCTGTTTTGGGGCCTTTCGTCTCATCCCCTGCATTGTGCCCTATAACTTGTGTTTGGCTAAGGTATGGAGGATCCAGAAGGACATCCAGTCCTGCTTTGAAGACATCAAAAGATGGAGAATCCACCACTTCCTTTGGTAGTTTGTTCCAATGGTAAATCACCCTCACTGTTAAAAAATTCCTATTGGAATTTGTCTGGCTTCAGCTTCCAGCCATTGGTTCTTGTTACGGCTTTTGCCACTAGATTAAAGAGCCCTTTAATACCCAGCATTTTCTCCCCATGAAGATACCTATACACTAATCAAATCACCTAGCCTCTGTTTGCCCGAATCTGGGAATGAGCAACAGGGGATGGATCACTTGATGATGACCTGTTCCATTCATTCCCTCTGAAGACCTGGCATTAGCCGCTGTCGGAAGACTGGATACTGGGCTAGACGGACCTTTGGCCTGACCCAGTCTGGTCGTTCTTATGTTCTATGTTTGCCTCTCAATCTTGTTTTTGATATGCTAAACCACTTGAGTCCTTTGAAGTCTCTCATTGCAAGACATTTTCTCTAGCCCTCAAATCATTTTTGTGGCTCTTTTCTGCACCCTTCCACTTTTTCAACATCCTTTTGAAAATGTGGACACCAGAACTGGGCGAAGTATTCTACACACCACCATTTAAAGTGTGGTTCTGTTCTCAAACAACCACCATGTAAAATGGCACCATTTTACTATGTGAGTCAGATCCACTTACTATCAAGGTAAATAGAAGTCATTAGTGGTGTTTACTCCTGTTAGCCTGGCAGAGACTACAAAAGCTAAGAGCGAGAGAGGGAGAGAGAGAGAGAGAGCTTCTTTCATCTCCGATGTGATCAATGTTACAATCTGTGATTCCTGTGCAAATCTATGGTCACTAAAAGCCAAATTTGCCCTGCATAAAAGTCATTGCTGGTGATGACACATGAGAAGGGATTGACCCAGTTTGACTCCTGCTTCCCAATGTGAGTTTGCAAGAGTGGCAGTTAGAAAAGAAGCATCTCATCACTTGCAAACGGAGCCTGAGCAGGTCCAAAGACTCAAGATCATATTTAAAGTTGGGGAAAATATTTCCCCCTTTCGAGTCCGGTCACTATTGAGCAATTTTCTCCAGCCTGCTGTCCAATCCCCTTCTCTCTGAAGTCATAAGTGGGTCCCTGCCTTTCGGTGCCTGGCCTAATCCCCAAGAAGTTTTGGCTAACACCACAAATTGCACATCAGCCCCGGCGTTCCCATTGGCAGAGCGCTGCAAGCGTTGTGTGTGCTCATGACATGGACACCGGCCTGCCAAGCTGTTTGTGTAGTTAAAACAAACCAAATACTGCACCTACCTTCCAAAGACATCACCAAGTTAAAAACAGATGGAGAATGCTGGCGGCGGAGGGATTTTTTTTTCCCCAGTAGTGATTCAGAAGGCCAGTAACAGAATTCTGGCATCAGCCCAGCATATCCTGTTGAGTCACGGCTGATGTCTGCACTCTAATCTTAACACATGTGGACGGGCTTGTTGGGACTTGTCATGTATCCCCAGCTACCAAAATATCCCCCTGCTTGACCTGTCCTATTTATCACACAACATAACTCAAGAGTGTGTGTGGCTGCAAAAAAAAAAAAAAAAAGCATATGGAAGTGAGCTGTAGAAATTTATAAGGCTGGAAATTCGGAGGGCAAGGACAAAGTTTCTTTCTCATTCCCCTCATCCCAGCCCCACTTTTTTTACTAGCTGCTCAAGGCAGATTGAGATACAAACATGCTGTCTTTGAAGGTTTCAGCTACCCAACTAAATTCCTAAAGTAGTATCTGGCATAGGCCATTTTAACAGCAGTAGGGAATAACATCAACAGCCTTCTAACCAGTCTGTTTTCTACCACTGGGTGATACTCTATGTCCACAGACAAGATAGGGGATCAGGGAAAGCTAGAGAAATTGATAAATATCTAAAACAGGGGTCTCCAACACGGTGCCCATGGGTGCCATGGTGCCCGCCGGGGCATCTAAGTGCACCCGCGGACTGACCGGCGGATGAGCATCCACCGAAATGCTGCCGATTTTCGGCGGCATTTCAGCAGCGACGCCTCTGGATGATGCTGCTTGTCGGCGGCATTTTGGCGGCAACGCCTATTGACGTTGCCGCTTGTCGGCGGATGCTCGTCCGCCACCACGGTCCTCCGTGGCTCGTCGTCTGGCGCCCGCCAGACGAAAAAGGTTGGGGACCACTGATCTAAAACATAAACCAATGACACAAAGTGAACATCTAAGTGGTAGATCCATCCATACATATGAAGATGAGAGACAGAAGAGCATGTCTAGAGGAAGATGGATTGGATTCAATTATTTAGGTTAGATTAGATTATTTAAGCCCTCAGACATCCCAGATTTGTTCAGATTGGGAGGGTTGGTTTGGCCCATATTGTAAAGATTATATTATTATAAAGAGAAAGGCTGTTTGCAAAATTCAGGTTCAAGTTCAGATCTTGAAGAGCCCTAATATTTCAGGCATGCCCCGCTGCTTTGGGGTTTTGGTTCAGGTCCATCTCTAATAGGGACAAGAAAGACCCAGTAGGTTAGTGTAGAGCTACTGTTAGATACAGAGCTGACTGGACAGGTGCATGAATGCTTTTTAGTGGTATCTCAGGTGGCAGCTAGAACCCCCAAAAGTGGTCCCATGAAAGTCAACAGGAGATTTGCCTTTGATTTCAGTGGCATTTGGATTTCACCCTAAGTGTTCATGTGGGATAAGGATTTTCATCCTTGCTCTACAGATGGGGGAAACTGAATGGAGACACCATAAGCAACGTGCCTAAGACCAAAGTGGGTGGGTCGGCTTTTGTGGCCTGCATCATGCGGGAGGTCAGACTAGATGATCATAATGGTCCTTTCTGACCTTAAAGTCTATGAGTCTATGAGTAAAGTGGGGAGAATGAGAGCTCAGAATTCCCTGGTTCTGTGCCCTGTACCGGGCCTCTATGCCACTCCTCTTCTTAGCCCATTGGCCTCACTGGAACACATGCAGCGTTCATGCTCTGGTTAACACCTTGGTAAACCTGGAAGATGGAGCTCCTTGTCCTGTACCTCCACTCTACGCCAGCCTGCTAGCCCTGCAGTCTGTACACCTCCCTGGTGCCATTGCAATCTGTAGAACAAACAATGAAAATACCCAGTGGAGATAGGTAGACTACAACAGTGTTTCTCAACCTTTTTGATACCAGGGACTGGCTTGCTGCTTTCCTAAACTGTGTCGGGGAGATCTCGGGGACCGGCACTGGTCCATGACCGGTCGTTGAGAAACACTAGCCTAGAAGGGCTCCTGCAGGTCCAATGAGTCTGTCATGGTTTGTTTCAAGTGTGCGCAGCGTATTATACATCATTGTTACATTTACTCCTCTCTCCTCCCGGGTGTGGCAGGAAATATACAGCAGAAAGTATGTCAGAAAGGAAATCCTTTCCATTTCCTGATCTTATGTCATTGGTATGACACCATCTCCTTCAAGACAGATGGATCTCTGGGACCACACCATGCCATAGCGTTCAACTGCCAGCTAGCATAGCACCAAGAACAGACACGCAAAACTTGTCATACCACCATCCATGTCAGGATTGGGGGATTTTGGTTGCACCTGGTCTGTGGCTGAAAAAGAGACTCTTTATCTGATAGTTCAGAACCTTTCTCAAGCACCAATTTTAAAACCAGGTAGCCTAGACTGTATATGGATTGATAGGTTACAGAGTTGCAGGCGATCAACATAGAGGGATCAGAAGACTCTATGCATCTGATGAAGTGGGTTCTAGCCCGCGAAAGCTTATGCTCAAATAAATGTGTTAGTCCCTAAGGTGCCACAAGGACTCCTGTTCTTTTTGCTGATACAGACTAACCCGGCTGCTACTCTGAAACCTAGCTTTATATGGTGTCTTTCGGCAGGGTTTTGGAGCAGAGCCTGGAGCAGGAGCGCGGAGCAGCTCCGGAGCAGTGGAGCTGCAGGTTTTTGCCTGGAGCTGGAGCAGAGCCAGAGCACAGCTCCAAAGCCCTGTCTTTCGGGCTTCCTGAACATCAACACTTTTTATGAGTGATAGACCTGGTTACAAATTTTCCCTTGAAACTATTTTTTTCTAATGAAAATTTGCCTTTTTTTTAAAAAAAGAAAAAAAAAAAAAAAAGCTTGTGGAAAATGTTAGTTTCATTCAAAATTTTCTAGATTTTTTTTAAATGAAAACAGTTTATTTTTAACCAGAAGTGTCCCCCCGCACCCCACCCCCAATTTTGGGCTTGGGGTAGAACGCATGGGGTGTTCTTTTTGGTTTTCAGTTTTGTTTTTTAAAATGTTCTGTTTTTCCAAAATCAAAAATAGTTTGGTTTTCATTCAGTCTTTGAAAAAGCCAGAACATTTTCATGAAAAATTTCAGAGAAAAAGAAACATTTCTGTTTCTTTCAGAAATGTCCCTGAAATCTATTTGGCATTGTCTGACCTGCTCTACTAAGCAATAAATTCATTGCTGAGAGTTCAGTAACTTTAAGCCCAAAGCAGCTGTTAGCTGCTCAGTAATAGCTCACACACAGCTTTTAACTACTGTCCTAGGGAGAGCAAGAATACGGCTGAGATAGCAGAGTTACAACAAACAGTAGGAATAATGGGAGGGGGAGTTGCCTTCCTCTGCAGAATGGGGCACGGGTCCCCTGCTGGTTTGACTAGAGTAAATGGTGGATTCTATGTAAACCGAAGTCTTTAAATCGTGATTTGAGGACGTCAGTAACTCAGCCAGAGGCTATGGGCCTGTTGCCAGAGTGGCTGGGTGAGGTTCTGTGGCCTGCGGTGAGCAGAAGGTCAGACTAGATGATCATTGCGGTCCCTTCTGGCCTTAAGGTCTGAGTCTGTGAGTTTAAAGTGGCTTGAGATCCTCAAATTAAAGATGACATCAAGTGCAAATGATTGTTATTATGATGTGTTGTGTTAGGCATGGAAAATTAGGGGTGAGGAGGTTATCTCCAGGTCACAAGGCCCTGAGCCCTTGATTTAACCTCCCAGGGGTGCTCAGAGGGTGGGAAGTCTCAGAGCAAAACTGAATTCACCTCTGGATTGATGGAGGACAGTGCATAAGGGAGGCAGCTAGCTGAGCAGCACACAAATGGGAGGGGACTGATGTAGGATGAGCTCATGGGTTCACTCTTGTGTCAGGAGTGGTATCCTCTCGGGACTTGGCTGTGCTCTGCACAGCATGTATTTCATTCAGCCCCAGGCACTGAGCCAGCTCTGACTTTGAAAGCTTCCAGTGTGGCTAATGGCAACAGCAAGGTGCCCTTCATGGCACTCTTGCAATGTGTAGTCTCAACAAGGCCTCAACCTTAGGACCTGGCAAGGAGGGGCCCATGAATCCTTCTAAACGTAATATGGAAACTAGGTGCCAAAGTCAAACCTTACTAGTTTATTCTGCTCCACTGATTATATCCCCCTGGTCCCTCCATGTCTTTGCTGAAGACCTGAGAGCCACCCCAGTTTTGTCCATATTTCAGCCTCTATCTTCAAGGCTTCGAATTCTGGCCAAGGAGGTGTGGGTGGGACTTCCGTTAGACCTTCCCCTATTAATACCACTCCTCAATTATTGAGCAATTCAAAACACTCCCCTCTGCCCCCCAGAGCTGTCAAAGCACTCCCAGGTCCTGCCGACCTGGAGAGCCAGACATCAGGGCTGTGAAGCAGGTTGGGACAGTGGTTTGAGCAGGTGACTGTGAATGAAAACTCCTGGGATCTGTTCTTGCCTTTTTATTATTCATTTATTTGTATTGCAGTAGCGCCTAGGGGGGCCTCAGTATTAGACCAGGGCCCCACTGTGCTGGGTGCTGTCCCAAGAAATAAAAGCTAATTCCCTTCCCCAAGGACCTTCTGGTGTGTGACCCTGGGCAAGTCACAGCACCTCTGTGCCTCAGTTTCCCTGACTGTAAAATGGAGATGAAGTTACCTACCTCATGAGGGGGGCCTTAAGTTTTCACTAGCGCTGGCTGAAAACTGTAATTTGCAGCCCCCAGGGAAATTCCGACATTTCAAACTTTGTTTTTGTGCCTCATCAGGATACAAATATGGAAATTTTTCAAGGAATGGGAAGTTCAGAAAAATTTTGGTTCAAAAATATTTGAATAGAAACAAACCAGGCAATTTGGTTTTGGTTTGCTGCACTGAATGGAAACATTTCTTTTCAGTTTCCTTTGGAATTAAGCTGTGGCCCACAGAGCTGCTGCAGTGTCTCATGGGAGTTGTTGTTCAGGTGCCTCCTGCCTTCATTCTCCTGTATAAATTGGACTTCTTAGCCAGACTACATTTCCCATAATGCACCCTGGTCATGTAAGTCCCATGATGCACTGCATCAGCTCAACCAGGGGGAAGACTCCTATAAGGGGTGGCTTGCCCTGGAAGGTAAATAGGCAGACCAAGAAACAAACAAAAAAACACCTCAAATTAATGCACTATTTTAAAAATCCTGAGATTTTTAAACCATTTTTGCAATTTTGGGGGGTTGGCAACACATGTTTGCTGCTGTTTTGTGGTCCTCTGAATATAAACCAAACCTAGGTCATGCTGACCAAAGCATCCGTAGGCAATATCAGAAAGAAGATGAGTAATTGGAGGGAATCCAGGGAAAGTGCCCAAGAAAGGTGAATAAGTTGGAGGAAATGACTTATAAGGATAACATTAAAAGAATGAAAGCCCTACCACTTGGCTAAATGCCTAAGGGAGACCAGATGCCTCTCTGCAAGCAGTGGATGGGCATAGCAAGTAGGGAGAGGGATTGTTATGGGTTGTATAATGGAACAACCTGCAGTCAGGCCACCTCGGACTGTACGCTCAGCAGATGTCGTGAGGGACATGTATTTACAGGGCATATGTAAGTTAAAGCAACCCCAGGGCTGCTCTAATTTATAGCAGCCTCCCTGTGGCTCTGTAACCCAGAATCCCCATAGCACCAAGAGCTACAGGCACACGCCCTGCCACACCTTCCTTCCCCCAAACCCACTGCTAACATGCCCCTTATCCCAGGGCCTGCCATGCAGGGGCAGTATAGGTTCACTCACCTTGGCCCTATGCTGCATCTGTGCAGGGAGGGTTCTCTCCCAGCCAGTTTCAGCTGCTTGATGCTGCTGGAATGGCACATAGGGGCTGGGGTGTGGGCCAGAGCTGGCCTGTCCACTGGGAAATCTTGGGAGGGGAAATACCCCGCCTGCCACAGGAAGTGGGCTCGTTACGGTTGCCCTCTTCCTTCACAACCAGTGCTTCATTCTTCCTCATCTTCCCCCAGAAGTCTCAGTAGGATAACGGTCTCCTTCACTTCCTGCCCTGGACGCCGGCGTTGCCATGTGCACTCAGAGAACAGCTGCTCCACTTCTGTAGCGGGCAAAAGCAAAGCCAGTGTGACGGGTTGGATCACAGAAACCCACTTGGGAGCTGCCAGCTGATGTGCAAAGACTACTTCTGTTTCTATTCTCCCTGCTAGCTCAGTGGTTTCAGCTCCCTGTCTTGGTGAAGCCAGACACACCCGTCTGCTCCAGCACAGACTCAGGGTCTGAATAACCTGTCTCAAAGCTGCAGGTTTACCTGAGAACAGCTCACAGAAGTCTGCTTGCCCTTAGCACTCAGATGCCCAATTCATAATGGGGTCTAAACCCAAATAAATCCGTTTTACCCTGTATAAGCTTTATACAGGGTAAACTCATAAATTGTTCACCCTCTATAACACTGATAGAGAGATATGCACAGCTGTTTGCTCCCCCAGGTATTAATACATACTCTGAGTTAATTAATAAGTAGAAAGTGATTTTATTAAATACAGATAGTAGGATTTAAGTGATTTCAAGTAGTAACAGACAGAACAAAGTAAGTTACCAAGCAAAATAAAATAAAAT
>QXTE01000120.1:2255938-2339542 GCA_003942145.1 Platysternon megacephalum
CATTACTCACTTGCCAGCACACACATATACAGGAAGACTCACAGGTAAATACAGCCATCTGCAGACAATGGCTCTGGTTAATGGGAGTCATCAAGATTCCAAACCACCATTAATGGCCCACACTTTGCATAATTACAATAGGCCCTCAGAGTTATATTTTATATTTCTAGTTTTAGATACAAGAGTGGTACATTTATACAAATAGGATGATCACTCTCAGTAGATTATAAGCTTTGTGATGATACCTTTTGCATGAAGCATATTCCAGTTACATTATACTCACTTATTATCATGTTTTTATAAAACTATTCCAATTACATTATATTCACTTATGTTTTTACAAAATCATATAGACTGCACAACGTCACAGCCGGTATAAATAACTCCATGTTCTAAAGCGATTTACCTTGCTGGATAAAAGGGGGCGACAGTCCTGGGAGCCCTAAAATTCCTCTGGTGCTGCCAGAAGGGAGGGTCTTTTGTACAGGAACTCCGTGTTATTCAAAACCCCCTTAACAGGTCAGGTGGGAAGTCAACGCTCCAGCACTATATATAAATGTAAGATCGTTATCTAGGAGGAATGGGCTGGAATTAAGCAAAGGAAGTTTTCAGCAGGATTATCAGGAAATGTGTCTCACTGGTGAGACAATCGGTCAGGGTCAAATA
Source organism: Platysternon megacephalum (assembly GCA_003942145.1). Taxonomy (NCBI): domain Eukaryota; kingdom Metazoa; phylum Chordata; order Testudines; family Platysternidae; genus Platysternon; species Platysternon megacephalum. The sequence continues at coordinate 2,256,605 of QXTE01000120.1, forward strand.
GTCTCTCGGGGGAAGGAGTCTTGGTAACCCAGTCACTTGAATCACTTAACGCTGGGTTGAACAAAGAACGCAGGAATGTACAGTAGGCAACAGTCCCACACTGGCCGTTGTGGGCAAGAACTAGAAATAGGTGTTGTCTGCAGAGGTTACCTTCGATAACCAGCATTTGCAAATCTGATGATCTATCACCGTGGGTTGGCAGCAGGGACTGAATCCAAAAATGTCAGCACTAAAAGCATGGCCTACTGTCACCTGAACAATAAGAGTAACTCCATTACCTGTGGCACATGAGAGTCTAGTTTCCGGTGGGCTGTAGTACTTCGGTCTCATTTCAGTTGCTGGGTTGGTGTGCAGGTGCTGGGTGGTGTTGCTGGCCTGTGATAGACAGGAGGTCAGAGTAGATAATGTAATGGTCCCTTTTGGCCATAAACTCTATGACTCTGTGATTACCTGGTAGCAGTAGTAGGCTCTTATCCCCTCCTGTGGACCTACCACTATTAATTAATTAATATTAATAATATATGGAGATATACCTATCTCATAGAGCTGGAAGGGACCCCAAAGGATCATTGAGTCCAGCCCCCTGCCTTCACTAGCAGGACCAATTTTTTGCTCCAGATCCCTAAGTGGCCCCCTCAAGGATTGAACTCACAACCCTGGGTTTAGCAGGCCAATGCTCAAACCACTGAGCTATCATGTCAGCTAAATTGAATAGGATTGGTCCTAGGACTGACCCTTGGGGAACACCACTAGTTACCTCTCTCCATTCTGAGAATTTACCATTAATTCCTACCCTTTGTTCCCTGTCCTTTAACCAGTTCTCAATCCATGAAAGGACTTTCCCTTTTATCCCATGACAGCTTAATTTACGTAGGAGCCTTTGGTGAGGGACCTTGTCAAATACACCCCAGCTTGGCTCTGAATGGGTTAATGTGGGCCGGGCAGGCCAATTAACCCATCTAGTGGGACCTGGAGGGTGAGCCAGGCCTAATTAAGGATGAAGCCCAGCTGGGGAAGGAACTGGGTGATGACCATAAAGACAGGAAGGCTGAAGCAGAAGGGGGCTGCGGGGAGAAACTCTGCAGTCACTCTCTGGGACTAGAGAGTGAAGAGACCAGGAGAGTCAAGGAGGAAGCCCATGGGGAGAGTTGGCTTTGGGATCTTCTCCTGAGCAGAGAAGTCTGGCAGGAGGCCAGGAGAGACATGGAGCAGCCACTGGGGTGGAGCAGGCTCCGGTGCTGAGGAACCCTGATAAAAGGGCACAGTCGGTATTTCCAGGAAGACAGCCCCGGGACTCAACAAGGGACACATACGAGGTAAGAAAGGTGGAGAGCAAGGAGGGCAGAAATTGGGCTAAGTTGGTACTTTTGGTTTGCGATTTACAAGGGGAGCTCTGTGGCTCCGTCCCTTAGAGAAGGGTGAACCGGGAGAGGCCTGCTGACAGGCTATGGTAAGAAGTAGTCCAGGGAGGCAACAGCAAGGAGTCCGATGGAGCAGACCTTGGCTGCTAGTTATAGGGTCCCTGGATTGGAGCCCAGTGTAGTGGGAGGGCCTGGGTTTCCCTACCGGCCACTGGGAAGGTGGGGTGAAGCCCCTGAGAAGTGGATAAGCATGACTGAGATCCCTGAATGAACGGGTATATGGACCACGGGGCCCAGAGTCAAGAGCAGCAGAGCAGACCGAGGAGTTGGACATCTGGTTTTGTTCTACTTTCTGTTACCCCAGAAGGGGTGGGGCTAAACATGAGCAGGCCACGAGAAGAGGCAGACTATGGTGGGACCAGAGCGACTGTCAGCTGCAGATGCTACAGGAGGAGATCCAGCTATGACGTGCCAAGCAGCGAGGGGGTGCTCCAGTGATGAGTCCATCCTTCTGTGGTTTTGCTCTGATTCAGAACAAACATTTTCTAATATTCTCTACGAAATACAGTGGAGCCCTGGCTCCAGGGCAACTCACCTGGCAAACTACCCTGAAAGCCCATTCTCCCATTAGCCCGCCAGGCGGGTGAGCTAGCAGGAAATCAGGCAGGTTTCCGTAGGAAATCTGCCTGGTTTCTGTTGGAACTTCAGCAAAATTGAACCGTCTCTGTGAAACATTTGGATTTCACTGACTTGGCAAATACTGATGAAAAATGTTTCATCAGAATTTTTCCAACCAGCCCTAATACCAACTCTTAATCTAACTATAGTATGTTAGAAACTACAGTTTTGGCCTACATTCAGAAAACCGTAATAACTATGTTGTGTGTTGACTATTTATTGGCAACCACTATCTAATGTCTATAATAATACCCTCTTATAATAATAATATATGGAGATATACCTATCTCCTAGAGCTGGAAGGGACCCCAAAGGGTCATCAAGTCCAGCCCCCTGCCTTCACTAGCAGGACCAATTTTGCCCCAGATCCCTAAGTGGCCCCTCAAGGATTGAACTCACAACCCTGGGTTTAGCAGGCCAATGCTCAAACCACTGAGCTATCCCTCTTCCCAACTACTGAATTCCTATGTGATCCATGAACTACAAAAGGGGAGAGAGAAACAATGCTGGCTGTTACATCGATTAAGGGGCAAGATCTTAAGGGGTTTACAGTCCATACACTAAAATAGCCTGGATCATTCAGTTCCATTTGGATGCTGGAAACCTGTAGTGGGGAAAGGCCACAAATGAGCTCTTAATGAGTATGATCTAATAAAGGTAATCTGCTTCTCTGTGATAAATCAGTAGAGTGATAGAACGTTGATGGACCTATCCATCCCTTTAGAACCAGGAATTGTGTTTTGTCACATATTGATCGTGACTGTTTGATATTAGAGTCTCTAGCACCTGGGTGAACAGGAAGAAAAATCCCTTTTTGAAAGTCCTAAATAGAATCTTCCTTCACCCACATTCACCCCTCTTATTAATTTGTCTTTATATATGTTAATGCTTAGATTTCAAGGCCAGAAGGAACCACTCTGACCATCTAGCCTGACCTCCCGTATAACACAGGCCAGAGAACTGCCCCAAAATAATCCCTAGAGCAGATCTTGCAGAGAACATTAATATTCAAAATACCTCTGCAAGTGAGGTAAGTATTATTAACCTCGTTCATTAAGGATAACATTTTCTAAAGTGCCTTGACATAGAAGCCTGAATCCCATTGACTTCCAGTGAAATATAAACATCTCAGGACTGGAGAACAGCCCCAGATGTTATGGATTTATCCTCACCAAGCTCCTGGGAGATAGGGCAATAGTGTCGTTCTGAGGCACAGAGACATTCTGCCATAGCTTTCCCCACGTCACACAGGGAATTCAGAGCACAACCAGGAACCAGATTTATGTCTATTGGATCCCACGTTATTATCTTAGCCACAAAAACGCCCTTTCCTCCAGAAAGATAATTCCCCCTTCTGCATTGGCCAGGAATCAAACCCCGCCCTCCTGTATGGACGGTACAAATCCTATCACTGAACCCGCTGGACTTCTCCATAGGCCATTTTTGCTAAAGTCTTCCTGGCTTTCTGAGCTAGTGCAGCTCATTTCTCCTCTCTTTGCAGTCCTTTGACTTGCCCGTTTGGTGTTCCCTACTCCTTGCCGATTAATACGCTTGTGGCACCCAGAATTCAGTGAACGAACTCCACTTGTTTCTCATTGTGGTTTTTGCTGGCACTGCACATGCTGTTAAGTGGTCATTCCCTTCCTTGTCACTCCCACCACAGATGAGCATATGCCTGCCATCCCCACAGCTGTTACGCATTCACTTAATCGTAGCATCAAAGGAGCTGTTTAGCCAGAATCCCACGGGACACTGGCTTAATTGACAAATAGGCCGTTTACTCAGATCACCCCCGTGCCCAGTGTAGTGCTCATGTGCCCTTCCTTCTAGCGAACCCCAACATCAAACGCATCGCAGTGCCAGGCAGGCCGGCAGGCTTATTCACTGGCAGAGATCTCGTCTTTCCGGGAACTGTTGGAAGCAAGTCATGTGGCTTCCTTGAGACGCTGGGTGACCTTGCTTTCCTCCTCTGAGCCATGGGAAGGCATGTGGTGTGTTACTCCGCCATTCCAGCAGCCGGGTTTCTGGAAAACTCCAAGGGCAATTCAGGAAGCTTGGTGCAGAACGTAAGAAACTGACCCTTTTCGCAAGGTCTCCAGCTGGGGCCCATAAATCCCTCCGAGAGGGAGGAATTTCATAGAATCATAGAAGATTAGGGTTGGAAGAGACCTCAGGAGGTCATCTAGTCCAACTCCCTGCTCAAAGCAGGACCAACCCCAACTAAATCATCCCATCCAGGGCTTTGTCAAGCCTGACCTTAAAAACCTCTAAGGAAGGAGGTTCCACCACCTCCCTAGGTAACCCATTCCAGTGCTTCACCACCCTCCTAGTGAAATAGTGTTTCCTAATATCCAACCTAGATCTCCCCCACTGCAACTCCTCCACCTTTTCTCCCCCGCCTGTCCTTCCTGAACAGTTTATACCCATCCATGACAGTGCTCCAGTCATGTGAGCTACCCCACCAAGTCTCTGTTATTCCAATCACATCATAGTTCCTTGACTGTGCCAGGACTTCCAGTTCTTCCTGCTTGTTTCCCAGGCTTCTTGCATTCGTGTACATGCACCTAAGATAACTAGCCAATTGCCCGGCTTTCTCAGTATGAATCAGGAGGCCCCCCCATTGCACCCTCCTCCTTGTGTTTCCTCCCGGTATCCCTCTTCCCCGCTTAGGTCACTGTTCCCCGGCAAACCTAGTTTAAAGCCCTCCTCTCTAGGTTAGCAGGCCTGCCTGCGAAGATACTCTTCCCTCTCTTTGTTAGGTGGATCCCATCTCTTCCTAGCAATCCTTCTTCCTGGAACAACATCCCGTGCTCGAAGAATCCAAAGCCCTTCCTCCAACACCACCTGCATAACCACGCATTTACCTCCACAATTCGACGGTCCCTACCTGGCCCTTTTCCTTCAACAGGGAGGATGGACTTGCGCCTCAAACTCCTTTATCCTTCTTCCCAGAGCCACGTAGTCTGCAGTGACCCACTCAAGGTCATTCCTGGCAGTATCATTGGTGCCCACATGGAGAAGTAGGAAGGGGTAGCGGTCCGAGGGCTTGATAGGTCTCGGCAGACACTCCGTCACATCCTGAATTCTAGCTCCAGGCAAGCAGCACACTTCTCAAGTCTCTCAGTCTGGTCATCAGATGGATGACTCTGTCCCCTTTAGGAGGGATTCCCCGACCACCACCACCCATCTCCTCCTCTTGGGAGTGGTGATCATGGAACCCCCATCCTTAGGACAATGCATCTCATGCCTTCTGGTCGATGGGGTCTCCTTCTGATCCCTTCCCTCAGATGGCTCTTCCAAGTCATTCTCTGCAGTAGTACCTGTGCAGAGAGCCTGAAAACAGTTTCTGACCTCTATGTGTACTGGAGGTACATGGGTTCTCCTCATTCTTCTTCTGGAGGTCACATGCTGCCAATTTTCTTCCCCGTTCTGCGCTGCCCTCTCTGATTCTTCGGCATGTTCTGCCTCCAGAACCATCTTCAATGCCTCATCTGGAGCTCGGCCCCAGGCCCACCCGAAGCTCATCCTAGGATTCCCCAAACTTGCCAAACCTGGGTCAGATTTATGGTTCACATCACAACTTGCTCTCAACCCTAAACTAAGAGTCAGTCAGGCCTGTTAGCTTCTGGCCCACATTAGAGCCATGCCACTCTAGGAGGAGCTCCTAGAGGAACCGTGGGCATGGGTCATTACCCTGCATCCTTCTCATCCCTCGCCCCACCCTGCCCCTCCTCTGGGCTGGCTAGCTCCCCAGGGTGGGCTAGCCGGAGTTGCGATCTTTCCTGGGTTTCCCCAGCACCACCACAGCACTCGGGGCGTGGCTGTGGACAACCTGGCAGTATAGCTGTAGCCTGCCTACAAACGCTGGTTCACTTCCACACACCGTGTAATCAATTACCCCGCTCGCTAAAACCACAAGGAACTAGAAGCCGGTCTTCAGGCCATGCTGTGTTCTCACCAGTGCGCGTATGCAGCATTTCCTTAGCGGTTCCTCTAAACAGAGAAGGGAGAGCCTTTTTGGTTGAGAAGGTTCAGTAGCTGGAAACTGCAGCCCCCCCCGGAACTGGGTACAACATCCCCTGAGAAAATAGAGTAGCAAACTGACCTGCATGCGTGTCTCTTTCTGCCCTCTACTGGGTGGAATCAGAATCGCGTGTGTGTGTCATAAGACCTATACTCCTCTCAACTATTGGTGATACTTGTTTAACTCAAATAGTGGGGCCTGCACTTTTGGAGCAGGAGTATTTGAATTCTGTCCCCCCGTGGCTGAAAAATTCCCAGCACGCAGCAGAATGACAACCATCAAGTCCTAGGCAGCCACTGCTTTGGTACAATTTTTTTGTCAAAAATTGCCTTTAAAATGAAAACCAAAATCTCAGGGAACTCATAGGCTCTTGGTCAATATTTTTTAACTTTTATTTTTTGGATCCATTTAAAAATATTGAAGAGCTTCATGCTACATTTTTTTTTCGCTCTTAGTGCAACGGGAAAGATTTCATGGCCAACACATGTTATCATCTGGGATTTTCGAGCTGGGATGCTTGACTGTAATTGGTCACATAAGTCACATGGCATTGGGATCAGCCTTCGTATTGGCTTTGCCTGTATTGCCAGGGGATTTAGCAAAAGCCTCTTCCACTCCCTCTCTCCGCGTCCTTGCTCTCACACCATCACTCTTGTCCCTCTCCTGCCCACCTTCCCTGCCCCTCTGCCTCTCTGTCTTCCTTGCTATTTCTGCCATTGGGCTACAGTGAGAGAAATTCTCTCTGTCTTAAACGGAGCAACCAGGTTAATCGCCTGCGAGTCCACAAACACCTTGAGCAATTCCCACTTATACCCCAAAATGCCATAATTGATTCAATCGGCACAGCCAACGTCAAGAAGAACCCCAAATATGAACCGACTAGGGACAGAATGAAAAGACTCCGGTGGTAACCTGGAGACACAGCAGGGCTCAGTTTGTGGCCAGCTGGAGGCCCAGAGAAATGGCAACAGCAGAACGGGAGTAAGAGCATGGCTAGCAGAGGAGCTCCACCCTTGGGGGGACTTCGACAAACAACCAGCTAAGAGTCCCTCAGCAGCATGGCTTACATCGGAGCACTTGTAGCATGGGGTCTCTGTAAAGATCACCCAAAGTTTTATCGCAATGCTTGGTTAACTGTTTTGACTCGGAGTCAAGTTGCGAGCTGCAGAGTTTCAGAGGCAGCTGGGCCAAACCAATTAGGGTAGTTCTAAGTGTATCAAAATCTTTGTGCAGCTCTAATGCACCAGGAGATCAGAGGCAAGAAAGCCTTGTAATTGAAGAAACCAGCCCCAGATGTTTGAGGCAAGTGGAAGAAGCAGGGGTGAAAGTAGCACAGAGGACTTACCAGTATGGGAGCCCGGCTCTGGGGCCCCGGGAAGGGGCAGGGCCTTGGGCGGAAGGGGCGGGGCTGGGGGGGATCAGCCTCCCACAGCCAACCCATCTGCGTTGCCTGGGGCTCTGGCCGCAGCAGTGGTGGCCAGGAGCCCCGGGCCCTTTTAAATTGCTGATTGTCCATTGGGTGCAGCGATGGCCAGAACAGTCAGCATAAAGATGACCAAAGACCAGTCTTGGGAGGTGCTGAGCCCCATCAGGATTCATTGCATTCAATGGGAGCTAAGGATGCCCATGCATCACGCAGGCAACGTGGTGACAACCATGAGGTCACCAGGCCCAGATCCTCAATGATTGAAATCAATGGGAGTTAGAGCCTTAAATACATGTGAGGATCTGAGTCCTGGGGCCTGAGCCAACCCCGGTAGAATCCGCTGCTGGTGCTGAGAAGAGCAACAAAAATGATTAATGATCTAGAAAACATGACCTAGGAGGGAAGATTGAAAAAATTGGGTTTGTTTAGTCTGGAGAAGAGAAGACCGAGAGGGGACATGATAACAGTTTTCAAGTACAGAAAAGGTTGTTACAAGGAGGAGGGAGAAAAATTGTTATTCTTAACCTCTGAGGACAGGACAAGAAGCAATGGGCTTAAATTGCAGCAAGGGAGGTTTAGGTTGGACATTAGGAAAAAACTTCCTAACTGTCAGGGTGGTTAAGCACTAGGGTTGCCAACTTTCTACCCACACAAAACCAAACACGCTTGCCCCGCCTCTCGTCTGAGGCCCTGCCCATGCCCCACCCCTTCTCCAAGGCCCCGCCCACTCCATTTCCCCACACACACATTGCTCGCTCTCCCCACCCTCCCTCACATGCTCATTTTCACTGGGCTGGCTCAGGGGTCTGGGGTGCGGGAGGGAGGAAGTGAGGGCTCCGGCTGGGGGTGTGGGTTGGGATGCGAGAGGGGGTGTGGGCTCCAGCTGGGGGTGCGGGCACTGGGATGGGGGCAGGGATGAGGGGTTTGGAGTATGGGAGGGGGCTCCAGGCTGAGGCAGGGGGTTGGGGTGTGGGAGGGGGTACTTGCTCTGGGCTGAGGGTGTGGGTTCCAGGGTGGCACCAGAAATGAGGGGTTTAGAGTGTGGGAGGGGGGCTCCGGGCAGGGGGTTGGGGTTCAGGGGGGTGAGGGCTCCGACTGGGGGTGCAGGCTCTGATGTGGGGCCAGGGATGAGGGATTGGGGGTGAAGGAGGGTGCTCTGGGCTGGGACCGAGGGATTCGGCGTGCGGGAGGGGGATTGGAGCAGGGGGTTAGGGCGGGGGGCGGGCTGTGAGGTAGGGAACCTTTTTTCTGTCACGGGCCATTGACCCACAGAAAAAAATCAATCGTGGGCCACTCACCCGCCGGGGTGGCCCCAAGACCAAGGGTTTCTCCCCTGCAACGGGGCGAGCCAGCGCTCACGGCTCCTGCCCAATGGGGGGACATCACAGGCCAGATGAAATTAACCCCGGGGCTGAATCTGGCCCGGGCCCTAGGATCCCCACCCCTGATGGGGGTCATGTCGGCTGCGCAGAGCGGAGGCTAGCAGGGAGCCTGCCTTAGCCCTGTTGCGCGGCCAGGATCCCTTTTCGACCAGGTGTTCCGGTCAAAAACCGGACACCTGGTCACCCTATTAAGCACTGGAATAAATTGTCTGGGGAAGTTGTGGAATCTCCCTCATTGGAGATTTTTAAGAGCAGGTTAGACAAACACCTGTCAGGGATGGTCTAGAGCAGGGGTCGGCAACCTTTCAGAAGTGGTGTGCCGAGTCTTCATTTATTCACTCTAATTTAAGGTTTCGCGTGCCGGTAATACATTTTAACGTTTTTAGAAGGTCTCTTTCTATAAGTCTATAGTATATAACTAAACTATTGTTGTATGTAAAGTAAATAAGGTTTTAAAAATGTTTAAGAAGCTTCATTTAAAATGAACTTAAAATGCAGAGCCCCCCCAGACTGGTGGCCAGGACCCGGGCAGTGTGAGTGCCACTGAAAATCAGCTTGTCTGCCACCTTCGGCACGTGTGCCATAGGTTGCCTACCCCTGGTCTAGATAATACTTAGTGCTGCCATGAGTGCAGGGGATGGGATGCACTCATGGTGATGATGATGACCTGTTCTGTTCGTTCCCTCTGGGGCACCTGGCACTGGCCACTGACGGAAGACAGGATACTGGGCTAGATGGACCCTTGGTCTGACCCAGTAGGGCCATTCTTATGTTCTTATGACTAGATGACCTCTCAAGGTCCCTTCCAGTCCTATGATTCTATCATGGGAACCATATCAATAGATAGAACTAAGCTTATAATTGCCAGGCTTAGATGGGTATAAAAGAGCAAACTGCAAAAAGGAAGAGAGGTGGTTCAGGGTGGGGTCTGACAAGGTGCTATGGGATGAAATGAAGGAAAGGAAACTTTAGGCTGAATATCAGGAAATGTTTCCTGGCGGTGAGAAATATGAGCTGAGGAACGGTTCTCCCCCCGGGGGAAGCACTGGGAAGAGTTATGGCTTGAGTCATGTTAGTGCTGAATTGGACGGAGTGCTAGATAATAGAATACAAAGGAACAATCCCGTGTTGCTCCTCAGGGGATGGAAGAGATGAGCTCAGAGGTGTTCTTTCCACCTCTAATCTCTCAGCTATCACTCAGAGCGGGGCTGGCGTGGGGGATAGATGGAAATGTTGAGATCAGGCCCTCTGTATCCTTAGCTGTCCCTCGGAACAGAGAGAAAAACACTAAGACCTAGACATGGTTCACACACCAGAGCCTGAGCGGTGTCCCGAGTGGGTCCTTGCGGGGAGGGAGTTCAAAGCCCGCATCTGAGCACACCAAGCAAGAGTCGTTCGTGACCTCAGCAGAGTGTCTCCGAACCCGCAGGGCTCCCTGATGGTCTGATTCCTTTTGAAGGAGAGCCGCTCCCTCAGAACATACCTGGTAAATCCTGCAGTCCTCAGCGCCATGCTACAAACGGGGGGCAGCCTGTGCCCTTCCCTAGCACATGCTGCTCATTCGCTGTGCACAATGGGGACAGTCCAGGGGGACTTTGCTTCTCGGATACAATGATACTTCACGCCCCTGTAGGACCTTTCCTTTCCAGTGACCCCCTCATCCCCCCATGGCACCGTCCATTCCCAGGCCTGTACATCACAGGCATTATTTATTTAAGCCTCGCGATGCCCCCGCAACGTACCTGTGGCCAGTTAGGCCTTCGTAGTTGTGACCCTGCTGCACAGCCTGGTCACTTGGCAATTCATGGCAGCAGTAGGGTTAGGACTCAAATCTCCACGCTCCAAACCCCCAGACCCTACCTGGGCTAACTGTCCATCGATGGTTAGCAGGATTAGACCGACGACACACAGCTCGATGGTTTGACAAAGCATGCTTGTCTTAATGTTATAGCCTGGGAAGCACAGGGAGGGGAAGTGACTTGCCCGTGGCCAAAAACTGAGTCAGTGGCAAAGCCAAGCGCTCCGCCCCCTGCAATAGGAGCCCAGAGCCTGCTCTTTCACCACAAGCACAGGGCTCTGAATCAGATTTGGAAACAGCAGTTTGCTTCTGCTTCTTGAGAATTTAGCATTTGGTTTGTATTAGGGCACACACTCTGTATGAGAGTGACACACTGTGCCAAACAGCCAGGCCCTTGTTCAATGCGTGCTGGGCTGTTTCAGTATCTTTCTACCTGGATAGGTCTGATGTCTGTGAGTTCCACCCGTGAATTGATAGCAGAGCTAGCTTTAGGGACTCCGGACTGAAGGCTCCCCCATCCCCCCGATCCCTGTTGAAAGGAGGGCAGTTTGTGGGACGGTGCCAGACCTAATGAAGGAAGAGTTCTGGAACCAAGTGCATTATTTGGATCACAGCAGCACCAGGCTGAGATCAGGGCCATATTGAGCTAGTCTTAGAGGTTTTTAAGGCCCGGCTTGACAAAGCCCTGGCTGGGATGATTTAGTTGGTGTTGGTCCTGCTTTGAGCAGGGGGTTGGACTAGATACCTCCTGAGGTCCCTTCCAACCCTGATCTTCTATGATTCTAGTCTCTGTACAGACACATAGCGAGAGACAGCACCCTGTGCCACAGAGCCCCCCCCTCAGAAAGAGACAAAGGATGGGAAGGGGAACACAGGCACAGAGACTGATCCAGTCACAGCCAGGACGAAAACACCCGTCTCCCGAGTCCCTGTCTACTAGACCACATCGCCTCTCACACCAGTGCCAGCACTTCCTGGCAATCCATGCCGCGCTAGCAGGGTAACATTCGATACAATTGTGGAGTGACTCCAGGGCCCGCTCGGATGAATCAGCGCTAGTAAAACCCTGCAGGAAGATGTAACATCGTCGCTGTTGAGTCTTATTAGCAGGTGAATCTTACCTCCAGCCAGGATATAAGAGGGCTTTAGGCACAGAGGGAACTAGGATCTTGGACAGAGAAGGCCTGCAGGGAAATCCCTAGGCACAGTCAAGCAGGGTGGGGGATAGGGTGACCAGATGTCCTGATTTTATAGGGACAGTCCCGATCTTTGGGGCTTTATCTTATACAAGTGCCTATTACCCCACCCCCTGTCCTGGTTTTTCACACTTGCTGTCTGGTCACCCTAGTGGGGGAAATTAGGGTAAGGTTTATAGCTAAGAATTTGAACTTGGGACACTGCAAAAGGGCCTGATTTTTAGACGGTGGGTGATCAGAACTTTCTGAAAATTGGGTCTCCACATCACTGTTTAAAACCTTGGTCTGTGTCTGGTTGCTGTTGCGATTGTGTTGCCAACGCAGCCAGTCCCAGGAAGGGAGTACACTTGGACTGTACACAGTGTATGTGTGTTCTCTTCAGAGCAGGGTGTGAACTTTCCTTGCTTACAATAACACTTTCCGCTTGACACCATCCATTCAAGCACGCTCTTATGCTTCATGCAGTGATGACACTCGGGACATTTCTCATAACAGATTATTCTCAAGTGTTGGCTCGTAGGAACGGAGAGCTGCATGAGCAGTGTCAAGAGGCTGAGAATGGCTGATAGAAAGCAGTACGCAGAGAGGGAGGAAGGATGGCCTTGTAGCAAAGTTGCTGGACTTGGAGTTCAGTTCTTGGTCTGCCACAGATTCTATGTGACCTTGGGCACATCACTTAATCTCTATGTGCCTCGATTCTCTATAATGCTCCTTTCTCCCCACCTTTCTCTAGTCTGATTGTAAACCCTTTGGGGTGGGGGTTGTCTGTTACTCTGTAACTGTTCAACACCCAGCACAATCACCTTAGCTGGGGCCTCCACATGCTGCAGTAGCACTTAAATACTCTTGTGATTCTAAGACTTTCCTCTTCTGGGGTGCAAGGGTGGGCCCCTAACCTCTGTCCGACCTGCATTACAAATTCCAGTCTGGCACACCTGCCACCAGCCTGAACATCTTCCAGCAGGTGGGCATCAGTCTCCCTCCTTGGAGACTGGGGGTTAAAGCAGCGGCCTAGGGCAAAGGAGAGCTGATTTCTATTCCTGGCTCTGCCACTGCCTGGCCGGTCAGTTCATGTCTCCGTGCCTCAGTTTCCCCACCTGTAAAATGGAGATAATGATACTGACCCATTTGGTAAAGCGCTTTGAGATTGACTGATGGAAGGAGCTGGGAATTATTACCCTATTCCCATCTCTATCAGAGAATTTTACTTAATAGGGAAAGAAACCTGAGATCCACCCTCACCAAATCCATGCTGACTCCTTGCACGGCCTTGTGAGTGCAGCAACAGGCTCCCCCGGCAAGGCAAGCTCAACCGCTCACCCCTCCAGTGGTGTCAATCAATGCAGCTCCATTGATTTCCATAGTGCTCTCCAGGCAATCTGACCCAGGGCGGCCGGTGCTTTTGTGCCTAGAGCCAAAAACCCAGCGTCCAGCCGGGTAACCCCCCAAATGAACTTGTGAGCAGCTAAGGTGAACGTGAATCCTTTTGCCTGAAGCTATTTTCTGGACAGTGCCTCTCTGCTGCACGTTTTGGGCTGGTGTATGCGAATGAACTTGACCTTCTAAAATCTGGACCAAATTCTGTCTCAGTGAAGCCATTGCTACTGGCTTCAGTGGGACCAGTATTTCCTCTGCAAGGCAATTTGATTTCCAGTGGTGGTGAGTGGTTCCAGATTAACAGTTCTGCAGATGGAAACTCTCTGGTCACCCACTGACTGCTGCAAGTGACAGCTAGGAAAGGCCTAGCGTGCCAGCGAGGCCGTCTTCTGGCCAGGGCTGCATTTTCCCCTACAGGACAGTGCTTCATATTTTGTCCACTCCCGGTTTAAAAGTCCCAAGGGAGGCAACTCCCCTGCAGAGACTATTCCACCCCCTCACACATCTCCCCAGCAGGACCATTTTCTTGCTATTCCCTCTACATTTTCCCTTTAATTCCATCCTATAGCTCCTCGTTCTAATGCCACACACCTCGCTAAACCAAATGCATTCCAGCAGCTTTCACTCTACAGTGTTTGACACTAGAAAGGCGGCTTTAGGGAGGAAGGATGGGCTAGGTGTTAAAGCAGTGGCCTGGGGCAAAGGAGAGCTGATTTCTCTTCCTGGCTCTGCTGCTGCCTGGCCACTCAGTTCAGAACTCTGTGCCTCAGTTTCCCTACCTGTAAAATGGGGATAATGATACTGACCTACTTGACAAAGTGCTTTGAGATTGACTGATGAAAGGAGCTGGGAATTATTACCCTATTCCCACTTCTGTCAGAGACTCCCTAGGTGATTATGAGCAAGTCCGCAAAGGTATTCAGGCTCCTAATTCCCTTTGATTTCAAAGGCAGTCAGGAGCCTAAACCCTTTCGAGGATCTGGGCCTCTGGGCGGCGGTTGCCCACATGTAAAACAGGGATGCCAGCATTCCCAGGGCTGTTGGGAGCATACGTTCACTAACGTGGGGGAGATGCTTACATACCATAGCAATGGGGGCTGTATACATAGATAGGTCTGTTTCCGGTCACCGTGCCCTGGTGTCTGAGATCACAGCAGTATTTTCTCTAGCCTGAGCACAGCAGGTATCTCTGCTGAATGTTCATGTTGACAAACCATTTTCTTAGGCATTCTTACCGCCCTCTCTGGGCTCCCTGTCCTGGGTACTTTATATCCTTCAGATATTCATAGGTTGTTACATCGGAATCCTCACCCAGCGAATCCGGACATAACTAACTCGGTTTGTTCCCCTGTATAAATCAACCCCTCCCAACTCGTGATCCCTGTTGTTGGTCTGTGAGCAGGTGCTGCTCAATCAGGAGCCATGTAAATCCCCTCCCCTTTCCCTGCCAGCTGTTCCTCCCAGGCACCGCAATCTGGGCTTCTCATTGCGAAATGCACCGGATGAGTTATTAATTGCTACAAGTTCTCTCCCTCCTGACATCTCCGGGGAAGGGAATAGAAAGTGATATGTGGGACAAGGGCAGAGAACACTGACCTGATGCCAGCTGATTGGCCTGGGTTTATTGCTAATCTGCTAATTGCCTCAGAGTTTTCCTCCTCCTCAGCTGTCACTCAACAGCTCGCCAGAGACTTTGTTCATTCGCTTTTCGTGCCTGTAAATGAGTTTGGAATGAGATCCAGTCCCCACCGTCGAGCAGGTACATGCCCTGCCATGTGCGCATAAACAGCTCGACCATCCCAGCTGCACGTACCTGCTCAGGGCTCAGCATCCTTGCACGAAGGTTTTGGGAAGTGAGTAGTGGTGAACTTCTCCTCCTCTTCCTCAGTCAGGATGGGCAGATGAACAGGGGATCCTGCTTCTAGATGCCAGGGAAAGGAGACACAGAGCGAACAGGAGCAAATTTTAGTTATTATGGTGCCGTGGGATGGATGGATGGATACTATGGGTGGAAGGAAGGATGGGTAGATGGATGGATGGTCAGATCGAGAAGTACTACACTTAGGTGGAAAAAATCAAATGCACAACTGCAAACTGGGGAATAAGTGGCTAGGAGGAAGTGCTGCTGAAAAGAAGCTGGGGGTTATAATGGATCATAAATTGAAAATGGATGATTTAGTTGGGGATTGGTCCTGCTTTGAGCAGGGGGTGGGGACTAGATGACCTCCTGAGGTCCCTTCCAACCCTGATATTCTCTGATTCTATGAGGCAACAATGTGATGCAGTTGTGAAACAAGCTGATATCATTCTGGGGGTTATTAACAGGAGTGTCGTATGTAAGACATGGGAGGTCATTGTCCTGCTCTGCTCGGCACTGGTGAAGCCTCAGCTGGGGTCCTGTGTTCAGTTCTGGGCACCACACTTTAGGAAAGAGGTGGATAAATTGGAGAGAGTCCAGAGGAGAGCAAAAAAAAACGATTAAAGATTATTAGAAACCTGACCTATGAGGAAAGGTTAAAATAACCTCGACTTGTTTAGTCTTGAGAAAAGAAGACTGAGGGGGGGGCCTCACAACAGTCTTCATATGTGCTAAGGGCTGTTATAAAGAGGACGGAGATCAACTGTCCTCCACGTCCACTGAAGGTAGGACAAGAAGCAGTGGGCTTAATCTGCAGCAAGGGAGAGTCAGGTTGGATATTAGGAAAACTTTCTAACTCTCAGGGTAGATAAGCTCTGGAACAGGCTTCCAAGGGTGGTTGTGGAATCCCCAGCATGGAAGAACAGGTTGGACAAACACCCGTCAGGGATGGTCTAGATTTACTTGGTCCTGCCTCGGTGCAGGGGGCTGGACTTGATGACCTCTCAAGGTCCTTTCCATGATTCTGTGCTAATTGTAGCCAATTAGTTCATTCTATCATCCATTTATCATTGTGTTATTTAGTGTTATGGTCAATTCATAAGCTATTTTATATATAATCACTGTATGCTACATAGTTTTAAAGTGTAGGATTATAGAAGTATAAGACTGACAAGTATTTAGGAATAATGAGTGTGTATTAGGTAAAATAAAGCATGGTTGGAATGCAAGGCCTACAGGCTGAGATCTGTAAGATTTTAGCTTTGCCAGAGTAGGCCATAGGCTTAAGGATGCTTGACATGACTGGGCGACCCTTTGCCAGTGAGGTTACAAGATTACTGGAAAGAATGTGCCAATAGGTGATGTTATGGAAAAAATAGACTGCAATAGCCCACAAAACACCTGATTGTAACATAACAGAAAGTTCTGTTCTGAGCACAGGTTACCATGGACACATGTTGTGCTGAGATGCTAATGAGAATAACGGGAATTAAGACAACAACCTATGACAAACAGGGCACTCCTATATTCATGGGTCATGGAGGTACAGATAAGGAGAAGAGGGTTGAAACCCTCATGCATGTGCATAAGGTGTTAGGCGTGGTCAGAACAACAATATAAAAGAGGTTCCCTGGTTGGGTAGAAGTGGGAAGACCCAAAGGGATGACCTATGGGAAACCCCAGCAGGAACCACCCTTTATCAATGATCATCTTTCGAGAGATCCATCAGGCCTTAGACTATCTTTGGGGATGTGAGTATGACTACAGGCTTGGTCATTGTGTGGGTTTTTGTCGGATTTATATATGCATGGGTAATTATAACTTCCCTTCTTGCTTTAATGAAACTTGCAATACAGATAAGACTTTGTACATGTGATTGCATCGGTGGTCACTATCCTTGATCTTCACGGAGTCTCCACATTTGAGAAAAGCATCAGAGATGATTTTCATAGAATCATAGACGATCAGGGTTGGAAGGGACCTCAGGAGGTCATCTAGTCCAACCCCCTGCTCAAAGCAGGACCAATCCCCAACTAAATCATCCCAGCCAGGGCTTTGTCAAGCCTGACCTTAAAAACCTCTAAGGAAGGAGATTCCACCACCTCCCTAGGTAACCCATTCCAGTGCTTCACCACCCTCCTAGTGAAAAAGTTTTTCCTAATATCCAACCTAAACCTCCCCCATCCAACCTAAACCTCCCCCTTTCACTCTGTTGAGCCTCAAACCGTAGCCACAGGAGCTGAGCCCATCGTGGTTCAATACAAAATCGCTGAATTCAATTTATAGTTTATAAAAGGCTACGTTCTAAAGTTACTGTGGATTGAAGGAAGGATGGGTGGATAGATACGAATAACTGGTTTAGTTGCTGCAATGCGGCCACTTTCGGTCCAAGGGAATCCTCATTTATTATCTTTATCTGTACAATGACTGTTGTTGCCCACCTCGGCAGAAAGCCTAAGGATTGGCTGGGGAATGGAGAGTGAACACTTAAGGGAGGTCCCGCCACATACGGTTGAATTATACTGGTGGAAGCTCACGCTGTGTTTTGGTTTTCCCTGGGGAGGTTGTGCCGGTTGCTGCCACCAGCCGTACTGAAGCTGAGTTGGCTGTTCCTGAGGATTAAGCTAGGAGATGCATCTGGCAAATATACATCAGGGAGAAATTATCATTATTATTATTATTAAATGTACACTTATGCCTTGAAGCCCCAGCTGAGATCACTGGCCCATTGCGGTAGGCGTTGTACATATGTACTGCCAACAGACCTGGGATCTCTGGAGCTCAGTGTATGAGCTTCTACAGCATGAGCTAAAAGTCACCTTGTTATCAGCTAAGGATGTAGCAGACTCATTAATCTCTAAACCCTGGTCTACACTGGGGGGGAGGGGGTATCGAACTAAGTTACGCAACTTCAGCTACTTGAATAACGTAGCTGAAGTCGACGTACTTAGATCGACTCACCGTGGTGTCTTCACCGCAGTAAGTCGACTGCTGCCGCTCCCCCATCGACTCCCCCTGCGCCTCTCGCGGCGCTGGAGTACAGGAGTCGATGGGAGAGCGCTCGGGGATCGATTTATCGCGTCTAGACGAGACGTGATAAATCGATCCCCGCTGGCTCGATCGCTTCCCGCCGATCCGGCGGGTAGTGTAGACATACCCTAAGTGGTCTAGGTGTCACTAGAAGAGGATAGAGCACCACACCCAGTAGGCATGGGTTACACGTACACACAGTGAGAGACTCTTAAGTAGCCATGGGCTGAGATGCAAAATATTGTCATGGATGAAAAAGTGTTTAAGAGACAGCAAACGAACAGTAGGAATAAATGCTGAGTTTTCATCATGGCAAAAGGTTAACAGCAGGGACCTCTGGGTACTGTATCAGGCCTAGTGTTTTTAATATATTTATCAATTATCTGGAAAGGGGGGGGCCACAGGTGAGTGGTGAGATAGCAAAATTTGCAGATGACACAAAGTTATTCAGGTTAGTCAGATCCAGAGAGGACTATGAGACACTTCAGAGAGACCTAACCCAGCCGGGTGAACGGGCGATGTGCCGGTGAATGAAATCCGGTGTTGATAAATGCAAAGCAATGCACATTGGAAGGTAAAATTGGAACTGCTCATACATGGTACTGGGTTCTAGATTAACTGTGTCCACTCAAGAAATGACCCTGGGCATCTTTGTGGGCAGCTCAGTGGAGACCTCTGCTCAACGTGCAGCTGTGGTCAAAAAGCAAGTGAGATGTTCAGATGCGTAAGGAATGGGTGGGGATGTAATACAGAAAATATGACAATGCCAAGTCACCGGAGCGGCCTCATCTGGATCCTGTATGCAGGATGGGCATCCCATCTCCTAAAGGACAGTGCAGAACTAGAGGGGGTTCCGAGAAGGGCCAGGGGAATGATCAAGGTCCTGGAAAAACTATACTTGCTCCTGTATTTTTCACTTCATGCATCTGATGAAGTGGGCTCTAGCCCACGAAAGCTTCTGCCCAAATAAATTTGTTAGTCTCTAAGGTGCCACAAGGACTCCTCGTTGTTTTTGCTGATACAGACTAACACAGCTACCACTCTGAAATCTCCCAGGGAGAGAGATTGAAAAGACTAGGGTTGTTACCGTAGAGAGGAGACAAGAAGGGGCATGATCCAGGTAACTCAGTGTAGAATTAGACAGCAGAGCTCACTGCCACGGGGTGCCGTTGAGTGGGATTCAAAGATGCACAGGACATTAATATGGAGAACAAGAATATCCAGAGTTAATGCAAAAACAGTGCTTTGAAAGGGATAAGAAACTCATGCTGCAGAGCCTAAACCAGTGAGGACAACTGTTAAGGATTAGGACGACACCTTCCGGGGGAGGGGGGGGCACATTATCCTACATCCGCTTACTATGGGGTTCGTGCGACTTCCGCTGAAGCATCTAGTGCTGGCCACTGCCAGAGAGCGGATACTGGGCTAGATGGGCCTTGGATCTGATCCTGGCTGGCAGTCCCTGTGTTCCTATGAGAGACAGCCCCTACCCCACAGAGGTTACAGTGTGAGTAGACAGACTATTAATATCCCAGATGGGGAACTATGGCACCGGGGAGATTAAGGACTTGCCCAGCGTCACACAAGGATCCTGTGTGGAGCAATAATTAGAATCCCAATCTCCTGAGTCCTAGTCCAGGGGCTTCTCTACAAGCCCATCCTTCCTCTTCCTCTGCAACCGTAGCTCCTCTGAGGGCGCCCATGGTCAGACTACTTAGGTGTCCTGAAGGAGTTGGTGTGGTTCCCTTCAGCTCTGACACCTCGATCCCTTGGGTCAAATCCAGCCCGGCCTCGAGAGTAGGACAAACCACAGATGTGGGCGGGGTGCCGACAGCAGAGCTCTGGCTTCCCAGTGAGCAGCCAAGGAAGAGAGAGGAAAGGTTTTCATGGCCACATTCCCTGGGTATCACGTCCTCTGTGTTCACTGAAAGCAAAAAGAGCGTGTCCCACGGGATTGCTGACTGGCTGCGAGCAATACCTTCCGTAGCACCACGGCAGGTGCTCTGCAAACATTAGTGAAGCCGCATAGCACCAGCCGGAGGAAGGCGAGACACTAGCTGGCTGCTCTAGATAACGCGGGGACTGGGGTTCTTTAGATTCTTGGCCTTCTTCCGCACCCCTTGGGGCCACTCGGGTGGTGCAAAGGGAGCAGAAGCTGCCTGCAGTTCCCCTGCTGGGGATTCCCCAGCAAATGCAGTCAGGGTCACTGGCTCTTGCACCTCCCTTCCTTCAGTCTCCAGCACAGGGTGGAGAAGGGGCAGGTTGGAAGCCTGTAAGGGCAGCGAGACGGTGTGGCTGGAGCCTGCTGTGCTCCGGTTATCCCCAGCTGGCGTGTGGTCCCTTGGGCACCGATGCCAGCTAATGCACATTAGCGCTCAGGGACATAAGACTGGCAGGGACCTCCTGGGTCACTGAGTCCAGTCCTGTGCTTTCCCAGGCAGTCCTACAGGCCACACCGTCTAGTCTTCAATACTGTTTTAAATAGTTTAAGTAATGGGATAGCCACTCTTTCCTTAGGGAAGACCCTATTAATCTAGCAGGTCTTGCTCCTAGGCCATGCGGAGGAAGCCTGGTTTGTTGGTTAAAACGCTGGGCTAGGATCCCGGAGTTCAATTCCCTGCTCTTCCACAAACTCCCTGTGTGACTTTGGGCAAGTTATTTCATTGCCCTCTGTCTCATTTTCCCCATTGTACCGCAAGAATAATAGCACTCCTCTACCTCACCGAGGGGATGCGAGCAGTGATACGTTAATGTCCGTAAGGCCTGCAGATACAGAGGACCACCTGTGTACAGGAGGCAAATGTTTCCAGCTATTCAGCCTAAATGTCTCTTTGCTGAATTTCACGCCGTTATCCCTGTCTGTCCCCGCCAGACCACCCTCCCCAATTCCCTGGTTTTAAAAGAGCCCTGGAGAACTTCTAATCTCACTCGCTCATCGTTGTTTTGTTTTAATCACACAGGCGGATTTTTATTTGGAGTCTTGTTTTTATTTGCTGCGTGTTTCTTTTCGTGCTCTCTGGGCATTCGTACTGTTGTTTGCAAAGCAGCCAGACAGCTATGGCCGGTGGGTGCATTAAAAATAAAATGTATTGTTGTTATGATCATATGCTGCCTAAGAATACACTGCCTAGGAATGAAAACGATGTGGGCTATTTCAGGAATGGGAAGCAAATAAATATCTCCTAGAATGATTTAACAAAACAAAACGTGGTATCGTTTCAAGTGGACTATGAACTGGTTGTGAAACCACGTGTATTTATTTCGACTTGCAGTGTCACCGCTAACGATCTATTACATGGTTAATTTTCCGTGAGTATGTTTCTAATAATCATCCCGGATTTAAACATATGATAACTGTCACGTTAAAGCTAGAGTCAGATTTATAAGACAGGGAATTCTCTGTGCGTTATTTAAAATACCAGATGATTATCAAAAACAGACCGACCCAAGCATTAGCAAGTGCTTTATTGCTTCCCACGCTGCCCTGGTTAATCCTTAATAAATCTGCTTTTAATAATCATTTTGGAATATGCAATAGCTGTCTCATCACATCCCAGCTGAGCGCCTGGTTGTAGAAGGAGTTTTCAGAGCGCAGCGGAATGATCATTCGGGGAGCCACTGATTCTCACTTAAAATGCTGGGAGAGGCAGCTGATGCAGCTCCGTAGATATCAATGGCTCTTGGTTTGCGCTGGTGTGAGAGGAAATTCAGGCCCTCACCTCCTGACAATCATATGCAAATTTGGTGTGGGTTACACTGCAGGGGGTCTGAGGCCCATCAACTGGAAGTGGGATCCTAGAGTAGGATATTAGAAAGGCCGTGTGCTCCAGTGGACGGGACTCTGGACTGTGAGTTAGAAGATCTGCATTATGTTCCTAGCTCGGCCACTAACGAGCTGCGTGATCCCGAGCAAGTCATTCAGTGCTCTGTGCCTCTGTTTCCCCTCCCACCCTTTGTCTATTTAGATTGTAAGCTCTGTGGGGCAGGGACGGTCTCTCACTAGGTGTATGTACAGCACCCAGCGCTGTGGGGCACCGATCTCAGCTGGGGCCTCTAGGTGCTACTGTGGTCCAAATAATGCTGATGATAATGTGTATTAATGGTGTAGGTGTGGCTTGCAGCAGTAGGTGAGGGTAGACAGGGGAGGCAGGCTGCTCAGAGCAGGGCTGACAAAGATCACACGAGGGCAGTAACAGACTTTAAAGCCAGGCAGGGTGCGTGCACTGTCAGGAAAGTGGTGGGGGAATCTCAGTCTTGGCTATGGTGCTGGTGCAGGCCATTGGGCCATGCGGTCTATGATCCCTGGAGTTACTCCAGCGTCACCGAGAGCAGAATTTAGAGCGTTCTGTCTAGTCAAAATCTCGACTCTGTAGCAAATACTGCCTAGAATGTGAGGAGTGCCAGTGAGGGCTATAAACACATCCCCCAGTAGCTCCTATATATGATTCCGCTTCTACAAGAAAGTGGCTGTTGATATGTCATGCATTACCCCTGGCATTGGCAGTGCATTTCCCAGAAAACAGTTGTTCAAACTATCAGAGGGGTCGCCGTGTTAGTCTGGATCTGTAAAAAGCGACAAAGAGTCCTGTGGCACCTTATAGACCAGGGGTCGGCAACCTTTCAGAAGTGGGGTGCCGAGTCTTCATTTATTCACTCTGATTTAAGGTTTCACGTGCCAGTCATACATTTTAACATTTTTGGGAAGGTCTCTTTCTATAAGTCTATAGCAGGGGTCGGCAACCTACGGCACGCGTGCCAAACATGGCACGCGAGCCAATTTTCGGTGGCACGCCGCTGCCTGCCAGTCCCAGCCCCACTCGGCCCCCCCGCCCAACGCTCTCCCCTGCGGGGGCAGGAGGCAGACGCTTGGTCCTGCGGCAGCCAAGCTTCCCCCTCCCCCGCTTCTGCCCCCAACGTGGTGCGTTCCTGCCCCTCCTCCTCCCCCTCCCTCCGGGGAAGGGGGGCGGAGCCGAGCCGCAGCGTGCTCGCTGCTCCGTAGAGGAGACAGAGAAGAGGTAGGGACGGGCCCTTGGGGAAGCGGGTGGAACAGGGCACATCCCTTCCAGCCCCCTGCCCTGAGCCACTCAGGGCAGGGGGCTGGGAGGACCCCCACAAGCCGAGCACCCCAGCCCTCACCCCTGAACCCCCACCCCCCTGCCCTGCACCTCCACACACACCCAGCCCTCTGCCCTGTACCCCTGAACGCCCCCCCCACACCCAGCCTTCTACCCTGCACCTCCACACGCCCCCAGCCCTCTGCCCTCACCCCTGAACGCCCCCCCACCTCCCCCAGCCTTCTACCCTGCACCTCCACACACCCAGCCCTCTGCCCTGTACCCCCCCAACACCCAGCCTTCTGCCCTGTACCCCCACACACCCCCAGCCCTCTNCTGGAGCTCTTGGAAGCCACAGCAGAGTTCCCTGCTTTGCCACGGAGACTGTGCGTGGCCTTGTGAGTCTCTCTGTGTCCCGGTTCCCCATCTGTAACATGGGGATAATAGTGCTGCCCTCCCTCGCAGGGGTATGGTGAGCAGATACTGTGGTGATGGGGCCAGGTAAATATCTTAGGTAGACAGCAACGGGTTTGGTCTTCATCGCTTGTCATACTTGGAAACAAGATCTTTGTTGAGAGTTAATCTAAGGTGAGACCACACCTAGAATGTGTGGGAGAGAAGAACCAATGCAGGTGGTTAAAGGGCTGGGGGGATTGTTTTATAGAACGTGAGGGTTGGAAGGGACCTCAGGAGATCATCTAGTCCAACCCCCTGCTCAAAGCAGGGCCAATCCCCAGACAGATTTTTACCCCAGTTCCCTAAATGGCTCCCTCAAGGATTGAACTCACAACCCTGGGTTTAGCAGGCCAATGCTCAAACCACTGAGCTATCCCTTCCCTTTATGAGGAAAGACTAAAAGCACCAAATAGTCACCTGGCTGAGATTTTTCAAAGCAGCCATTAAAATGGATGGGAACTCCAGGTCTGAGTGCTAACCAGTGTGTAGAGAAGGATTGTCATGTCTCTGCCAAACCAGCACCAGAAACCTGCTCGATCTCCCGAATCCCATCTCAAACCCTGGCCTGTCTATGTTAGCTGCCCATCCTGGTTTCCTTCAGACCAGGCCTGAGACTCCAAACCCAGGGCACAATAGCTCGTTTGAACAAGCGACAAAGAGTCCTGTGGCACCTTATAGACTAACAGACGTATTGGAGCATAAGCTTTCGTGGGTGAATACCCACTTCGTCAGACGCATGACGTCACATGTGTCTGACGAAGTGGGTATTCACCCACGAAAGCTTATGCTCCAATACGTCTGTTAGTCTATAAGGTGCCACAGGACTCTTTGTCGCTTGTTCAAACGAGCTATTGTGCCCTGGGTTTGGAGTCTCAGGCCTGGTCTGAAGGAAACCAGGATGGGCAGCTAACATAGACAGGCCAGGGTTTGAGATGGGATTCGGGAGATCGAGCAGGTTTCTGGTGCTGGTTTGGCAGAGACATGACAATCCTTCTCTACACACTGGTTAGCACTCAGACCTGGAGTTCCCATCCATTTTAATGGCTGCTTTGAAAAATCTCAGCCAGGTGACTATTTGGTGCTTTTAGTCTTTCCTCATAAAGGGAAGGGATAGCTCAGTGGTTTGAGCATTGGCCTGCTAAACCCAGGGTTGTGAGTTCAATCCTTGAGGGAGCCATTTAGGGAACTGGGGTAAAAATCTGTCTGGGGATTGGCCCTGCTTTGAGCAGGGGGTTGGACTAGATGATCTCCTGAGGTCCCTTCCAACCCTCACGTTCTATAAAACAATCCCCCCAGCCCTTTAACCACCTGCATTGGTTCTTCTCTCCCACACATTCTAGGTGTGGTCTCACCTTAGATTAACTCTCAACAAAGATCTTGTTTCCAAGTATGACAAGCGATGAAGACCAAACCCGTTGCTGTCTACCTAAGATATTTACCTGGCCCCATCACCACAGTATCTGCTCACCATACCCCTGCGAGGGAGGGCAGCACTATTATCCCCATGTTACAGATGGGGAACCGGGACACAGAGAGACTCACAAGGCCACGCACAGTCTCCGTGGCAAAGCAGGGAACTCTGCTGTGGCTTCCAAGAGCTCCAGACCTGTGCCCTAAACACTGAGCCATCCTTCCTCTCTGTGCGTTCAAAAGTTAGCCTGGAACTTTCACCTTACTGGGTTGATGCTGTGTTTAGGAAGGAGAGCGAAAAAAGGAGCAAAGGCCATAGTGGAAAAAATTAATAGAATCAAGGGGAAAATAGAACAAAGAAAGGGCAAAGGGAAGAACAAATACAAAGACTCTGAAATAACGGAGCAGAAGGGGAGAATGAGGTAAACCACAAGAAAGGCAGGGTGAGCAATGGGGTAGGGCACTGGCCTCGGAGTCCAAGCCTGGGGCTTATTCCCTGACCCACTCTGTGCCTCAGTTTCCCCCTCGACAAAATGGAGGTGACAACATTCAGCTTCCTTTGTGAGGCATTTTGAGATCTACTGATCCAGAGCATTCTACAGGAGCTCGGTATTGTTCATGCAAAGAGCCACATGCCAGCCTTGTTCTCGGGGGCTCCTTCTATGGGGATCGGCCAGGAAAGCGACCTCGTACAAATGCTGGGATGGGGTTCCACCCCGCTCACTCAGTCCAGGTCGGTTTAGTGAGAGGGAAGGTGCTTTGTGATTCTTTGCAGGCCCTGGGACCTGAGAGCCAGGCTGTTTTCTTTCCATCTCCAGCATCATCCCCATTAATAAAGAGGCCGATTGACCCCTGCACTTGTGCCATCCTGGTGCCTTTGGTTACCTCAGTCCCCGCATGACTGCAGGATCAGGGCCCTAGGGCAGATTGGAAAGGAGTGTTGCCAGCAGATCAAGGGAAGTGACTATTCCCCTCTATTCGGCACTGGTGAGGCCACATCTGGAGTACTGTGTCCAGTTTTGGGCTCCCCACTACAGAAGAGATGTGGACAAACTGGAGAGAGTCCAGCGTAGGGCAAAGAAAATGATTAAGGGGCTGGAGCACATGACTTATGAGGAGAGGCTGAGGGAACTGGGCTTGTTTGTAGGGATATTAAAGAAGGTACTAACAGTGATTTCCCCCAAGTGACAGTGACCCCCCACAATTTGTCCCCCACATCTTTTGGGTCTTCTGTTAAAACTTGTAAGCTACTGTGAACACTATGTTACCACCCCCGCTGTGAGCTATAAGCCATTAAGTGACTTTCACTTCATTGTAACAGCAAGGGCTCCTAGGAACAGATCCCCACCCTCTGTGATTAAATGGAATGTATGTTGATGGATGCTTGATGTACATGAATGGTTAGGGAGGTGCCAGCCTAGAAAGGGAGTATCCATCGGCCGAAGAAGGTGTCAAGTGGACCACCAGACAACCCCCGGAGGGTAAACTGGGATCCACCCCATCACCTGGAAGGATGAGAAACACAAACTTTGGACAGTGTGGAGCCATCAGGAATGTGCCATCTGCTGATTGAGTCAGCAACAGCAGAATGAAACAGCTTCCATGAACTAACATAGGGAAAAATCCCTATAAAACTGGACTCTGAAGAATAAGTCTTTGAGTCTATGGTTCTGCTGCCAGCCTCCAGGAGCATCAGGTGCACCTGACCTGGACTCAGCTCCACTCTTGTGTTCAGGATACCTGGCCAGTATTCTGTCACAAGCAACTTTAGGCTGGTAACTATGATATCTACACAGAACTAGTATGAATGATTGTGTGAATGGATATATATATATAAGTAATCATAGGAATAAGTAGCCAAACAACGTTGTTTACTGTTATCTTTTATATTATTATTATATTTACAATAAATGTGGCATCTTTGCCTTATCCCTCTTAATAAGATCCTGCTGGTTTTTATTCTATTGGTATAACATGTTCAGTCTGCAGAAGAGAAGAGTGAGGGGGGGATTTGATAGCAGCCTTCAGCTACCTGAGTGGGGTTCCAAAGAGGATGGAGCTCGGCTGTTCTCAGTGGTGGCAGATGACAGAACAAGGAGCAATGGTCTCAAGTTGCAGTGGGGGAGGTTTAGGTTGGATATTAGGAAAAACTATTTCACTAGGAGGGTGGTGAAGCACTGGAATGGGTTACCTAGGGAGGTGGTGGAATCTCCATCCTTAGAGGTTTTTAAGGTCAGGCTTGACAAAACCCTGGCTGGGATGATTTAGTTGGGGTTGGTTCTGCTTTGAGCAGGGGGTTCGACTAGATACCTCCTGAGGTCCCTTCCAACCCTGATATTCTATGATTCTATGATTTAGGCACCTAACGCCCACTGATTTCAATGAGCTCTAGATGCCTACACACTTTTAAAAGTCTGGCCCTCAGCACCTTCAGTTGGGCACACGTAACGGTGGATGACAACAAAATCGGCCAGATAGGGTTCCAGATATAATTGTCCTACTGATGACAGGCCAGAGATGAATCCACTTCCTTCTTCCAGTGCTGGGCTAACTCTGCAGAGCTGACAGTGGGGGAAAACACACTTCTCTCACTAAGGGGAGGGGTTGTGACTTTGAATACAGGGCCCATGCCTCTAAGCGTGGGAGGGGTGCCAGTGAAGTCAGCTGAATGCTTCAGGTGCTTAAAGTTAAGCATGAGCTCCAGAACCTTGCCGGGCCCAGCTGCAGATCTGCTGATAGTTTTGCAAACATTGTTGCAGAATCTCAAGTGCCGCGAGTCACATCTGGAAGTTTTGCTCACTCTGATCGATGGGACTTTTGCCCAAGAAGCAAATGACTGAGGACTCCGGGTGTGATCATAAAAGAAACAGGGGAAGAATGAAGGAAAAACTCAAATGACGTGTAGGCAAGATTTCCCCCCCTCCCCCCTAAAATGGCGTGTTTTTCAAGTTTCCCCATTTGCAGCAGATCGTTAGGAGCAACTGACAAAATAATTGCAACGCAAATGGGTGACGGAGCCCCAGATTTCAGCAGTGACCCTAAGGCAGATCAGAAGCGATCAACATTAGTTCATCTCCTATCACTATGGCGTTCTTAGTGGCTGCGGCACCCAAATGTCACCGGTACCTCCTAGGATCACTGCAGCAAAGGTCAGTGCTTAGCCCCAGTGGAAAGCTCCATTAGGCTGATGCTAAGCACTAACATAGGGGGTTGCATTTAATTCTCCTTTTTTATATGGGAAATTGTTTGGGTTTAATAACGTTAGCTTTGAAATAGTCACAATTAAGCTTTCAAGTTCGCAGCTCATTGAGGCAAATAAGGCGAGTTCCGACCTTTGCTGCTGCTATTGGACCAAATCCTTCTTGCCTTAGTCTTACAAGCAGACTCACTGATTTCAGTGGAACGACTCCTGGGTCAGATTTGTTGCAGTGAGAGGGGGAAAGTGCCTCTCTCTTCTTCTATGGCCAGGAGCGTTTGCAATCCCGAGAAACGCATGGCCTCGCTGCACGTTGTCCCCACCGCATCCCCATAGGCTCGTAGAGCTGAGCACAGAGAGTATGAAACTTTGCACGTAAAGTGATCCTTAACAGGGAAACTTCATCCTAGATTTGATGGGAAAGGAATTAAAACTCCAAAGAGCTGTTGTGATGGTTCTGAGCATGCTCAGTGAGCATCATATGTGAAGCTCCACCCTCTCTGTGGAGGAGGTCGGGGAGAGGGGGGAAGGAGAATTAAACCTTTCAGAGTTGGGGTATTTCTGCTGAAGTCTTAGTCTCAGAAAGGAGGCTTAGAATTTTTCTAAATGGGCTAAACTCAAAAGTCAGCAGAATGGAATTTCCTCAAATTTTCCGCATGCACAAACACAAAGAAAGTGCGTTGTGGCTGAGACAAAGCAAGGAAAGTTCACCCCAAAAGCAAAGTTTTCAGAAAGTTCCAAGCTTCAGAAAAAGGAGAGTTATCAAGGAACAAGGGCTCTAGTTCAGCCACAAGTTCGGGGTTTAATGCAGGAATCGCTGAGCAAGATTCTCTGGCCTGTGCTTTGCGGGAGATCAGACTAGATGATCCCAATGATTTATTCTCGCCTTACAATGAAACCATTATGCAGCCTTCACTATTGCTTTGGCTCCCTGCAAAAATTGTGTTTCCCTCTGCAATGGGGCTCAAAGAGAGGAAGGGTACTTCCTGAGGAGTGGTGTAATAATTGAGCCCACAAATCCCTTCCAGATTCCTGGGCAGGATGTGGGAATGACCAAAGAAGGTGCCCAGGAGATGCCATCACAGGTTTTACACTGACCCTAATGCATGCTGGAACAGGAGTTTCGTCAGTGGTGGGTGAATCCTCATGCAGGAAGACGCAATCAACAGAGTTCATGGTTTATACACCTCACAATTATGGCTCGGTACCTTGATTTTTTGTCCCAATCACTTGGGACAAAAGCTGCTATATCTAAAGGAATCAATCCATCTGTTTAGCTGTTTATACCATGCTCAGCCTCGTGGAACTTGTAGCCAGGCGGGGGTAAGTATCCAAACTGAAATGAAAAGACGCTCAACTTAAGACATCTTTGCTTGTGTAAGGGGACTGTTGCCCCCTTACTAACATTCAGTGGGGGTGTTTTGGTTGCTAGCTCCCAGCACTAAAAGGGGAGGGATCGATGGCAAATCAGGACCCTGAGACTGATAGTCCCCAGGAACAATGGCAAGAGGCCAATGCTCCAGATTGACAGGGCGGGCCAGCAAATCAAGGAGACAGAAGGCCAGGGTGGGTCCCGTCCTCCGTGTGAGCAGGAATGTGCCTGAGTCAGACAGAGTGGGGCCGAGCTAAGGAGAAAGCAGGGGCCCAAGCTGAGCGGGAGAGCAGAGCTGGGCCAGATCCAGAGGGGCCAGAGCTGCAGCCAGAAAGCCCCAGGGAGAGCAGATCCTGTGCTGGGAGCAGAGTTGCAGCCAAAAAGCCAGAGCACAGCCCAGAGAGAGCAGACGTGCCCTGGGAGCAGAGCTGCAGCAACCAGAGCCAGAGGGGCCAGACAAGCAGCCCAGGAAGCAGCCTGCAGAGCAGACCTGTCCTGTCCTGGGAGCAGAGCTGTAGCAACCAGAGCCAGAGAGGCCAGAGAAGCAGCCCAGGGAGCTGAAGGCAGAGCAGCAGCAGCAGCCGTGCTGAGGCAGTGTGGAGCTGGAGCAGTCCAGAGCTGGGTGCGGTGAGCAGCTGGGCAGAGTGAGGGGGACCCTGGGCAGTGGGCCCAGCACAGGGAGACGCCTCAGCCAAGAGGCCCTGCAGGCCAGACTTGGAGGGGGATCGTAACCCTGACAGGGCGGGGGCGATGCTGGGGAGAAGGGTCCTGCCACCTACAGCCTGAGAGCATGTGGCCACCGCCAGGGCAAGTGTCCAACCTGCAGCGTCTGTGCAGCACAGCCAGGACCTGAGAAGGTGGCCTGGGACCTACAAGGAACAGACTGTGAACTGCCCTGATGTTCCAGAGACACTGTCTGTAAATGTTCCCTGCCACAGAGCGGGGTGATGTGTTTTCCTTTAACCTTTCCCATTTTTCCTTGTTCTTTTTTTAAATTAATTGTTAAGTAAACAACTTGTATTTGCTTTATATTGTCTGGAATAATCAGTGGGTCAGGGAGGTGCCCAGTGCAGAAAGGGTACCCCGGAGTGGGGACACCTTAGCCCCTGTCCTAGGTGACCACAGCAGGGTTGGGGGTTGAGCCCCCCCAGGAATCCTGGGCCCAGCCTTGTTGGGGCTACGAGAACTCTGCCAGACAGGAGAGTCCTCAAGGGCAGGGAGGCCTCTGGGTCAAGGAAGTGGGAGCGAGGACTCAGATCCTTTCGCTCGCCCACTTCACCGGGGTAGCACAGAAGCCAGGAAAGTTCCCCACAAGAGCGGGACCATTCCCCCGCTTACACTTGCAACAACACCACCGACAAAAATGTTGCAGGAGCTTTAACAGCCACGAGTGGTCAGGACCTGTCCATACCCACCAGCCCTGACCGCTCTGCGGGGGTGGCAGTCAATGTCACCTTAATATAGTGGATTTTATTATGAGCCCACTGTGAAAACAGCCAAGCCGGTCGGGAGACCTTAGGTTGCTGCCATCTTCAGTGGAGTACCTTCAGAGTCATACTGCTGCAGCTGAGACTGGAACTGGGCCCTGTGGCTGGATTCAGGCCAGAGGTTCCGTATCCCACCTGTTCCTTGAGCCATGCGGTCCCTGCAGAAGTGTCTTGCAAACGGATATGGGCGTGTTTGAATCCTAACAAGAGATGCAATGTGCAAGAAGAGCTCCCATTAGTCAACCCCCAGGCTTTGGGGATTTGGCTTTAACTCAGAGTCAGCTAATCCACTCTTTGAAAGCAAATTGTTTCACACCATAAAATTGCTCTATAGCCACTTACGAGCCTGGGGTAGAGACGCATTCATTGGAACTCATAATGACATAGATGCTGGTGTACGTGCTTTAGGGGCGGCTGAACGCCAGCTGAGGAAATGTACATATTAATCAAATCCAATGAGGCCCTCTATCTCGCTACCAATTAATCATCTTCTTTCTCGGGAGAGAAAGCAGAAAGGAAAGAGGAGAGTTCTTTATAATCCTCATTAATCACAGCACCCAATTTGCAAATGTGCTCTGCCATGAAGGCCTGAACGGGAAGGAAAAAGGGAACTGACAAAATATTCTTGGGTTTTTTAACGGACACAGATAAAGGAGAGACCAACTGGCCTGCGCTACGCAGGAGGTCGGGCTAGATGATTATTATGGTCCCTTCTGGCCTTCAAGCTCTGTGAAGCTATGAAAACACACACCCATTCCCTGCTACAGATCCAAAACCGAGTCCTGATCTCCGTTATACCTTAGTGTATCTCCGTTGACTGACTCTCCGATCACAACCACACTTCTCACTGCACCACAAATACACTTCCCATTGTGTATGTAAACAGAAGCATCTGTAGTGTTGGCAACCGTCCATTCTGTGACACTCTAATCCATGCCAAAACTTAAGGCGATGACACTAAACAGCACAAGCTGTGTTCAGTCAGTGGGACAGCCGAAGAGCCAGAAAGAACCACAGGGTCTGGCTGTGTCCAGCAGCCTCAATAAAGAATCCCTATTATATTCATTAACAAGGAGCGCCATCTCTTCTGTACAACAAGGGAGATGCCACAGTCTCCAGTTCATTCATCTGGAAATGGAAGTAGGTCACTTTACTTGCTTCATGTAAAAAGCTCAGGGGCATCGTTTGCCACCCGTACACCGAATAGCACCTTCCTCCGTTAGAGCTCCTCGGCAAGGTTATGCGCCTCAGAGAATGGACAGGTATCACGGGACTGATGGTGACTCCATGTGGGCAAGGGTAGCAGAGTCTGGCACCTTCTCGTCCACGGGCTTGGTAACATCATAACACAGGTGCTAATATGTAAACCCAGTGACATCGGCGCGAGTTTAACCCACTCCACCCGCAGGGCTGAGAAAGAAATGCATTGCCGGGCATTGCCACCGGGACGATTCGCCTGCCCTTTGGCAGTGGGGCGTGGCCTTATTTACTCATCCAAGAACAGTGTGTGTATGCGCCCCCGGAGGCAGGCAGGGAGTGGCTGGTTGTGCATGCCAGCCCCACTCATACTGAGCTAACAGCTCCCTCTAAGCGCTGGTCTACACTGGGGGGGGGTGTCGATCTAAGATACTCAACTTCGCGTAGCTGAAGTCAAAGTATCTTAGTTCGACTTACCTGCCCGTCCTCACGGCGGCAAGTCAACTGCCGCGGCTCCGCTTACTCCTCCTGCCGAGGTGGAGTATGGGCGTCGATTCGGGGATTGATTTATCGCGTCTAGACGAGACGCGATAAATCGATCCCTGATCAATCGATTACTACCCGCCGATCCGGCGGCTAGTGTAGACGTGGCCTAAGAAGAGGCCCCAGGCCCAGCAGGTTTCTCCTGTCTGTAAGTCCAAATGCTGCCCTTTGCTACAGCTGACTGGGCCTTGGAAACAGCTTGTCTCCAACCAAGTGAGAGATTCTCCCTGGGCACAGCCATACTCCTCCTTTTCCTTCTTTCCTCTATGCCCAACAGCTTCCACACAGCCCTCCGGGTGAGGCAGGGCTTTTTCTTCTCTTGGCAGAGAGGCGGTTAACTCTCTCTTCCCCTCGCTGAGATAGGAGGAATTCATCCACCCCCATCAGCATGGGCAAATCACACCCATGTTCGCCAGCGCGCCAGCCTTTGATTACCTTCTACAAGTTATTGAAGCAAATTTGCGGCCCCCTAAGATCTTCGTGGTTATAACTCTGTAACGTGCCAGGGGGGTCCACTCAGAACTTCGCAGCAGTAGTGGCACGCTAGGATCTGCACATCTGTATTTATTCCTGCCATATGCAAGCAAATAACAAAAAATTGTTTCATCTAAGTTTATAGAAACTTTTAAATTTTAAGAATAACTGAAATGTACTAACATCTGTGCACCAACATTGGGTGGCCCAGTATTAAATAGTGTTACAGTAGGCGACAACCTTCGAATGGAAGGCAAAGCCTGTGAAGTTTTTCGGTTTGCTGGCTGAACCAAAAAATGGAAAGAAAAGAAAATTGGTTTGGGTCAAACTACCTGTTTAGTTTTTGAGGGTTTTTTTTTTTTGTTGTTTTTGTTTTTTACGTATTTTAAAAAATAACACTGAAGTAAAATTCTAAATGACAATTTAGGGGGAGGAGGGATAGCTCAGTGGTTTGAGCATTGGCCTGCTGAACCCAGGGTTGTGAGTTCAATCCCTGAGGGGGCCACTTAGGGATCTGAGGCAAAATTAGTCCTGCTAGTGAAGGCAGGTGGCTGGACTCAATGACCCTTCAGGGTCCCTTCCAGCTCTATGAGATAGGTATATCTCCATATTATATATTATTAAATTTGTTTTGAGTTGCAAAATTGAAACATTGACATTTGGGGGGATTTTTTTGGTTTGGTTTCAACTGAAACAATGTAGTGAAACTGCCATGGATTCGTGAAATATTTCAGTCAACTCACATCTGCATTTTCCAGTAGGAAAAAAATAGTCTGAAAACTTTTGCCCAGCTCTAGTCCTGTAGTTAAGGCCCTGCACTGGGGGATACAGGTGCTTCCTTTGTCTCCAAACTCTTTGGGCCAGGGACGCTATGTATGGCCAAGGACCAGTCTCAGTTGGAGTCTCTAATGGCTTCTGGAATCTATATATTAATGTTCAGATATTCCTTTAACCTGCCGCTCTGATCCGCACTGTTCTGGTTTTTTAAGCAGTGGAAGTTTCCCCAGACACAGCATGTTCCTCAACCATCAGTAGAAAGAATTTTAATTTTTTTATTCTCCATTTGATAATTGCATTCTCAGTCGGTATCTAGATTAAGTGTGTGTGGCTGGTCCCCAGTTAACCTCTCAGATCGTAAAACCTCAATGACTGAACACAGAAGTCCATAAAGTACCTGCTTTTCCCAGCGCAGCCGTTCGCCGTGAATCTAAGTAACATACTGCAGGTGGAGGGGCCTCCCAGCACCCAAGAGTTCTCATCACGGATCCGCTTCGTATAATTCACGCCGCCCGGACAGATTTACGCCGGCTTTGAAACAAAGGATTATTTCCGTTGTTGCTGGGTCAATGGGGACACAACAGACTGACAGTCACAGCTAGCAGCATGGAGACTAATTGCTGTTAACCCCCAGGTTTCATCACTCAAGTGTTAGGTTGCAGGAAAGTTATCTTTCCCGGGGGCTCTCACACTTCGGCACTGAAAAATAGCGATGGGAAATCCAATCAGTCATACCCTGCTTAGGCCGTAAAACAATCCTGCCGGCTCGGGGCACTTGGTAGAACTGGCACTAGTTTTCTGCTTTCCCATCATTTGTCTTCTTCGTTTCTTTCATTTGTGGGTGCACGTAATGTTCATATCGGCACTGGCCTGAGCCAGGAGCCACACATGAAAACGCTGTGTGAGCTTTCCTTTCTTGCCCTGCCGGGGCACCCTGTTGTATTCATTTGGATGGACTATATGTGCTGAAGGTGTTAATGTAACCCAGTCACTGTGCAACCTTTCATAGAAGATCAGGGTTGGAAGGGACCTCAGGAGGTATCTAGTCCAACCCCCTGCTCAAAGCAGGACCAATCCCCAGACAGATTTTTGCCCCATATCCCTAAATGGCCCCCTCAAGGATTGAACTCACAACCCTGGGTTTAGCAGGCCAATGCTCAAACCACGGAGCTATCCCTCCCCCCTAACCTTAAACAGCGTTAAACAAAGTTCGGGGTTTGGTATGCCGACACATCAGTCTGCTTAGTACCATGGCAAACACACCATTAAAAATCCTTTTAACCTTCTGTTAAAGATAAAGAAAAGAAGAGGAAACACTCAAAGCATTTGCAAGTAAAGTATTACAGCTTTCATTTGAAAACATCCCCTTTTTTCCCTTTCCTTTTAGCTGGAGAGAGTGTTTAGTCCTATGTCTATCTCTCTTATTTGTTATGTGTATTGTGAGAATCCCAATCAAAGATCAGGGCCCAAAGGTGCCAGGCACTGCACAGATGGCTAACAAAGAAGGCAGACTGTGCTCCAGAGAGCCTGCCATGTACATATCAGACAAGACCCAGCTGCTGGATGAAAGAAACAAACAGGATAGCAGTGGATTGGGTGCACACGCCCAGCCTTGCCAAGAAAGGGACAACAGCTCCCAGAGGGTATGAAGAAGAAGAGAAATTACCACTGCTATTGAACTGGATGGGGAGTCCTCCAGGTGGGGCTTATTAAGGGGAAGAAATAGTGGGGCCTGGTCCAAAGTCCACTGAAGTCAATGGGAGTTTTTCCGCTGACTTCAAAGGCCTGTAGAACAAGCCGGTAGGGAGAAGAGAGCTCTGGGTCAGCAGTTTTAGTAGTGGGGACAAACCAAACCTCTTTCTCCCAGGCAGAGAGCATTTTCAGAGGAGCATTCCTGGAAACTGCCACCTGGCCAGAAGTGCTGCACCACTCAGGATGTGAGTCAGGGACTTGCTTCATCGTGTGTCGGGTCTTAGCCGGGGAAAACCTCTGTTGACTTTGGCCTTGGTTGAAGGACTTCTCTGCTTATCTCGCTTTGCTTTTGGCTGGGGAAAGCCTACCCTCGCTCTTGGAATGTGGCTGAAGGGAAAGTGGGCTTTCCAGTTGGGAATTACCTTTGCTTTCGGTTTCCTTTGGCTCCAGAACTCGGGGGCCCTGAACCCACATGGACAGACATGGGAGGGAAAGATGGAGCTGTGTGAACTTGACTCAGGAGCTCTGAGGGACTCTACATGTGGCTACCCGTTGGGGTGTGCTGACACTCCACCTCTGCTGAGGAAACTTTCAGACCAGCTACAGTCATTGTATAGGGACATACCCCTGCCTCTCGCCGCCAGGAAAATGCCAGCCTGGGGGATACGTGCACTGTAGGGTAATTCTGTACAGAAAAGTGGGGGCCAGTGTGTGTCCCGCTGGTCAGCGTGTGTTATGTGTCTCCCATTGTGCCAGGATGTGAGTCTATTGTGGCATCAGCCAGGTGACTTTGCTTGTAGTGGCTTTTGCTTTTTAACTCTGAAGGTCACCCAGTGCACTGGCCAAAATAGTGGATGTCACAAATGGAGGAGGGAATCTTTCAAGGTTGGGAATAGAAAGTCTTGTGGCGAAAGCACCAGTTTGGGACTTGGGGAGATCTGGCTTCGATTTCTGGCTCCCACCCCTACTCCCTACCCGACCTCAGGCAAGGCGCTTCATCACTCTGTGTTTTTACAGTATGAGCATAATACTTCTCCCTTTCTCCCAGTGGTTGTTTATCTAGCCTGTTAGCTCCTTAGGGCAGGCCCCGTCTCTTACTCTGGGTCTGTCCGGCACCTAGCACAAAGGGGCTCTGAACTCAGTTAGGACATCTGGGTGCTTCTGTAATACAGATAATAAGACTAAAGAGCCCCACAGGGGTACTCTACTAAGGCCTGGTCTACACTACGATTTTAGTTCGAATTTAGCAGCGTTATAGCGAATTAACCCTGCACCCGTCTACACAACGAAGCCATTTACTTCGATATAAAGGGCTCTTAAAATCGGTTTCTGTACTCCTCTCCGACGAGGGGAGTAGTGCTGATATCGGTATTGCCGGTTCGAATTAGGGTTAGTGTGGACAAAATTCGATGGTATTGGCCTCCAGGAGCTATCCCACACAAGACTGAAATGCTCTACACTGAGTACCCTCATGGCTGAGAGCTCTACACCATGAGGTCTCGGCGAGCAGTAAGTTCTGTGGGCCGGGCTCTCACAACTCTGATGAATCCCCTAGGGCAAGGTCCCTGTGGCGGAGCTGTCACTGGGGCTGAGAAATTCTCTAGGGTGGAACCCACCAATGCCACTGAGTCCTACAGGATGGAGTGTGCAAGGCTGGGACAACTCTTAGATCAGCCTCCCCAAGGCGGTGGGAAGAAAGGATAGAAACAGAGACGGAGGCCCAGCCACAAAACTGAGATCCAGCTTGAGATTTTGGACACCACAAAAGTGTGGAGGCGTTCAGTCTGGGGATTTGGTTTGGCCCATTCTAGAGAGAGAAGGGGCCAGCTCCCAGACTTGGTCCAGATACTGATCCCAGCCCAGCTGTGAGGGGAGTTTGATCTTGAGTTTGGGTTCGGCCTGCTGTCAGGTCTGATTCTCATCCACCATCTCTGAGAACATCGCCTTCCGCAGATCCGAACGAGAGCGGCTTTCCGGCGGGGAGACGTGGCAGTGTTTGGGTGGGCCAGACAGGCATGTAAAAACCAAACCGGGTTACCCCAAGTAGCGAAACAATCTTAATTTGATAGGAAGAGAGAGACCCTTCCAGCCTTGCTGAGCGAGAGTCTGAGACACTGCACTGTGGACTCTAGTGGGAATGTTGTCTGGCAATGGTTTTGCCAACCAACCAAACACATATATATTAAAACCTTTCAACTGGAAAGCTCCAGGCTTGTTCTGTTTGAGGAAACCTTGACTGTCAAATAAACCTCAAGAACAATTATCTGACCGGCAGCTTTTTAATGTATTTGTGTATAGAAATACAAGCAAGATGAACAGATTTGGATTGTACCTGGCACTTGTTTAAGGCAACGTTACAACCAGTGTGGGAACAGAGACTCCATTGTAAACCTCTCTACACACCGACACTGACCCAGTAGCCAAAAGCAACAAACAGGCTTGCCATGAAATGAATGTGTAAAGGAAGCAATCAAAATTGGAGAGAGAGAGAGAGAGAAAAAAAAGTGAACTTTTTGTTCAGGAAACAGCAAAAAACCGTAGCTTTTGGCCTGGTTTGGAGTGGCTTTGAGTGGAGCGAGCGCTGCCATGCAGGCCGCAGATATTTGCTCTGTGTTTTTGAAAACAAAAGCCCCCACAGTGTAATCAGAACCATAACACTCAAGCCATGGAGGCTCTCCGGTAGTGTGGTGCCATGGCTATAAATACACTCGCTGAGGTTTATCCAGGGGACTCTCTCTGCTCTTCCAGTGACACATTCAAAGAGGCTGAATCAGGCAGCGTTGGGGACAGAGAAGGTGGATCTTGCAGTGGGTAGAAGGAAGGGGTGAAACAAATCAAGAGAAAGGGGGAAGATGGGGGGCACTTTCCCGGTGCAGAGCTCCTGCCTCTCATCTCAGCGGTGGCTATTAACAACTGATGCATCTGCCCTAGAACAATCCTCTAGGGCCAATGAGAAAAGGGATAAATCGATCCCCGATCGCTCTCCCGTCGACTGCTGAACTCCAGCTCGGAAAGAGGCGGAAGCAAAGTCGACGGGGGAGCCGCGGCCGTCGATCCCGCGCCGCGAGGACGCGAAGTAAGTGTGAGCAGAGTCAGGATGAGCTCTACCCTGACATCTGGTGGTGAATTATGGTGAGTGTGGAAAATAACTTCAGGGGCTGATCTTGTTTGCATAGGCACACCCACTCCGCCTAGCATGAGCCTACAGCAGCCCAAAATGGTCACTTTGGCGGCTGTGGGATCGCCAGTTTCTCTGTTATTGGGGCAGGAGGAATAAAGTGTTGTTACCCTGATTATGTGAATCAAGGACAATGAAACTGTTTTATGACAGAGGGTCTCACCATCACCTAAGTGACACTCACTAGACAAGGGACATGGGTTCCAAAACCCAGTGAGTTGAGAGAGGCTGGAGGCAGGGAGTTGCACCTGATGGCATGGGGCCCCTTTGTGAGTCTGATACACCAATTGTACTATCTTCTCTCCCCAGTGTTGAATGTCAGCACTAGCTTTGATTCTATTAGGAGTCTAGTTACAGGCTGCTGAGCTGGATTCACTTTGGGCCAATGGTGCACCAGCACTGGGGCTCCCCTACTAC
Source organism: Platysternon megacephalum (assembly GCA_003942145.1). Classification (NCBI taxonomy): domain Eukaryota; kingdom Metazoa; phylum Chordata; order Testudines; family Platysternidae; genus Platysternon; species Platysternon megacephalum. The sequence continues at coordinate 2,295,988 of QXTE01000120.1, forward strand.
AAGCTGAAATCACTAAAGAGCTAAAGTTACTAAGATTGCTGAGTGCTGTGTTAACTAGTGGGGGAGCCTGAAGCTATCTTGCTAAGTAGTGAGTGGAGCAGTTTGCAGGACGGCTGGTGGAGCAGTTGGTGGGACGGTTGGAGCGGCCCACGGAATGGCAAGTGGAGCTGAGCAGTTTGTGGGGACGGCTGGAGGAGTAGAGTGAAGCGGAGCGGCTGGTAGAGCGGAGCAGTTCGTGGGACGGCAGGAGCGGCTCACGGGACGGCTGGTGGAGGTGGAGCGGCTCGTGGTAAAGGCGGCAGCGGAACCCCACGGAAAGGCGGGCAGTCGGCCTTGGACCACGTAAGGTGCCCCTTAACACCCTGTGTGCCCCTTCTTCCCCCCCCATTTCCACCCAGGCTGGGGGGGGTAAAACCCTGCAGATAAACCTTTGAACTCTGGGGCTGCGCTGACCAGGGAAAGAGACTTTTGGGGTGTTGGACTTTGGGTGATTTTTGGGTTGCTGGATTCAAGAACCAAAGGGAAAGGACACGGCACAATTTGCTGGGGTGGGTCTTCGCTCATGGTTTGGTCTATGAACTCTAGTTGTGGTGTTTTCCCAATTTAATGCTGATGTCGTTTACCTCATGTTATTAAACATTTGCTGCTACACCAAGACTCTGTGCTTGCGAGAGGGGAAGTATTGCCTCTTCGAGGCGCCCAGGGGTTGTGTGTAAGATTTTCCCAGGTCACTGGGTGGGGGCTCAAGCTGGTTTTGCGTTACGTTGTTGGGAGGGGACCCCTATGCACTGAACCCGGCCCTTGCTGCTATCAACTCGGCCTGGCAGAAGGGTTACATAAGTAATTTTAATTCGATCTAAGATACGTTGACTTCAGCTACGCTATTTGCATAGCTGAAGTTGTGTATCTTAGGTCGACACCCCCCCACTCCCACCCCCACCCCACCCCCAGTGTAGACCTAGCCTCAGATCCCTTTCCTGGGCTGATTTAGAACCCTGTAAGGTGTGCAGGGAATTAAAAATATTAAAAAGAGAAGTAGGCCTGGTGCTTTTCAAAGCTTTCCAGGAGGTGGTATCTGCTCTTAGACATGAATGGGACTCACGTCTCTTTTTTGAGAATTAACTCTGTTATTGTCTCCTTGTGCTAGAGAAACTATGTGCCCACCCTCAGTTCCTGAGTCCCTCTCACAGCCCGGTTTCTGCAGCCCCCCGTTCAATGTTAATGAATCAACCTATCCTATGTTCATGAATTTACTGCAGAGTCCATTTTGCATGAGGACAGCCACAAGAAGCCCAAAGACACAATGAGGCCATGAGGTTACATTTGATAGAACCTGTCGACATTTCTCCAAATTTTGATATTTTTTTTATTATTGAGATGTCAATAACTGGTTAATTTTTTGGCCAAAAGAACCAGGGTTGTTGTTTTTTTATTATTATTATTATTATTATTAAATGGAAACTTTTGAGAGAAATTTTCCATTTTCGTCTAAAGTTTTCAGATTTTCTTAGGAAAACTGAACATTTTGCAAAAACAACGTTTGGTTTTTGGAAACTGAATTTTTATTATTTTGTTGTTTTTAACAAAACCGCCCAAAATTTGAACACAAACTAAACATTTTTGTTTTGTCCAAAAAAAAATTAAGGAAAAATAAAAATACATTATGACTGACTTAGAACTGTTGAAGTTTGACCAAAAAAGGAAGCATTTTTGTTAGGATACAGCTGTTCAGGCCTGTCTGTAAAGGCCTATACTTTAAGAATTTAGGTATATGTTTATCATTTCGCTAGTTACAGAGGTATAAAAGAAAGAATCTGTGTATGGGCCTTCTCTCACTGTGACAGTCTGAGGCCCTGTTCTTAAGCTAAGGCCTTTGGCTAAGCAGGAGAGGCAGCCATAAGCTGGGAAGCAAACGGTCACATCCTCACATCCCAAACCAGTCACATTGAAATAAGGTGCTATTGGGCTGTTAGCAATACAATCCTGTCTTGATAATGCCCATCACCACCAGATAAAGATGGTTAAAGAAAACTTAGTTTAATAGCATCCTGTCTGGCAAGAAATCACTTCTCAATAGTTGTGGTTGTGAAACCCTCATTTCTGTATGTTTTTTCTTTATGGCCCCCACTTTTCTATTGTTAATCTGTCTGGTTCTCTAATTGTTTCTGTCTGCTGTATAATTATTTTTGCTAGATGTAAGTTAATTAGGGTAGTGGGATATAATTGGTTAGAGAATTATGTTACAATATCAGCAAAGAATCCTGTGGCACCTTATCGACTAACAGACGTTTTGCAGCATGAGCTTTCGTGGGTGAATACCCACTTCTTCGGATGCAAGTCAATATGTTAGGATTGGTTAGATAGATTTCAGTAAAATGATTGGTTAAGGTGTAGCTGAGAATATTACTATATAAATTAGGGGCAAACAGGAAGTAAGTTGGGATTCGAAAATAAGGAAAAAGGAACGTGGATTTAAGCTTGCTGGAAGTTCACCCCAATAAACATTGAATTGTTTGCACCTTCAGACTTCAGGTATTGTTGCTCTCTGTTCATGCGAGAAGGACCAGGGAAGTGGGAGAGTGAAGGAATAAGCTCTCTAACAATTTGGATGCAACTTGAAAATCTGTGTCCTGTCATTCAGCCATCTCTGGAAATGAAATACGTGGCTTACCCCCATTCATTTCTAGCTGTCAGGACAGCCGCAACGCCATGGTAGAACAGTGGCGACGAGTCTGATATTTCTGGGACTGGCCTGATTCTGATGCGTGTGTTGAGCCTCCCTAGCAGGATGGAGGGGACCCCAAGAGGGCTTTCAAGGCCAACGCGCCAACATGGTGTGTGGTGTATTGTGTTGCCGCATGACAGTCTCACAAGGGACTCTGGACACTCTTAAAACTGAACCTTACCCTAGAAAATGTCTGATGGGGAATTGGCAGGGAGATGGACTAAAAGATCGAATGGGTTACTCACTACTTCAGGGTCACGTTCTGACCTGGTGCTGTTTGAATCTGTCTGCCAAGGCAAACAAAGGTGGCACCATCCTTGGAAATGTCAAGCTGGGTCCACTATCCTGTGGAACAGTCTCCCCAGGGGAAGCCCCCTGGCGGGAGACATTTGCACAATGGACTGGCCAAATCTCTGCAGAATGTGAGCGCGGGGGGGGAGGGAGGGGGCGGTGGCACCCAATAGAACGGGGCCCAGATCCTGACTGGGGCCTCTGCATGCTAGCATGATATAAATTGGTAGGGGGCAGAGCTGCATCAGCTAAGGGGAGAGACCAGCTGTCTACATAGTTGGGTACCCTCGTCACCATAGGAGCTATTGCATTCATTCCCATAGTTGTATCAGAGCAACTGCTCAATAGACTATGTAATTAGAGGATGGCTTTGGATGGGGAGGGACATGTTCCTCTTTGGTGTAACTTCAGGGCTTGTGTGGGGAGAAATGGGGACCAGGATATGAAGCAGGTTGCCCAGGAAGCGTTTGCATGATCTCCCCAGCCCCAGTGCTTTCCCCGGAGCAGGAGCACAGCACCTCCAAGGTCCCTTCAGCATCAGCGCAACCACCCTCCAGAGCTCCCCTAGCCCCGGGTGAACCTGCACAAGTCCCTTAGGGTAAAATTTTCAAACGGGACTTAGTCACTCAGGACCCTAAATCTCATTGAAAGTCAATAGGATTTAGGCTCCTAGCTAAAATGGAACCTCCGCTCCTAAATAACATAGGTGCTTTTGAAAATTTTACCCTTTATCTGTCTTTGCCTCAATTCCCTATCTGTAAAATGGGATCATAATAATTTCTCTCCTCCCTCCCCCCAGTCTATTCTCCGTAGGTTCTCATCCCGTGCTCATCACCATAGTATCTGAGCGCCTTCCAGTGGTTCATTTAGCAAGGTGATTGACACCTGTTGTGTGGTGTTTGCTTTCTGATTAGAATAATAGAAAATTAGGGTTGGAAGAGCCCTCAGGAGGTCATCTAGTCCAAACCCCTGCTCAAAGCAGGACCAACCCCAACTAAATCCTCCCAGTCAGGGCTTTGTCAAGCCGGGCCTTAAAAACCTCTAAGGATGGAGATTCCACCACCTCCCTAGGTAACCCATTCCAGTGCTTCACCACCCTCCTACTGAAATAGTTTTTCCTAATATCCAACCTAGACCTCCCGCACTGCAACTTGAGACCATTACTCCTTGTTCTGTCATCTGCCACCACTGAGAACAGCCGAGCTCCATCCTCTTTGGAAACCCCCTTCAGGTAGTTGAAGGCTGCTATCAAATCCCCCCTCACTCTTCTCGTCTGCAGACTAAACAAGCCCAGTTCCCTCAACCTCTCCTCATAACTCATGTGCTCCAGACCCCTAATCATTTTTGTTGCCCTCCGCTGGACTCTGTCCAATTTTTCCACATCCTTCTTGTAGTGTGGGGCCCAAAACTGGACACAGTACTCCAGGTGAGGCCTCACCAGTGCCGAATAGAGGGGAATGATCACGTCCCTCGATCTGCTGACAATGCCCCTACTTATACAGCCCAAAATGCTGTGAGCCTTCTTGGCAACAAGGGCACACTGTCAACTCATATCCAGCTTCTCGTCCACTGTAACCCCTAGGTCCTTTTCTGCAGAACTGCTGCTTAGCCAGTCGATCCCCAGCCTGTAGCAGTGCATGGGATTCTTCCGTCCTAAGTGCAGGACTCTGCACTTGTCCTTGTTGAACCTCATCCGGTTTCTTTTGGCCCAACCCTCCAATTTGTCTAGGTCCCTCTGGACCCTATCCCTACCCTCCAGCATATCTACCTCTCCCCCCAGCTTAGTGTCATCTGCGAACTTGCTGTGGGTGCAATTAATTCCATCATCCAGATCCTTAATAAAGATGTTGAACAAAACCAGCCCCAGGACCAACCTCTGGGGCACTCCGCTTGATACCGGCTGCCAACTACACATCGAGCCATTGATCACTACCCATTGAGTCTGACAATCTAGCCAGCTTTCTATCCACCTTATAGTCCATTCATCCAATCCATACTTTCTTAACTTGCTGGCAAGAATACTGTGGGAGACCGTATCAAAAGCTGTGCTAAAGTCAAGATATATCACATCCCCTGCTTTCCCCGTGTCCACGGAGCTAGTTATCTCATCATAGAAGGCAATAAGGTTGGTCAGGCTTGACTTGCCCTTGGTGAATCCATGTTGACTGTTCCTGATCACCTTCCTCTCCTCCAAGTGCTTCAAAATGGATTTCTTGATGACCTGCTCCATGATTTTGCCGGGGACTGAAGTGAGGCTGACCGGTCTGTAGTTCCCCAGGTTCTCTTTCTTCTCTTTTTAAACTATGGGCACTATATTTGCCTTTTTCCAATCGTCCGGGACCTCCCCCGATCGCCACGGGGGGTGGGTCTTGTTTGCATAGGGTTTTAGTTTTTAAATGCACCTGTTGCAATAAAGGTTATGTTAGAGAAGGCCGGTCAAAGAAACGTGCCTGGCACTTGGAGAAGGAGGTGGGGAAGTTTGTGATGGCCGTTGCTTCCTGGGGAAGTTCATTCCGCAGTCCAGGACCAGCCCCATCCCACATAGATGAGGTTTACCCTTATGGTATAGAGCTCCATTGTGCCAGAGGAGGAGAGTTGTTGACTTTTATCTTCATCCTGAAGCTTTAGGCTCTTTGGATACCTTGGCTTAGGCCACAGAGCTCCTTGAAGATAAGGACTGAGACCTTGAACTTGATTTGATATTCTGTGGGAAGCCAGTGTAGAGAGTGGAGGGCGGGTCTGACGTGCTTGCAGTACCCTGTGTTGCCAAGGAGAAGCACTGCACCATTTTGTATGAGTTGGAGTGCCGCAGGCTTCATGCCCAGCTACATTGTGTTGCTGTATTTATTTGCCGGACAGGAGGCAACAAGGTATGAATAACTGAGGTCAGGTGATCGTCCGCAAGGATGGGAAGGAGTTTCCTGGCTAACCAGAGCACTCCTAGACTACAGACTGAATTAACCAATTGTGGATGGGTACCTTGCACCAAAGTAGACTGCACCGTGGCTGCCTCACCCTTTTTGTCTCTCTTATCTCTATAGATTGCAAATTCTTTGGGACATTGTGTGTGTGTGTGTGTGTGTGTGTGTGTGTGTGTGTGTGTGTGTGTGTGTGTGTGTGTGTGTGTGTGTGTGTGTCAGCACAATGGTGCCCTGATCTCGGCTGGGCTCTCCTGATGCTATTGTCATACAAAGAATAAATAAAGGTCTATGCAGGATGATGTGGCCAGGGCCGCCCAGAGGGGGGGGCAAGTGGGGCAATTTGCCCCGTGCCCTGCAGGGGCCCCCACGAGAATATAGCATTCTATAGTATTGCATCTTTTTGTTACGGAAGGGGCCCCCGAAATTGCTTTGCCCCAGGCCCCCTGAATCCTCTGGGCGGCCTTGGACGTGGCTAATGAGAGGACAAGCTCCCTGACTTTTGTGTGTATTACAAGTTGAAATTTCCCCCTGGCTCTTACAGGAACTTCTCAACGAGCTCCCATAAGAGGTGCAGGGAAATCTCAGCTCTTGTTCATTGTCATCGGTGAAGCCCTGGAATGCACTGTGCATTGTGGGATTACTGGATCCTGTCAATTCCAGAACAAAGGCTGAGGATTGACTCCAAAGCTTCCTTGATGCAGGAGATTTAACCTGTTTTGGTTTTGCTTGTCCTGTCCCCATTTAAACAACAGATTGATGGAAAGAGACTAGCTGCCCAAACTATTGGGGTTGGGTTTTGTAACATTAAAAATGACCTTTCCTTCCAGTACTTTGCAGGGGACCAGATCCTGAGTGGTGCAAATGGCACGGCTCTATTGAAGTCAATGGAGCGAGGTTGATTTGCCCCAGCTAGGGATCTGGCCCATTGATTTCAGTGAGCTTTGCTGATTTACACCAGCTGGGGATGCAGGAAGACAGAGGGGTAGAGGGCAGGTGGGAGGAGATATTTGACCCAGCCAGGTGGAGACCTTGAACCTGTGATGCAGCAAGGGAGGTGATGTTCCCGCACTTGAACCCCACTCCTAGAGGAACATTTGGACATGGCACCTAGTGAGAAAAGGAAGCATCTCAAATTCAGACCCTCTCATCAGCAGGGCAGGGAACAGACTGACAAATGCATGCATTTAGCTTTCCAGAGGTTGTCCCATTACTGTGATTTTTTTTCCCTTGCCTAAAATGTTGAGAGGCTGATTGGGGTGTGGGGTCAGGAACTTCAGAACCGAAGGCAAATGATTGGAAGGAAAAGACTTGAATTAAAAGTCGGCCCTTCACGCTGCTTTTGCAGAGACGACCCGCGCCTGCCAATAGTGGAGGTGGGGGCAGAGTGAGGGCAGCCAGCTTCAGCAGTGTGACTGAGCATGCTCAGTACAAGCCAAGCAGAAAATCCGGGGAGGGGGCACGTGACCCTGCACAGTCAACCTGTGGAACTCCTTGCCAGAGGATGTTGTGAAGGCCAAGACCATAACAGGGTTCAAAAAAGAACTAGATAAGTTTGTGGAGGATAGGTCCATCAATGGCTATTAGTCAGGATGGGCAGGGATGGTGTCCCCAGCCTCTGTTTGCCAGAAGCTGGGAATGGGCGACAGAGGATGAGGACCTGTCTTGGTGAGGACCTGTTCTGTTCATTCCCTCTGGGGCATCTGGCATTGGCCACTGTCAGAAGACAGGATACGGGGCTGGATGGACCTTTGGTTTGACTCTGTATGGCCATTCTTATGTTCTTATGTCCCCACCACGCATCACCTCTGTGCCTTTGCTGTGAAGGCAACTGGCAAAACTGCCAGGGGTTGTGAAAGGAGAACCCTCTCAACCAGGAGAGGATGAGAAGAGAGGCCTCATCAGGTAGCAGACAAGACCCATAACCAATGAGAAAGTCCCCCAGGGGTTCTACATGTGGTGAAGCCCATGGAAGATATTAGGGAAGCATTTCCAAAATCGGCACTCCACATGCTGGGCTCTGTGCAGAGCTGGTCATGATTGTTTTTTACCCAAAGCAAAATTTGGGTGAAAACAAAATGTTTTCATTTTCGTTGACATTTTTCTGCATGTATCTTTTTGACTGTTTGTTCAAAAAAATGAAAACTGGCGTCTTCTTTTTTTTCCCAGCAACCCAAACCAAATAATTCTGGCTGAAAAATCACATTTCCTTTTTTTAAAAGCAAAAACATGAAAAAAGCGTGTTGACGACGGACATGTTGCACAGAAATTTCCATGGCAACAAACGGTTCATTTGCCGTCAAAATAAATACATTAAAAAGAAGAAGAAAAAGGTTCCATGGGAAATGTTCCACCAGTCCTTGTGCTGAGTTCTTTGAGAACCTAACCATAAATATCACAGTGGAGGCTCCTGGGGGCTGAACTTGAAGACCCACCCCTTTATTTGATGTCTAGAGGGGAGCTCAGTCCCAGCTGTTGTTGGTGAGTTATTGCAAATCTGTCCCCCGAAGTAGAATCGAGACACCTTATCATCACGGCGGGGAAAGCTGAAGAAAATGTACCAGCCTAGTAAAGGAAACCATCTGCAGAAGCAGAGACGGTAACCAGATGGATGACCACCGAGATACCGATGGAACCTCCTGCCTGAATCATTCTTCTTTTTTACGATGAAGAAGATTCCCCCATGCCGGCTGCACTGTCATTAAAGGGGGTGACCCCCGTTTTGAACTGGACACGAGAAGTGCATGGGAAAGAAAAGCTACTGAGCCCCGGAGCAGGGCCGGCTCCAGCTTTTTTGCCGCCCCAAGCGGCGAAGAAGAAAAAAAAAGAAAAGCCCGATTGAGCGGAGCGATTGAGCTGCCGCCGAAGTGCCACCGAAGAGGAGGAGAGGCACTGAAGGACCCGCCGCCGAATTGCCGCCGCAGACCCGGACGTGCCACCCCAACAACGGACGGAGTGCCGCCGCTTTCCATTGGCCGCCCCAGGCACCTGCTTCCTTCGCTGGTGCCTGGAGCCGGCCCTGCCCTGGAGACTTAAAGGTGGGACCATTCAACACCATATTCCTCATCTCCATTGGGGGCCCTGTGGAGGTTTGGGGGCTGGTTAAATTACTAGGGGATGAACAGGGGCAGTGAGTTGTAGGGGCCCTTGGTGCCCGTGCTCCAGGAATATCCAGAGCACGGGCGCCCGGCTCCAACAATGTTCAGGGCCGAGTCTCTCCCCCGGCCCCACCTGCCATCCCCGGGCAATTTAAAAGGGCCCGGGGGGGCCCGCCGCCACCACCGACAGCGCAGTGCGGCTAAAGCAGCTTCCTGCCTGTCCTTACTCTGCGCGGCGCGCCACTCCCGGAAGCGGCCGGCACGTCCCTGCGGCCCCTGGGGGGGTGTTGTCTCCGCGCGCTGTCCCCGCCCCGAGCGCAGGGCGTAGCTGGGACAACATGCTGAATTCCAAGTGTTCCTCGGGGGTGGGAGGGAATCAGTCGTGTGTGTGTGTGTGTGTGTGTGTGTCCTATTGCCCCGAATGGATGAGATCAGGCCTGCACCTGGGTGTGTGGGTTTGTCCTGCTGCCCCCTGCTGGATGTGATCAGACGTGTGTGTGCATCCTGCTGCCCCCTGCTGGATGGGCTCAGACGTGTGTGTGTGTGCGTCATTGCCCCACTGCTCCCTGCTAGATGAGGTTGGCCTGGCTCCCACGTGAGTGTCTTTACCCCATTGCCCTCTACTGACGCTGCTGCTGGCCCTGGTCTTTTCAGTCGCTGGCTAGCGCCCTGTCCTCTGAGGAGGCGAACGTCACGACTAGACTTTGTGGAGTTTCTATCCCCACAGGCCCACAGGAGTCAAATTAGCAAGGGGGGTAACAGTGCCAGGAATGGAGACGCTGCCTGAAGCCCCGGGGCATATTAACAGCGTCCCCTCTTCCCACACCTCCGTGCGAGGCCTCTGACTGGCTCCCGTGCGACACCTGAGGTGAGATTGCGCCAGGCCGGGCCCCCTGCCGAATCATTGCCAGCACCCTTTGCCAGTCCCTGTCGCCAGGTGCCCGGACATTGTGCAATTTCACCTGAGGCGACACGGGGGAGCCAAGGAATAAGAGACGCGGGCCAAAAAGAATTCCTGCTTGTCAACACCGCATTCTTCTTTGGTGGTGTTTCAGAAATAGCAAGGGAGATACGGCCGACCATGTAACCAAAATCAGAAGGCACCCGTGCTCCCAGCTGTTTACTCGACCCGGGCCAAAAATAAAGAGCTCTCGCTGAGTCCTTGGCCCTGACAAACCCCGGGGTCTCCAGGACCGTACTGGATTTGATTGCGGCCATCTGTTCCAAGCAGGCATCGCCGCACCATCTCCCACGGCCAGCCCTGCTCCCCTCCTTGCTGCCAACGCTTGGCTGTGAGGAGATCAGCTCAGGACTTGCTTGATCTGCCGACACAGCAGGGGCAAAAAGCCTGGGGGAAATGTACATATTGTTTATATTTGGTGTTTTAATGCATTTTTTTAAAGGCTCAAAGTGGGCCCACCCCCATCTCCAAATCTATCAGATTGTCCCCAGATCCATCAGTTAACATCCCCCATGCCCATTTTCCATCAGTTTTCCCTCCAATCCCATTCCTTGGCCTCTTCTCCATTCCCCTCCAGTGTGTTCTTTTTATGATTGGGGTAGCACCAGGACCCCTGTCACAGACCAGGGCCCCCTTGTGCTAGGCGCTGTACAAACACAGAAAAGGACAGCTCCCACCTCAGAGAGCTCACTCCAAAGCCATGAGGTCTCTGTGTTAGAGTCCCCCGGCTACACTTCGTCACGCGAAGTCATTTCACACTAGAAAGGGAAAATGCCTTGCGTGTCAATGGTATCTCCTGTCAAAGGAGAGCAAAGCACTTCTGAAGCATTCATGAGTTAACTCAACCTCCCAGCACCCACCCACCTGCAAGATGGGATTTGCCTTCCTTTGCCGGGTAAGTGATATGCCCAAGGCTACACAAGTTGCAGAGGCAGGAATGGAACCCAAGTCTTTCCTGGTTTCTAAGCTTGTGCTTGAACCATAAGGGCCCCATGCCCCCCTTGCCTGTTATTGCAAAGCATTGGAGGTTATACCATAGGGAATTGTCTTGTACTGGCCAAGAGAAGATGGATGAAATAGCTATGATCTAATGGAGCTTATCCATCTCTAATGTCCTTGACAGTACAGTGAATCATGGGGCCTGGTTTTGTTCTGCCTTTCTTAGGTTTTCTATAGCCCCAAGCACAGCAGTATCTAAGAATTGATTCTGTTCCCAGCTCTTCTTGGGCAGGTCCCTTAACCTGTGCCTCTATGCCTCAGTTTTACCATCTGTACAACAGAGACAATGATTCCTGCCCTCCGTCACAGGGTGCTTTGAGATCATTGAATGCTATTTGGTATTTTCATTAGTGACTTGGATCATGGAGTGGAGAGTACACGTGTAAAATGTGTGGATGACCCCAAGCTGGGAGGGGTTGCAAGCACTTTGGAGGATAGGATTCAAATTCAAAATGACCATGACAACCTGGAGAATTGAAAACAACAAGATGAAATTCTATAAGGACAAATGCAACATACTTCTCTTAGGAAGGAAAAACCAAATACACAATTAGAAAATGGGGCATAATTGGCTAGGCGGTAGTGCTGCTTGAAAGGAGCTGGGGGTTATAGAGGATCACAAATTGAATATGAGGCAACAATGTGATTCAATTGCAAAAAAGGTTAATATCATGCTGGGGTATTAACAGGAGCGTCATATGTAAGACATGGGAGGTCATTGTCCTGTTCTGCTCGGCACTGGTGAGGCCTCAGCTATAAATAGTATATGGAGATATACCTATCTCATAGAGCTGGAAGGGACCCTGAAGGGTCATCGAGTCCAGCCCCCTGCCTTCACTAGCAGGACCAATTTTGCCCTAGATCCCTAAGTGGCCCTCTCAAGGATTGAACTCACAACCCTGGGTTTAGCAGGCCAATGCTCAAACCACTGAGCTGTCCCTCCCTTGGTGGACAAGGTCCCGTTTTGAGGGCCACACTTTAGGAAAGATGTGGACAAACCAGTGAGAGTCCAGAGGAGAGCAAGAAAAATGAGAAAAGTTTTAGAAAACCTGACCTGGGAGGAAAGGTTTAAAAAAAATGGGCGTGTTTAGTCTTGAGAAAAGAAGCCGAGGGGGGGGGGGGGGGACCTGATAACATCCCTGATAACATTAATGGCTGGTATAAAGAGGACGGCGATCAATTGGTCTCCATGTCCACTGAAGGTAGGACAAGAAGTAAGGGGCTTCATCTGCAGCAAGGGGGATTTAGGTCAGATACTAGGAAAACTTTCTAAGTCTAAGGGTAGTTATGCTCTGGAACACCTGCCAGGGATGGTAGCTTTGCTTGGTCCTGCCTCTTTGCAGGGGATGGACTAGATAACATCTTGAGGCCCCTTCCAGCCCTCCCCTTCCATGATTCTAGCTATGGTTGAAAAGCACAGTAGCAGGGCAGTTGGGATTGACAATGATTCTCTGAAATCCCACCCACTGTACCATTAGCCACCGTCTAATCATTTAGCAGGGGTGCTCTCTCTGTATCATCCTGCACTTGCCAGCAGGAAACACTAGCAGGGTTCTGTATTGATACCGAGTGGCTTCTTGTATTAATCCCGCTGAAATGACTGAAGGGGAATGTCACATCTCTGCACCACCACAAGGGAGCAGCATTTTGGAGCGCTACAGGCATTTAGAAAAAAATCCCTACTAGACAAGAGTGGCCTTCTTGCCCTTATGTGGGGTAAAGGTCAGCAATGAGGCTGTGACATCAGAGGGTGGGCGGAGCTCTAAAAAGTGGGGCTATAAATGGGGCAGCAGCAGAGCCTGCATGCCAGCTTGTGTGAATGCCCTAGGAGTTTGTTCCTGGCTCTGCCACCGATTTGCCCAGTGCCCTTGGGCAAGTCACATGCTCGCTCTATGCCTCAGTTTCCCCATAATAATATTACCGTTTACTTGCTCCATGGGATCCTCTGCTGGAAGGCTAGAAAGGCAAAGCCTTAAACACAGGGCACCTCCTTCCTGAACAAAGGTGGTTGTATTAAAAGTGGACCTCGCTGTAATATTTCGCACTGGTGGGAGGATGGAGCACAGGGCTGGAATTAATAGTGAGGATTAACTCATGACTGCCGGGGCAGATCTCTACAAACGCGCCATGCGCTAAGTGCCAAGTGTCGTAACAATAAGAACTTGGCTGCAGTCTAGGGAGACCAGACGGCAAGTGTGAAAAATCGGGACAGGGGATGGGGGGTAATAGGAGCCTATATAAGAAAAAGACCCAAAAATCGGGACTGTCCCTATAAAATCGGGACATCTGGTCACCCTACTGCAGTCTAAGACCTCGGCCAACTGCAGCGATGTGGCGAGGGGAACTGTGTTGGAGAAGAGAAGTAGTCTCATGGTATTATCCCTCCCCTCCTGAGACTCCTGCTGTGTCTCTGGGCTGCTTTGGGAAGGGAGCCGGGCCCAGCCATTGTCTGTGGATTTCTGGTTGCAAAGCGGGGAGGGAGGAGATAATGCTGCTTGGCTCCTGCGCAGATACTGAGTTGATGAGGGCCTGGTAAGTACCTGAACAGGTAGATGCCTGGGCTCTGCCAATGGTAGTGCTGCTAGTGCTGGAGTTGTGCCTGCCAGGAGTGATGGCACAAGGAAGCAGCAGTCAATGCCCCTGGAGAGTCCCTTCCCTGCAAGGATTGGCGGCCTCAGCCCCTGCCCAGTCCCCAACTGCCTCCCACCAAAGAGACTGATTCCATAATCTCCACGGACTGATCTGTGTGAAGGGGTCAGTCCTCTGGCCCCCTCCGGTGGCTTTCTCTGCCGGAGGGGATGATCCGGACCAAGAGCTCTATTCACAGCAATAATCAGAACGACTCAGAATCATCTAGCCCAGCATGCCTGGGCCTGGCTGAACCATGTCAAAGAGAAGCACCGCCCTCCCCCCCCCCCCCTTCCTTGAAATGAACCTCTTTGGAAGCTTCTGGGAATTTTTTGATTGAATTATCCTAGTCTTTCATCCACCCTTCTTCTGTGCCTGAGGCAGGAAACACCTGGCACCCCCTGCCGGAAAGGCCGTGCTTCCCAGCATACTAGTGTAACAGGGCTTGTGTATTTGGAGGAAGAGCCAAGCTCCCCGATGTGGAGCTGAATCAACGTTTCGCTGTTGTGCCCTCCTCTCCTGAAAGGTCCAGGGTTCTCGGAGATTCCTTCTGCTTTATTTGTATTGAGGCAGCACCTCAGAGTGGCAGGGCCCCATTGCGCTAGGCGCTGTACGAACACAGAGCAAAATGACGGCCTCTGCCCCGGACAGCTTACAGTCCAAGGCCAGGTCTACACTTAAAAATTAGACTGAACTAGCGATATCGCTCAGGGCTGTGAAAAATTTCGACCTAACTGTTGTAGACACGGAAAGGTTGAGGGAAGAATTCTTCCGTCGACCCGGCTACCGCCTCTTGGAGAGGTGGATTCACTAAACAGATGGGAAAAACTCCTTGTGTCGATGTAGGAAGCATCTACCCTACGGCGCTACAGCAGCACAGCTGTAGCTGCGTCACTTTCACAATTGTAGTGTAGACGTACCCCAAGTCACCTAAGAATCGCCCTGTGTCCCATTCACAGCTGGGTGTATCACACCTAACAGAGATGTCTCACTGCATACGGACCCCGGTCATTACCATGGATGATTCTTGGTCACGAGCACATTTCTGTGCGAATTCAGAATTCCTGTTGGTCTGATTGGACATGGGAGGCGCACGATAGGGTCCTTTTGGTTTAAAAACCCCACATGCCTGGCAGGACGGATTCTATGGAATAACTGAGTTCCTATCTTCTTGCAGGACTGCAGGGAGTGGGGAGTGTAGGCACAGGGGAGAGGAGTGGTCTCTAGTCATATAGTTCATCCTGATAGGCATCATGGGCTAGTGGACTGAATATAGGCCTGGGGGTCAGGTGCTCCTGGATTCTAGTTCTACCTCTAGCCTTAGACAAAGTGCCTTCACCCCTCTACCTCAGTTTCTCCATCTATAAAATCTGATCACTTGTGGAGTTTAACTAATTAATATCTACACAGTGCTATGAACGTACAAACCAGCTGCTATAAATTTGTGTAGCTCCATTGACTTGCTGAGAATCTAGCCCATCATTATGGACTTTATCAATACTACACTCACCGAAGGGCGGGGCCTGTCTTTACACTAACTGTACAGCAGATACGATACCACCTTGTGCTGGGATCCTCTCACACACCAAGCAGGGCTTGGGTGGGAGACGTCCATAGAAAAACAAGGGCACCACTAACAAAATGGTAAACCAGCTACACACAGGGCCAGCGCTCCCATTAGGCGACCTAGGTGGTCGCCTAGGGTGCTGCTATTTTGGGGGCGCCGGCGCCCCCGCCGCCCGTAGAGATTTGGGGGCGGGACCTTCCGCCACCGCTGTTGGGGGCGGGAGTTCGGGGGCGGGACCTTCCGCTGCCTAGGGCGCCGGCAAAGCTGGCACCGCTACTGGCTACACACAGACTTTCCAGGAGTTTCCAGTTCCAGCCTTGTCACAGTTGTTTACCAGAGACTGTATCCTTTTGGGAATTCTCCAAGACAGCACAAAGACATCTAGTGGCTAAATAATATGACTGCAAGTACATATCATTAGACTAGTCCAGGGGTCGGCAACCTTTCAGAAGCGGTGTGCCGAGTCTTCATTTGTTCACTCTAATTTAAGGTTTCGCGTGCCGGTAATACATTTTAACGGTTTTAGAAGGTCTCTTTCTAGAAGTCTATAATATATAACTAAACTATTGTTGTATGTAAAGTAAATAAGGTTTTTAAAAGGTTTAAGAAGCTTTATTTAAAATTAAATTAAAATGCAGAGCCCCCCGGACCGGTGGGCAGGACCCGGGCAGTGTGAGTGCCACTGAAAATCAGCTCGCCTGCCGCCTTCGGCGCCCGTGCCATAGGTTGCCTACCCCTGGACTAGTCACTAAAGTTCATATAGCATTTCTTGCTCAAATAGGGGCGTTATTGTTCACGTCTCTGCTAACTCCCTGCTTGGGTAATTTCATTCTGCTACCCTACATTTCCCCTGAAATATTAGTGCTCTTCCTCACTTTCTGACCTACGCACTTTTTTAAATAGTTACCGTGTTTCAACTCAGAGGTGGCTGCATTTCAGTGGTGGGCGAAGTTCCCATATGTCGGTTTAGGGGGTCCCTTTGGCACAAAAGGCGATTTGCTGACACGAGACCGCGGCTACTGGAATGTCACAGCAGCAGGAGGAATGGAACTCTGAGCTTGCTGCTCTGAAAGCAGAGGCCCGTGCCATTTGAGCTAAAGGAGAGTCTGTTAGTAGTCTGGGGCATATGACATGTGGTATCGGGGCCTGTGCCTTTAAGGGCTGAGCTTCCCAGACAAAGCCTCTGAGTTCACAACCAGTTTGAACTCGACACAACAACAAAGCAGAGCTCTTGCAAGCACCTCACGCACTGAGTGATCCATGGACTGCCTCGTGGTACCAGGATTAAAGGAATTAAGTGGAGCAGTGGAAAAGCCCCGCCAGCACTGAAAACCTCTGGGAATGTGGGAACCGGTGTCAAATTAATTAAGTGCCCGCTGAGAAAGGCTGCGGAGTCAGACTCTGATTTGTGTTTAGCACTGCTAAATTCCAGAGCAGCCCCGGTGAAGCAGGGGTCATTTTGTTCCACTGAAAACAAGAACACGTGCGTGGGTAGAAACTGACGTGAGCATCAGTGGAGACTTGCAGCCATGGAAAGAAATAGAAAAGCCCAAACAAAAAAATAATGATTTGGGGTCCTGGGAACGGCCCCCACTTCATGCAAATGACTCTCTTCTTCTCTGCAGAGGGCAGGAAGGGGCACAAAGAGCAGTGGTGTCACAAGCGGTGGCCCTGCAGTCGTGTGAGTTTGCCACCCCAGACGGAAACCTACTGCAGAGGAAGAGGCGACACTTCCCAACCTAGAAAGGGCGGGAGATAAGGGGCACCAAGGCTGCCATTTTGCCTGAGAAGGGCTGAGACAGGAAAGAACGACAGCAGGTTGAGATAACGGAGCCCCAGGACACAGAACAGCCACCACAAGTGCACAGGTCCCAGGGACGGTGCAAGGCACCTCAGAGACGAACTGAATGTTGTTAGTAAGTTTAGTTAGTAGGTTGGTGTCACGGGGCGAAGGGTGAACCAGTGCACCTGTGCCTTTTTAGTACACCCCAGATTGGTTAATTGACTGAGCGTAGGATGAGTGCCTTCCGGGGGGGTAATTGTCGCAATTAACCCTAGCTGGGGGGAGGGAAACAGGAAGTAGAGCTGGGAGCTCAGAAGCAGGGTAGGAAGACTAGGTGTCAATCTTGGCAGCAGCTACAGCTAGCCGGGACCGGTTAAGGGCTGACCAGGCAGCGTCTGAGCTCCAGAAGGACTCAGCGGAGCGGCCTGGAACTGGGCGAGAGTGTCGCCCAGGAGAAGAGTCTTGGGAAGCTCCTAGCATGAGATGGGCTGGGAAGTGGCCAGTGAGGCTGGAGATTTGTGTTTGGTGGGTTAAGGGAGGCTGAGCTCTGGACGGGGGCAGGCTGGCAAGGCTTTGGGGAGACTGTAGCCCAGGAGAAGGGTCCTGGGAATCCACCACCCCTCTAGAGGGAAGAGGGCTGGGGAAATAGCTGAGGAGGCTGGAGTTCACGTGCAGTGTTGAATGACCTCGGGGGAAGAACAGCAGCGTCTGCCCAAGTGGAGAGACTGAGTTTGTCCTGCTGAGAGGTGGAGAAAAGGCCCTGGGTTGTGTCAGTAAATCAGCCCTGAGAAGAGAGTTTTGTTGCCTGATCCCAGCCTTGCTGGTGTGTTGAAGCACCACTGGGAACAGGCAACCACATGACAGTTGCCATGGAGCTACTGGTGAGCAATAGGGGTGTCGAGGCTGATTCCCCACTCTGGCACTTTGAGTGCAGAAGGTGGGGGCCCACAAGGATTCTAAAAACTAATACTGGCCACTCCAGGCTGGTATTAAACTCCCAAGGTTACAGGATAGGGGATTAGTCCTGCTTTGAGCAGGGGGTTGGACTAGATGACCTCCTGAGGTCCCTTCCAACCATGGCATTCTATGATTCTATGAATGGGCTGCACTTCACATAGGCACCTAGGAAGCTTTTCTCTGACCTTGGATGGGTAGATGCTGCCACCACCCAAGTGCAAAAACCCCTTTGAGAACCCAGGAAGGCGGATTTGGGAACTCCTTCCTGTGGGGTACCCTCAAGCCCTCCGGGGAAGAGCTGAGAAAGAAAGAAAAAAAAGGAAAATCAGCTGTTGCCACCAGCTAATTAAACAACATGTGCACAAACCTCTTAGGACACACAAATTCAATCCTGTTCTTAAAAAAGGTAAATTTTATTAAAAACAAAAAGAAAGAAAATACATCTGGAAACTCGGCTAGTGCTAGATTTAAAAAGAGCGAATACAATAATTAAGCATCAAGAGTGGTTTTCTTGAGGTCCAGCTTAATGGTTACAAGCAAAACAAAAGCATTTGGGGTTAGCACAGAGGAGTCCACAAGCCATCAAGAAATAAAAGAGATAAACCTAATCGCGTCTTCCTAGACATTTCCTGATCTACTTACATATCTGGGGTTTCAAATGAGTAGTTTCTATGTATGATCTGATGATTTTTCATACCTGGCCCAAAGCTTTTTGCAGCATAGTTCCAGCCCTGTCTCTGCTCTCCGGGAGAACAGCACAGACAGACAAAGGGAAAGTTTTTTCCCAATTTTAAAAAGTTCTAGCCTTCCTATTGGCCAGGTGCCCACTCCCTTCCTTTTACCTATGCAGGGAGACTTTTTAACCCTTTACAGGTAAAGCAAGTAGAGAACAACTACTAAGAGAGATTTTATAGCTAACTGGCTGGCTGGGTGTCCATAAAAGGGAGCTAATCTCTCCCTTTCAATTATCACAAGGGGGCACTGCAGAGCAGGTCTACACACCCCTGACACTTGGCGCTAAGTATGTGTAACTGTGTGTTATATTCGCGATATTTGGGGACTGCGCCTTTAAGGGCTGAGCGTCCCAGTCTGTGAAGCTGAGGTTGTTAGTTGGAGCCAGACCACGTGAGTGATCGCCGAACAGCCCAATGCACGCAGTTGAGCCGTTCTGCTTCCAGCCTGTAGAGGGCAGCGGGATGCAGACCTCCCCCCTCGCTGGGTCCCACTGGCATCCATGCCCGTGTGTGAAATTTCACCCGACCTTTGTAAAGCTAATCCAGACTGGGAGTTTACAGCCAAACTGTTTTTGGGCACGGCAGGTCCAGACACCCAACTGGATCCGAAAGGACCTTTATTGTTTCAGCAGTGTTCTCACATGAAGATTGAGCTCATTACAAACATAAGCTGTGCCCAAGCCAGGACGCACCTTAATCTGGATAAAATACCGGTCGCGTCCTCTCTTGATAGGATCTTATCGGAGAACAAGCTGG
The DNA here is from genome assembly GCA_003942145.1 of Platysternon megacephalum. Taxonomy (NCBI): domain Eukaryota; kingdom Metazoa; phylum Chordata; order Testudines; family Platysternidae; genus Platysternon; species Platysternon megacephalum. The sequence goes on from QXTE01000120.1 coordinate 2,315,405, forward strand.
GTTAGGCTTCAGCCTGAAGAATGCAAATACACCTCTCCCCCGATATAACGCGGTCCTCGGGAGACAAAAAATCTCACCGTGTTATAGGTGAGACCTCCTTATACCGAACTTGCTTTGGCCCCCCCGTTCCTTGTTCCCTGACCGCCCCCTCCAGAGACCCCCATCCCTAATCACCCCCAGGACCCTACCCCCTACCCAACTCCCCAGCTCCCTGTCCCCTGACTGCTCCGACCCCTATCCACACCCCCCACACCCTGACAGGCACTCACCGGCAGCGGCGGAAAGTGGAGCAGCCCGGCCCCAGCCCGCTCCACTCTGCCACCTCCCAGCCGCAGCGCTCTGCTTCCCGCCATCGGTGAGTGCGGGGAGGTTGCGGAAAGGATGCCCCCCCCCCCGCATTCACCTGCGGCGGGAAGCAGAGCGATGCGGCCCCAGCCTGCTCCTCTTTCTTTGCCCCAGCCCCAGCCGTGTCGCTGGGGGCGGGGGGTGTTGGGGAAAGGTCCTGCACTCACCTGCGGCGGGAAGCGGAGCGACGTGGCCCCAGCCTGCTCCTCTTTCTTTGCCCCAGCCCCAGCCGTGTCGCTGGGGGGGTTGGGGAAAGGTCCTGCACTCACCTGCGGCGGGAAGCGGAGCGCCACGGCTGGGAGCTGGCAGAGTGGAGCTGGCTGGGGCCGGGCTGCTCCACTTCCGCTGCTGCAGGTGAGTGCAGCGGGGATCCCTTCCCCCAAACCCCCTCCCCCGAGCGACGCGGCTGGGGGCAGGGCGAGGGAAGCAGACCGGGCTGCTCCCAGCCCCCCACTAATCCCCAGGGCCACTCTGGGACTGCGGGGCCCCCAAAAGTTTCCCCCCACAGCTCCTGCCTCCCAGACCCTGGGGTGGGGCAGCCCCTGACTGCCCCCGAGACCCTCTGCCCCTTATCCAACCCCTCGGCCCCGGCCTGGTCCGGCACCCTTAACACGCTGCTCAGAGCAGCGTGTCAGAGCTTTACCGCCTTGTATGCGAACCCGCCTTATATCGGGTCGCATTATATCGGGGTAGAGGTGTATCATTGACTATTGGCTTTATTTGAACCAAGGAAAATAATCATTATCGTCCCAACCATCATCACGTCTCTGCACATTAGCATTTAGAGGGAGGCGATTTTTATTTCTTCATGCCCTTCAGAATAAATGGACCTGCTAGCCCCTAAGGAGGGGGGGGGCACAGCATTAAGGTGAAGGTGTCCTTCGTGTTAGTGCGCGTTCCCTGGAGAAGATCACACCTGGGGCCTGCTTCACTGCTGCTCCAAGCTTGGTGTTGTCACTTGCAAAGCGCGGGTGTAAAAGCGCGACTGACTCAGAACGGTAGCGCTTCACGCATGCTTTGCGCCAGCGTCGACGCCAGCAGGGGACATGGGGCAACAGCAAACCAGGCCCTTCCGACGCTGAGCATAAGTACAGTGTGTTTGCTGGTCTCGGATGAGCTCAGTTGGCAGGACCTGCTCGGGAGAGGTGCTCAGCTGGCAGGGGAGGATGTGGCTTGTCAGGGTTACAGATGCTTCTGTGGTATCATGGGATAAGGGAGGGGAGGGGAGGGGAGGGGGCGGAGGTACTCGGTGCTATTAGTTCCTTGATTCCATGTGTGCTGAATTTAACCAAACATACTTAATTTTGTTAAAAAAATCCAAAGCATGTGGGCGGGGGGAGGATCCCATCCAGAGATGGATCATGAGCCAAGGAGTCCCCTCCAAAGCTTTTTTGTTGTTGTTGCTGGCTCCACTCCAGCCCAGAGGCGAGCAGTGCAGGAAAACATTCAATAGCTTTAATTTCCTTCAGGGGCTGGAAAGAGAAGAGCAGAAATCCCAGAATGCTTTGCTTCCCGGTTGTACTGCAGGCTCGCTCATGTTTCTGACCCTGTCTGGGCTATAGGGACGTCAGTTTTTATCTGCTGAAAGGAGCTGTCTCGGTGGTTAGAGCAGTGGGCCCTTGGGAGTCGAATCTCCTTGTCTGTCTTTCTGGGTCTGGAATGAATTTGCTCACCTTTTTTGTGACTCTTGCATTCACTTCGCCCATCCTGCCACTCAGAACGGGGCAGCCCACTTAGTATGCAACATGTCTCAATGGGAGCACGTGACACAAACGTTCATGTGTTTAGCTCATCGGAGAATGGGGATCTGTAGGCACAGCACCACATTCCGTTCCCCACCAAACAGGAGTGGATTTGGTGTATCTCTGTAGAAGCCGGTGGATTTACTCCAGGTTTACACCAGCGTGACTAAGTGGAGTCTGGCCCAGTAAATTGGATCAGCATCAGCTGCTAGCCAGTTATTACAAAATACTTAGATTGTGCTGCCGATTTATACAAACAGGCCCTGGAGAACGTACAGCCCAATGAAGGCAAAATCCTGGATAATTGTTCGGGAGGAGGAGGATTAATTGTGTGCTGAGAAGTGGGGAGGGTGTTTAAGGGGGCAGCATGACAAGCCAAAACCGCGAGCAGAGAAAAGGAGGTGTTGAGAGTAATGGTAGGGACCGATGGGAAGGGAGATCAAAGCTGCAAGATTAGGTATATAGTTGATTGATTTTTTTTCCCTGAAACATTTTTTTTATTTTTTTTTTAAGCTCTTCCACTTTTGGACATTTTCCAACAAAAAAGTGGACCCAGAAAAATTTTCGGTAAAACTGTTGGGCTTTTGGATTGGTTGACATTTTTAAAAAATCTTGCATCCGAAGAAGTGGGTATTCACCCACGAAAGCTCATGCTGCAAAACGTCTGTTAGTCTATAAGGTGCCACAGGATTCTTTGCTGCTTTTTTTAAAAATCTTGTTGCTGTTGTTGTTTCTGAAAACAAGAGTACGTTTGCCCAAAATGTTTTTTTTTCTACACTGAAAAGTCATTTAGGGTTTTCTTGAGAAGCTGAAAAATTTTCAAAGGAAACTTAAAATTCAAACTTTCCTGCACAAAAGCATGGACGTTTTTCAACCAGCTCTAATTGCTGGAACCCGAGCGCCGACGTAATGGGTAAGAACTAGAGTAGGATGCAGATTCTAGTGCGGGCCTTGGATTCTGGTGCAATAAGAAACAGGAAGCCAGTAGAGGGCCAGGAGCGGAAGGTGACTTTAGACGCATCATTTTGGACTGATTGAACAGGAAGGCTGCAGTAATTGAGGGGAGAGTTCATTCTAATCAATAGGAAGGATAACCATGGTGGGGACGAAGAGTTTCGACAGAGGAATTTGAGGAATGGGCAGGCTTGGGTGGTATTAAAGACAAGGAACCATGAGGACTTCACAAGTGACAGAATGTGAGGAGAGAAGGAGACATCAAGGCTGTGGGCCTAGAGGGACCGGAAGAAGCAAATCTATGGGGTGACATAGTGCTTCGTCAACACCTAGATAGACTGGAAAGTCCAGGGAGGCTCAGCACCATGTCCATAAGTATTACAGTGTATTTCTCTGATGGCAAAGGCAGCTTGTAAATCCATGTGGTGACCCTGTGTCCCAGAGTGGAAAGAGCTGAAGCCACCGCCCTCAGCACATTTAGGGCAAAAGATTTTGGGATATCTGAGTCACTTGAAGTTATTCCACTCTTCAGGCAGTGTTTGGGCCACAGGTCTTGGCTCCTCTGCTTCTCCGGCGGTGCCTCGGTCACCCTGGAGGAAATTAAAAAAAAACAACGTATGGAAAAAATGAAGCAAATAAAAATATTTCTGAAAATTCCCAGGGGCCAGTGGGAGGGGACGAGTCCAGCAATTTTTCCTGAATCCCAAGATGGCTGCTGTGGCTGTCCCTGCTGGGGCCCAGCTGGTGGTCAAGCGGTCACATGACCCTCAGGGTTAAGGCAAGTCAAAGCAGAGGATGAGTGGAAGTGGACAGAGGGAGGCTGGTCCCTGATAAGGGTATTAGTCCAAGTGTCTAGGGCAATTCCATACTCTTGCACAGACTCCTTGTGTGACCTCAGGCCAGTCATTAGGCTCTCTGGGCCTCTGTTCTCCATTTTCTATCTTGGGTATTGGCACTGCCCTGCTTCCCCGGGGTTTTGTGAGGGTAAATGCCCTAAAGATCATGAAGTGCTCGGATACTATGGCAATGTGGGTCAGATAAGTTCCTAAGATTGATAAGTGAACACTTCCAGACAATAAGTCATGGTGGAAAGGGTGGAATGACACATACAGAGGGCCAGATTCTTGGCTGGTGTAAACGAAGCCAATATTTTTACTGTTGGTTACCAGCCAAAGCTAAATCCACTTTGAAGGACAGTAGTGGGAACTGAAGGTCTGAAAGAATCCATTGTAACTTTGATCCTCCTGCTATGGTCATGCGTGAGGGACTGATCTCCATCGAGACCAATCCTTCATGTTCAAAAGTCAGCATGAGCTGCCTGACTCTGCGAGATGTGCCTGAGCTTAGTGAAACACAAAATATTTCTGAGGCTCCGAAGCAAATTACGTTTTTGCCACAGGGAGTGCTCAGGACATTCTGCTTGGTAGATGGGACCACCAACTCTGCAGGGCTAGTTTTGCCTGAGTGAGTGAATTTGCTTCTTTTGAGGAATCTCTGCTAGGCTGAATGAACCTCTTCCTGAATGTTGGGAGGTTTGGACTGTCTTCAAAGAGGCCTGAACCAAAGCCCACCAAAGTCAAGGGAAAGTTCTCGGGTCCCACATGCTCTAGCAAAAGACCTGTTTCATTGGGATTATAGAGTCGATTGAACTTACGCTTTAAGTTCTTCCTTTTTACTGCTTATGTGTTTTGGCCAAAATGGCTTAATTAGAATTTGGCAGCAAAATGTTTAGCACCACCTGCTCTACTTCCTTCCCTATCATCATAGACAGGATACCACAGTCCCACGCTGGCGTAAATCCAGAGTACCTCCAAAGAGTTCAGTAGACTTGCTTCAGATTTACATCACTGTAACTGAAAGAAGAACTTAGTTCTACGTTTCATAAAGTTTAAGGCCTGAAGGGACCATTAGATCATCTAGTCTGATCTCCTGTATAGCACGGGCCATTAAATTTCACCCAGTTATCCCTGTGCTGAGCCCAGTAACTTATGTTTGGTTAAAACCTACCTTCCAGAAAAGCACACATCAGGCACTAGAGAATCCACCACTTCCCTGGGTAGTGTGTCCCCATGGTTAATCGCCCTCACTGTTAACAACACGGGCTTTTTGCCTAAATTTCTAGACTCCATGTGTGGTGGAAACTCCGTTGTTGGGGTTTTTTTTTGGTTTTTCCCACTCTTTTCATTCGAAATGTAAAATTTAGTCTAGTTAACTGATCGCTCCTGTCCACAGTGTCTGTCTTCTGTGTTTCATTTGTCACGTAGTTGCTCAGTGAACATTAAAACTGTTCCCAAAGAGGAAGCATTTACCTGATGGCCACTCTGGAAATAGTGTGATGACATCAATGGACTTGATTGGACTGAGTTGCATTGTAGTGCAATAAAGAGATACACATACCTGTGCAAAATACTAAATCTGTCCCTGTTTGGGGCAGAGTGCTCCACCAGCCTCCCCCCTTTCTAACAAACACTCGCATACTTGTTTTAAGGTAGAACACGTGTCTGACACACAGACCCATGATCCACTGCATCCCGGGAGTCTGCTTCCTGGATTTAGGCTAAGGGCCAGGGTTCAAGCTAAGGGTAAACCATATATGTGTCAGAATGAGCAATGTCTTTTTGGGTCACATATACTTTTGACTTCAACACTGCTTTATGTAGGCTGTAAAATTAATAGGTGGGAACTAGATTTATTCATCCCCCTGGCATGTTAGTTGCTTGTTAGGTTAAACTCACTGATTTCCTGGTACAAAAGTGCTTGTTAAATAATCTCCCTGAAAATATTCCTCCGGGACTACTCTATCTTCTGGAATCAAAATTCGCAAATATCAAAACGTGCGAAAGGTGCAACGACAGCATTTCAACCCCAAAACCCTGAGCGATTTGTCAAATGCAAGAAGAACTCACCCGCAGAAACAGGATCTTGGTCGTTCCAGCTATTTCTGGTGCAGTTCAACAATCACACGCACATCAGTCATGCAAGGATGCCCTCTCTAACTCACCTGCTTTTATTTCCTTCACTGGGCCTGACTGTGCTTGCTCTTATACCGACGCTGAGTCCATGAATGGCTATTAGCCAGGATGGGTAAGAATGGTGTCCCTAGCCTCTGTTCGTCAGAGGATGGAGATGGATGGCAGGAGAGAGATCACTTGATCATTGCCTGTTAGGTTCACTCCCTCTGGGGCACCTGGCATTGACCACTGTCGGTAGACAGGATACTGGGCTGGATGGACCTTTGGTCTGACCCGGTACGGCCGTTCTTATGTTCTTATGACGCTGGATTGTTGGTGCCCATGATGGAGTTGGCCTAATCCGAAGCTCCTTGAAGCCAATGCATCAACTTCAAGGGGTTTGGATCAGGCCCTTAGCGCTCATTCATGCACAACGATTCCGAAACGCTCTGTGACCCTTTTCTCCTTTGCTGGGGGCTGCCTACAGAGAACGCTTGACACCGAGGTTTGGTGTGATTCCATCCCATTTGTCACACTTGGTTTAACCCCGACGTCCCCAGGAGCCCTTTGTCAGAGTGACCTTTCTCCGGTATCACAGCACCGACGCTCACAAAGGGTATGTCTACACTGCAGAAAAACCCAACAACCCTGCGGCAGTGAGGCTCAGCGCCCTGGTCTACAGACTCAGGCTTGCGGGGCTTGGGCTCTGGCACTGAAACCAGCAGTACAGAGGTTCCCGCTCAGGCTGGAGCCTGGGCTCTGAGACCCACCATCAGGACGTGAGCTCCACCCCAAGCTGGAGTGTCTACTCTGCAGTGTAGACGTACCCAAAGTAGCCAGAGTCATGCCTGGTTAGAAGGTCGTCTCCTCTTGAGACCTCCCTTAATTTCCTTCAGCAGTTTGAAAGGGAGGGGGGCGGCTCAGGGGTTTCAATTCATGGGGCGGCTGACGTGGTCCGGGCTGTGTAACTCTCTCCTCCCCCCCCCGGGAGTCTGCCAATCCTTCTCAATTCTCTCCCAGCCCTGGGCTCTCCCCTCACATAGAGCTCTAGCCATGCCCCTCCGTCCCGACCTGCAGCCCCCTCCTGCTATTCCAGGTCTGGGGCTCCTCTCCTGAGCGGACTGTCAACCTCGTTTTGGTAGCCAGCTCCTCCCCCCCCAATCTCACACACTATTGCCTCTCCCCCCATCTCCTCCAGGTGGGCACCCCCAAAATGCAATAAAATCCTCTCTGGTAAAAGGTGAGGGTGAGGCCGAGGGCTCCGGCATTCTCCACAGGGGAACTGTCTTTACGTCATAACTGAGATTGAGGAGCTGGATCAAGCTACCCAGATGTTACAGCAGCTGTGAGACCACCCCCACCCCTCCCCATTGGCTCTCCTGAGGAGCCCTCTACTCAGCTTTGCTCATCTGCTGCGGTGTCACAGCCCCATGAATCCCAGTTGTGTCGGGTTTTTTAGAATTTAGGGAAGGGCAAAATGGTTCCAATCCCACTTCCTTCCTGCGGGCAGTTTTATTTATACGATAGTAGGGTGACCAGACAGCAAGTGTGAAAAATCGGGACAGGGGGTGGGGGATAATAGGAGCCCATGTTAAAAAAAGCCCCAAATATCAGGACTGTCCCTATAAAATCGGGACATCTGGCCACCCTATACGATAGTAACACCTAGCGGCCCCGTCTGAGATCAGGTCCTGTCTCGCCAGGCACTGCACAAACCCTTGGTTAAAGACCGTCTCTGTCCCAAAGAGTTTGCAGTCTAACCAGACAAAGGAGTATGCCCAGGACTGCTACATTCCTGCACAGGGCTGCATTGCCAGCTCTCATGATTTTGGGGTGTTTTTTCTGAAAGCCCCAGCTCCTGGAGTCTTGTGATTAAGTGAGAATCTCAGCATGTGTGTGTGTGTTACATTTTTAGTCCTCGATAAAAGGGCTTGGATAAAAGCTTGACAATGTGACCTGAGTGCGCCCCGAAGGCTCAAAATCTTGAAGGCAAAGAAAAAGAACCCCCAAATGTCTTATTTTTATATAAATCTCATGGGCTTTTTTTAAGCCAGCCTCATGATTTTGCAGAGCCCGATTCATGGATTTTGACCAGCTGTCCTCTCTGCCGTATAAAACAAACTAATAGTCCTCATGGGCAACCCCTAGTCAGCAAGTGTCGGTATTGGGAAGGCAGCTTTGCTGAGGGTTTTCCAGTTGTCCAGACGACCAATGGTGCTTTCGCTCTCCCTCCGGCCAAGTGAATGGCTGCATCTGTCCTCTTCCCCGAAAAAGTGTGGGACCCAAACTTTTCCCCTCGACACATAAGCTCCGTTTCTTGCTCAGGAAGAACAAATGGGTGGGACGAGGCTGGAATCTGACACGGAGCACAGAGGGCTTTGCTGGAACCCAATCCCCACCACAGACCTTCCAATCAGTTCAGCTTGGGCTGAGTCCATCTTGTTCTGAGCTCTCCCGCGTCCAACCCACCGTTCGGAAAGGTTTGCCCAATGGCGCTTTATAGCAACATCTGTTTACAGCAGCAGCAGCTCCGTATCCAAACAACTCCTGATTACTTTCATATTTCCCTTAGAGAGAGAAAGAGAGATCATTCTCTCGCCTCAGCAGCCCTGGTAATAAGGTTCCCAGAACATCCTACTCAAAAGACAGCATTTGGAGGTCATTTCGTGTAAGGCTGTTACTGTAAACATCTTTCTGGATGCTCTGAAATAAACAAGGATCCTTTATTGAAAACACTCCTGCCAGACAATGCTGTTTGTCAGTGATGAGCTGCAGCGCTGCTGGGTCTTTCTCCCTTACATAATCCTCTGAGGTCGTGAGCCAGGATATGTCAAAGCAAACCTCGTCCTCGGGATCTGCCTGCATTGGACGGTGTTATAGAGAAATCATGAAAATGGCAGAAGGAGTGGAGCCCGGTCTCCGTACCTTGATGGCAATTGTGAACGCGGCCTAGTAGGGATCTCACATTAAAAGCATCAGCCACTAGTGCTCGAGCTAAACGCCAACTCCTTGACGGTATTTAGGCATCAGATTCCCATTCTAAGTACCTTTGACGAGCTGCGCTGAAGTCCCCTAGCCAGCAGCTGTAGCAAACAAACTAACTTGTCACGAGGCCCAGCAAGAATGCAGGAAGAAGCCCCACCATAGTGCCAACAGTCAGGATTTTATTGGGAGTCCCAGGAGTTTTAGGTTTTTTTCTTAAAATCCCAGCTGCTGCTGTTGCGATCTCTCGCCCGAAGAACCTCAGCTTGCTTCTTTACATGGAAGTTTCTAGCCCTCACGGTTGCAGAGAAAAGCTTGAAAACGTGAAGCAAAAGCCCCATAAAGGCTCAAAAGCCAGAAGGCAAATGAAAAGACCCAACTTTTATTAGTATTGGAGCCACGCTCGTGACGATTAAGCCAGTCTCTGGCCTCCAAAAATCACGAGATTTGGCTTACTCGTCATGAGATTGTTTGGAGTTGGTGCTACTGAACCCACGTTGTAGAAGTGATAACAGTCCTGGTGGACCTCACAACACTGCACAAAGGAGGGGAGGATCATGATCCCCAGTTTACAGCTAAAGAAACCAAGGGAAAGTGACTATCTGCCAAGCCACACAATGGTAGTTACATTACAGATCTCCCCAGTCTATAACACTTTCCATCCAGAAGAACCCTTTGTACAAAGTCTGAGCACAGTCCCGCAATCCACGAACAAGAACGGTTTGTGTAAGAGCCTGTGCGTGTAACCCCTTATATGCATAGGAAATGTCTCTGTTGTTACTGGAATGCCGCCACCTCTGGGGTGTAAGATGGTACTAGTTTGTCACTGACGTGTGCTGGATTGAAGCCAGTGACCTAGACAGGGGCTAGAGGTTCAGATAATATGGTGATGGGCTCGGTATAAACACCTGGATGGAACTGGATAAGAACACCCAGCTGGGCAAATACCCCTATTCTTGTGAAAAGTCAGCACAAGAGTTCTTTCATGGCAACGAGTGTGCAAGAGCCTGGTTTTTATATAGCATCTGAGACACGCCACCTCCGGAGGCACGGTGCCCCGCAACACACGTGACGTTGGTTAAACAGAAATCGCCATATGTTGAGTTTATACTGTGCTTTGAACATGGAAAGCTACAGGCTTCCAGTGTGCAGAGCATGATACAGGTGCTGTTATCGCTGATGCTTCAGCAGGTGGCGCTCTTCCCCTGAATCCGGCCTGACAATTAGCAAATTCGCTCACTTAGCCAATGATGGGATATTGAAAGTCTTTTTCCTGAGTGTCTGGCTGGAGAGTCTTGCCCGCATGCTCGGGGTTCAGCTGATCGCCATATTTGGGGGCGGGAAGGCATTTTCCTCCAGGGGAGATTGGCAGAGGCCCTGGAGGGTTTTCGCCTTCCTCCGCAGCATGGGGCAGGGGTCGCTTGCTGGAGGATTCTCTGCAACTTGAAGTCTTTAAATCATGGTTTGGGGACTTCAACAGCTGAGTCAAGGGAGGGAATTATTCCAGGAGTGGGTGGGTCAGCTTTTGTGGCCTGCATCATGCGGGAGGTCAGACTAGATGATCATAATGGTCCCTTCTGACCTTAAAGTCTGTGAGTCTATGAGCCAGCCATCCCGACGAAAGTCAACTGAGTGTGTTTACTCCCACTGCTGCCCACCTCAGTTTATGTCTGTTGGTTCTGGGGATGAAGCTCTTTACCTTGAGCTGCTCATAGTCAACTGGCTTTGCATGGCTGCAGGGTGCGGACACGCTCTGTCCCCAGACACGTTGGCATGGGGGCCGCCCAAGATACATGGTCACCGTGTGTCAAACAAAGGCACGAGGCCAAAGCTAGGCCATTTGTTGTGTAGCGCTCGGCCGGGACGTGCTCTGTGGATGAGGGGGGCATGGTGCAGGGGTCTGGCCGTCAGAGCCCATGGGGGCGCAGCTCCTGGCTCTCGGCAGCAGTGCGTTTTCGTGATCAAAGCAGGACTCAGGGTTGCAGTCCCAGCTCCGCCCCTTTGCTGTGCCTTAGGCAAATGACTTTGCCTCCGCCGGCGTGGGCAGCCACATTGCTTCATGCACACCTGTACGGTGCTCAGATATGACAGCGATGAGGATAGAACAGACCTCTCTGCCCAATCCTCAAAGACATTTAGGTGCCTGATTCCCATAGAAATCCATGGGGCAAGGCCTCTTTGAGGATCTGGGCCTCAGTTTCCCATCTGTACCTGGAGATGACAATCTTTACCTCCCAGGGCTGTCATGGGGCTTAGTTAATGTTCACCAAGTGTTTGGAAATCCCCTCGTGAAAGGTGCTCTGAGAGGGCAAAGCCTATTCTTCTTCCCTTGACACTTTGATGCAAGGTCTACTATGTCTTGCCCTTAATTGAGATGAACTCTGCTTGCCCTGCGGGCACGCCCTCTACTTTGTAAACTAATTGGCTGCACTTTCTGACCTATTATGTAAATAATCTAAAGCTGTGTGCAGAGAGCATTCCTGGGAGCCCAGGCTTCTGTTTCACCGGAGCTTGCTCAATCTTCAGGCTAAACCAGCCATGACAACAAGCTCTCCATGGGCTCCAAAACCACTGCCTGGGTAAGAATTCTCTGCCATGGTTTGGGCGTCCATATTGTAAAGTGCTGTCTCGTTATGAGTGAGGAGGCTGGGGTGGATCGGGGCTAAGCAGCAAGGTCCCCCACTTACTATTATTTATATTACTGTGCCACCTAGGAGCCCTCATCTTGGCCTAGGACCCCGTGGTGCTAGGGGCTGTACAAACACAGAACAAACAGATGCTCACTGACCAATGGCCAAGATTGGTGTCCCTAGCCTCTGTTTGCCAGAAGCTGGGAATGGACGACAGGGGATGGATCACTTGATGATTAACTGTTCTGTTCATTCCCTCTGGGGAGACTCTCAGTAGACGGGATACTGGGCTAGATGGACCTTTGGTCTGACCCACTATAGCCGTTCTAATGTTCTTAAAGTTCTTAAAGGGATGAGTGATTCTGGGGGCTGCGAATGTGGGGTGCCCAGTTGGAGACATCGTAAAGGGGTCGGAGAGAAGGTGCTGAGAAACCGCCCCTCCGCCCCCCTTTGAAAATCAGGCTCCTTTTAGGTGTCTTGACTTCGGCACTCAAAGCCACCAGTTGCTCTGAAAATCTTGGCCATGAAGGATCGCCTAACTGAACAGAATGTCTGCTGTATTTTCAGAGGAAAATTAGCCGAGGGGAATGCGGACGGTGGAAAAGAGGAGGGGGATACATCCATAACCGTAATTATTCCACATACCCAGAAAGCTGTAAAATAAATTAGCAAAGTCCCTGTTCTGATAAATCTATTTTAAAAAACAACAACCGGTGGCAAAAGTGAATTTATGGCCCACTGAAAAAGGTCCAGCTGAAAACTGATGAAATCTCTTGTTTGGGTAATAAATCAGCTTCCGTTAATATAACCAGGCTGTATATTTATACCCATTGAGTAAATTCGGATACTCATTATTCAGGGCAAAGGAAGGGTGGGGAAGGGTGTTGTGATTAACATTTATAAAGTCCTTGTTATGATAAATCCACAAAGACAATTTAAAAAAAGATACTGGCCTCAATTTATGACACTTGAAAAAGACCCAAGCAGGAGTAAATTTCCTGTGCCCATAGCAATCAATCTGGTTAAAGTCTTCCTCCTAATTCCGATCTCTGGAGTGGGCAGCAGAGCCGGCTGAATGATCCACAGCCATTTGAAATGATTGTTTGATTTGACCCTGACCAATGCCACGGATCCGACTGCAGGATTGGGAGCCAGCTTTGTTCAGACCGGGAACGGGTTTCTATTTGCGTGCATGTTTGGGAAATGGCTGGGTGGTTGTTGGCTTTTTTTTCTTTCCTCTCATGTACAAACCCATCTTTCACATAAGAACAAGTTCGGGAGTGGGAAGGCCTGGGAGTTAAACAGTGTCAATCATCCAGACACAAAAAGAACAGGAGTACTTGTGGCACCATAGAGACTAACAAATTTATTTGAGCATAAGCTTTCGTGGGCTAAAACCCACTTCATCGGATGCATGCAGTGGAAAAGACAGTAGGAAGATATATATACACAGAGACCATGAAAAAATGGGTGTTGCCCTCCAGACACAGTCGGCCATTTGCACACCAGAAGTAAAGAACGGAGAAGAGCTGCTATTGCCGCTATTTGATTTGTGTTTCTGTAGCAACCACAATGTGCCAGGCGCTGTCCTGGTCCTCCCAGGGAAACAAGTCCCGCTCCCAAAGGGTACGGCTACCCAGCAAAGGAACCCCATGGCAGCGCGTCTCAGAGCCGGCGTGGACAGACTCAGCCTCGGGCTAGCCGTGGGGACATTCTGGCTCGGGCACTGACGCTCAGGGACAGGAGCGGGATTCAGAGCCAAACTTCAGCCCGAGCCAGAATGGCCGCCTGGCTATTTTTAGTGCCCTAGCACGAGCCCAGCTCTAGAGAACCAGGAGCTGAAACTCGCGGCCCCGAGTTTGTTAGTTTCTTCGCTGTGTTGACGTCCCCAGCGACCCGTGTGACCGAGCTAACCCGGAAGAGTCCTTTAGTCACACAATGGACAGTTCACAGGCAACACTGTCAACTGAACTGCGTTCATGAGAAGTCCTCCAACAATGACCAATAGGAAAAGGACGGGAGGGGGAAGCAAAGCCTTCCCGACAGGTTAACAGGAGAAAGGACTAAAGGTTACACTTCACAGTGCAAAAACGAAATCATTGCTCACCGATGAGTGCGTGTTACAGGTTCCCTCTGTGCCCGTCCACACAGGGTCGGAGTTGGTTGCCCCCCCCGCAAGCTATGGCCCATGCGCTCAAGCTGTGCTTTTAGCGTGGCGACCCCCAGTTCAATTCCCCAAGATGGCAGCATCACAATTACAGTGTAGTTCCATCCCTTCCTTTGCGTAATTACCACTGAGGCCACAGAACAGGAAGGCGAACTGAGTGCCTGCGAATAATTCCGGGCCCACACACCAAAGCGTGTGAGATTCACCCGGCTCCCTAGACGAACTCCCCCGCAGCGAAAGATGGTCGGAGTGGCTCTGCTGGGTGGGGATGACTTTAGTAAGGGTGGGAGAGGATCGCAGTTCCTCCGGGCTATGGGTGGCTTCGCTTGAGAGCAGGGAAGGAGTTATCAGAGTAGCTGCAACTAAGGAGTGTCCTGATTGGGCGTCGAAGCAGGCAGGGGAGTTGTATTCCCAGGGAAGAAGCAAAGAGCGGCGCCTGGAGATGTATTCCACCTCCTTGGCAGCTTCTCAGGGGTTGATCGGAGCCAACCCAGAGGGAGAACACCAACCCCGGGGGCTGAGACCAGGCAGGCAAGCTCTGGAGTTATCAGATGCAGCCATCGTGAGATACAGGCTGGTTGAGTGAGCTCTCCAGCACTGAATCACCCTGGGGATTACCCAGCGTGAGCTTCTCGGAGGTGTTCATCAAAGCAGAGGCAAGACGTTCACAACCAACGTAATGGGGCTGCTGGAAGGGCAAGGTTTAGTATGAACAATCTGCCAATGAATAAACCACATGGGCGCAGGAGTACAGGTGGCCCGGAAAGACACCACGAAGCTGTGGTAAACCAAAGACCACCACAAAACCAAAGGGCTAAAGCCCCTATTCAGGCCTGGTTACCCCCTTCAGTGGGAGTTTTGCCTGAGCGAGGAGTTCAGCATGTATCCCTAGAGAGTGGGGACAGAGGACTATTTAATAGTAACCCCTAGCTCTTATCTAGCATTCTTCATCAGTAGATCCCAAAGCACTGTACAAAAAGGGTCACAATATCATTATCCCCACTCTACAGATGGGGAAACTGAGGCACGGAGCAGCAACGTGACATGCCCAAGGTCATAAAGCAGGCCAGTGTCAGAGCCGGAACTCCACCTCCCATGGCATCATTTCCCTGAGTGTCTTGTTTAAGCTGTTCTTGGTTCTGTTAGGGCCTGGAGCACTTCCTGGGGTGGGGAGCAGAGCGGAGCTAGGCTTAAAGGTGGCGGTGAAGAGGCTGAGCTCAAGACCTGCTGGGGGGGACATTAGTCCCATCCTGGCCATGCTGGAAGCAGCCAGACACAGTCGCTTAGCGGTTCACGTTGGAGTAGGGGGGCACGGGGTTCTTAGCCTGCCCTGGGGAGAGATGTTGCAAACAGATTGGAGGGGCTGGGCGGAGGCAGAGAAAAGAGAGGGGTGTAGGGTGAAGAGAATTCACTGGTGTGGGAGAGGGACAAGAGCATGAGAGAGGCTGTGGGGGAATGGGAGGGGAATAGGGGCTGTGGAGGAGGATTTAGGGCAGCAAAGCCAGTCAGTTATTACAGCTTTTCATCGAATCATAGAATATCAGGGTGGAAGGGACCCCAGGAGGTCTAGTCCAACCCCCTGTTCAAAGCAGGACCAATCCCCAACTAAATCATCCCAGCCCGGGCTTTGTCAAGGAAAACCTCTAAGGAAGGAGATTCCACCACCTCCCTTGGTAACCCATTCCAGTGCTTCACCCCCCTCCTACTCAAAAAGTCTTTCCTAATATCCAACCTAAACCTCCCCCACTGCAACTTGAGACCATTTGTCCTTGTTCTATTATCTGGTACCACTGAGAACAGCCGAGCTCCATCCTCTTTGGAACCCCCTTTCAGGTAGTTGAAAGCAGCTATCAAATCCCCCCTCATTCTTCTCTTCTGCAGACTAAACAATCCCAGTTCCCTCAGCCTCTCCTCATAACTCATGTGCTCCAGCCCCCTAATCATTTTTGTTGCCCTCCGCTGGACTCTTTCCAATTTTTCCACATCCTTCTTGTAGTGTGGGGCCCAAAACTGGACACAGTACTCCAGGTGAGGCTTCACCAATGTCAAATAGAGGGGAATGATCACGTCCCTCGATCTGCTGGCAATGCCCCTACTTATACAGCCCAAAATGCCGTTAGCCTTCTTGGCAACAAGGGCACACTGTTGACTCATATCCAGCTTCTCGTCCACCATAACCCCTAGGTCCTTTTCTGCAGAACTGCTGCCTAGCCATTCGGTCCCTAGTCTGTAGCAGTGCATGGGATTCTTCCGTCCTAAGTGCAGGACTCTGCACTTGTCCTTGTTGAACCGCATCCGATTTAGCTGAGCTGCTCCAGGAAGCTCTCATAAAATTCACACCAACGACTGATCTTATGACCAAGGCCCGAGAGTGGAACCCAGGTGATCTGAGCTCAATTCCCAGCACTGTCACAGGTGCCCTGTGTTATTTCAGGCAAATCAACTCAATCTTGCTGTGCCACAGGTCCCCTTCTGTAAAGCGCTAATGCTCCCTTTGTCTGTCTTGTCTATTTCCATTGTAAGCTCTTTGAGACAGGGGCCGTCTCTTGCTATGTGTTCATCCAGCACCTGGCACAATGGGGCCCTGATCTCAGTTAAAATATATAGTTACTAGCACCATATGGGTTTTTTTCCTCACCAGCGCAGGGGGATTCTGGGAAATGCCCTTTTCTGTTCAGTTTGTTTGTTTCACCCAGTGTTGGCAGGCACACCTGGTGTATGAGCGATGAGAATGAATCAGGATCCTGGAACAGCAGAAAACAGCTGCGGATTCATTAATCTTGCTACCTTCGCACCTGTGCGGGGAACCTCACCTAGCTATTAATGTGCTAATTAAAATGGAATCAGTTCAGATCATCAGGACAGGCGGGATTCAAAGAGCTTGTTTACACATTCTTTTTTTGCAGGTCAAAATGGCATTTAAAAAAAAAAAATGTTGTGTAACCAATTCCCAGTGACTCAAGCAGGGTGTATTTTTTGGTGTCTTGCCGGCACTAACAATCATAGCATTGAGAAGCTGATTGACAGCTGCCAAGTTACTGAAGTTTACAGTACATTGTGATGAACAAATGATGCCTATGTTTATGCCCTGGCACTTTTAATCTGCCTGGCCCCCCGCTCAACACCAAGGATAGTGCATTGACTTGCATGGGGATAGCGCTATCTCCAGAGGCAGAAGCCAAAACAGAGCCTTGTCCAGATCCGCTCTTTGTTTGCAGTGGGGATCAGCAAGCGGATGACCAAGCTAGTGATCCTGCTGGAACACAGGCTCTTTCCACTGGCCTTCCCCCAGTGGCTAAAGAGACACAGAGTTGTTCTTTCCATCTTTTCCCAGGGGTATCTGATGTGATTCATTGAGGAGTGGAACTGTAAGAAGTTACAAAAGAACATTTCATCACAGAACGCAGAGGTGTAATTGACAGAATCAGTGAAACTAGGCAGCTGTTCAAATCCCCTTGTCAAAGCACTCGCATTTCCTATCGAGATGGGTCCCATCCAAACCCCTGGGGACCTTCAGACCTGCACGCAGAGCCAAACTTCATACCTGGGCCCCTATCTCTGGATGTGGGATTTTGGATCAAGCTGTTACAAACTCCCTCCAAGCCAGGGGCGGCGGGGGGAAACTGATCCAAAATTTGCAGCTCAGGGCCGTGGCTTATTTCAAAGGACATGAAATGATAACTAGCAATTGGCTCAGCTTTAGGGCTAGACGGAAAGCAAGAATTCCATTTTACGATTGGTTTTTATTCTAGCCAGGTTCAAGTCCCCGGACTGGTTTCCTGCATGTGAGTATTCTAACCACTGGGCTACCCAGTTATTTCCGCTCTCTTTACTCTTAGAGTTGTTCTTCTTTGTATTAAATACTCATTAGGCCAGTGAGCACTGCCTCTGTAGCCCGGTAATTAGAGCACTCACCTGATGAATGGACGATCCCCGTTCACACTCCTTGCTCTGAACTAGGCAAACCAGGCACTTGACCCTGACTGTCCCACTGCCTACATGAATGCCCTAACCACCACGCTTCGCTCTCTGGTTCAGACCTGAGAAAAACGTTTGCTGAAACGGATCCATTTCTGTGAAAAGGTTCTGTTTCAGCCAATTCCTCCAGAAAAAATGTTGAGTCGAAAAATTCCCAACCAGCTCTCTTCAGCCTCCAAATTCCAAACCCCTTTGCTTGAGAATTTGGGCTGGACACATTGCATGGATGGGCTTCAGAAAGAGATTTGTTAATGCTTCTTAGTTTCAGCCAGGTCATTAACATGCCAAGAACAGCCTCTCTCTGGTTTGGGTCTCCCATTTTACCAGCTCAACGCAGGCAGTGAAAAGGGGCCGCAAAATACCCACTGCTTGGTGATCCGCTCTGACCTGAAGCAAGAAAGGAGTTTGCTTTATGTTCAGAGCCCACAAGTTTCTTGATATGGATTGTTCACCTCGTCCTAGTATTAGAGATAACAATCCAAATGTAGACTGAAGGTCAGGTGATCCAGACTGTCACTTATGGAAAAGAGACAAAGAGGGTGAGGTAATATCTTTCGGAAGCTCGTCTCCCTCACCAACAGAAGTCCAATAAAATATATTCCCTCATCTACCTCGTCTCTGTAATATCCCGGGACTAGCATAGCTACAACAACACTGCATTCAACTTATGGAAAAGGTCTGTAGAAGTTAATAGAAAATGATGATTCTTCTTTAGGGTTTGTTTTTGTTCTGGACCATCCTATATATTATGGTTTCACACCCAGTCCCCATCTCTGCTGCTACCTATCCCAGTAACCTGGCTCTGAACAGCTCTGAACAAAGAGAGCTTTTAAAGTTCAGATCTGGATCTTAATTCTGTGCCTCTAACTCATCTTTCGAATACCTGTTTGAGGGATTGGCAAGGGAAGGGTAGGCCTGCCTTATGCTTTCCTGCTGCTGCCCAGTGTATGTTGCTCTTGAATCCTGGGCAAGGTGGAATAGAATTTATTCCAACAGAGCTCGGCACGCATCTTGGCCATTCTAACAATAATAACCCTTTTCATCTTCAAAGCAGCTTGCAAAATTTTGACTAAGCCTCATATGACACCCCTGTGAGACAGGTATTAGTATTATCCCCCATTTTACAGATGGGCAAACTGAGGCACAAGGCAGGGAAGCCACTTGCCAAGGACAGAAGAAGCCATTGTCGAAGTCAGGCTTAAAATTCAGTCCCTCCTGCCCAGACCTGCACTTACGGAACTCCACACACCTCTCCCATCAGTCTCTAATCTTGCACGCTTCAGTTTTCACCCAGAACTGAATGTGTTTTCGCTCTCATTGAATGTACAGGGTGACCCCAGAGCTGATCATTTGAGGCTGAGCTCCAGCCACAAATGGTTTCTCTTCTTCGACGAGTTTTGGGGGCTATAAAATGCCTTATGCAAGTCCTGGTGCACCCTGCGAGCTCCCGGCAAGCTGTGAATTCAGCCCCCGCTACCGGAAGCTTTGGCCTCACCTGGGACCTTGAATTCAAGGAGAGCTTTGTCCTTGGCTTCCATGAGAACAACCTCGGTCTGTGTGGTCTAATGCAGAGTAAGAATTGCTGGCAATCATTACTGGAGTCAAATCCAGCACTGGTGTAAGGAGGTGCAACTCCACTGACTTACACCTGGGCTGGATCTGTCCCATTGGCTGGGCTGGTCCTGGGTTAGAGAAGACAAGCCCAAAAGACCTATAACTGTGAAAGAAAACAATGCAAGTCTCTTATTCGGCAGAGCTCCAGGCCGGGTGACCGCACTGTTTCCAGCTGTGCAGGAATGTCCTCCACAAACAAAGTTTATTATATGCCAGGCATACAAAGAAGCGGAGGGGATTATATTAGGAGGCCGTCGAGTCGAGATACCGCTGCGGCCGCTGATCAACTCAGATTGGGAGGCTGTTTTACCATTCATGGAAATATTCTCCGGCCTTGGTTGACAAAGAGACAGATGCTTGGGCTTAGGTGACCTTTCCCTTGTTTGTATTCCGTGGCATGTCGACTTGCTGCCCACGAGTCAATCGTATCCGTGTTGCCACCCCCCGGTTACTGTATCTGGACTTTATTATGAGCAGTGTGCAGGAACAGGAGAGAAACACCGAGGAAGGGAGGGGCTTGGTTGGGAAACATTTGGTCCCAGTAGGGGCCATTGCATGGTATTTAAGGACCTATTGTTACTGGGTGGTATGGTGTAGTAGAGTGTTGGACTAGGCAGTCAGGAGGTCTGGGTTGTAATCCCACTTCTGCCACTGACCTGCTGCGAGGCCTTTGTCACATCACTTCACCTGTTTCCTCTCCCGCCCTTAGTCATGACCGTTTTGATTGTAAGCTCTTCCAGGCAGAGACGGTCTCTCACTTTGTTCGTATAGGGCCTAGCACAATGGGACCCTGATCTCATTTTGTGTCTCGGAGCATTCCTGCAATACAAGTGATAATAGTGTCAGATCTACGCCGAGGTGACCTGCAGCCCTAGAAGACCTCCCTGAAAGAGGGATTAAAGTGGGCATAGTTTCAACAGGTTGATGCCAAGTTCAAGGGTGGCACTTTGGCAGCTCACAGGAGGTCGCCCTGGAGCCTGTCCCAGAGTCACTGCCTACACTCCCAGAGGAAGAGGGCGCTGTGGGGTGGTGGTTCTCAGACTCCAGAGAAGAGGACATAACCACAACTCATGGCCTGAAGTGGGGACACAAAGAGAGGTAACCTATGGGCAACTTCTCTGCCATGAGATGTCTCACCTGAGGGTTCCCATGGGGTTCAGCGCCATGGCTTACATCTAATCTCTGTGGAGCAATTAGAGGGCCGGTAATTTGTTGGGAAAACATTTTTTCATTGGGAAATGCCAATGCAACAAAGCCAAAACCGTGCGTGGGGACAGGTGAGTTTTGATAAATTTTGCATTTGAAAAAAATTTGCAAAACAAAGTTTCTAAAATGTCGACCCCTCTTCCCCTTTCTCCCTTCCTCCCGTTTCAACATTTTTGAGATTGAAAAGTTTGAGGATTTTGTTCGAACTGATTTTTCCTTTGGAAATTTAAGCAAATGTATAGTGTCCAAGAAAAGGGGGAAAATCAGTTGAAATCAAAAAGAAAACATTGCCATTATCCTGATCTGAGATATTTATTGGATTATGGGTTTGTGAAAAAAGTTGAAATTTCTATTTTTTTCTCCCAATCTGGGAGGGGAATGCTTCCAAACTGTCAGAAATTCTCACTGGACAGGAAAACCCTTTCTCACCCAGCTCTAGTTGTAAGACACCCTAGGCTCCAGTGTGATCAGCGTCCAGTTGTCGTATCCAGCACAGACAATGCTGGATCCCTGTTTTCCCAGTGTCTCGGGGTGCTTGGAGCCAGGATGAAAGCTGAGGGGCTCCAGCTGAACCTAGGGGAAGCTGGTGGTGAGGTCAGAAGGAAGAGGAAATAATCAGGAGGCAGATGCAGGAGCCAACTTCTCCTTCTAGTCACCAAAATAACACACAGCCTTGAGGGGAGATGTCTTGCTTCAGCCATCACTGCTCCCAAACACCCAGATCACACTAGCCAGGACAGCTGATGTCTAGCCAGGAGTCTGTACTATTTCCTCCCAGATGTGAGTCTCCAGCAGACCAACTGCAATGCTTCTTGCCTGGGGCTGAGGGAGAGAGCTCCTGCTGGACCATCACACTGCACCCTCCACCCCTCCACAGCAGGATGACCCATTGAGAGCACAATGCCCTGGGGCTCTTTGGCCTTCATTCTTGCCATGATCCCCGCCGCTAAAGCTTTGAATACTCTGAGCCCTGGTCAACTCGGAGAACTCCTTCCCATCACAAGCTCCATCAGTGACGGGGACCAAATGAAATTAACAGGCAGCAGGTTTAAAACAAACAAAAGGAAGTATTTTTTCACAACGCACAGTCAACCTGTGGAACTCCTTGCCAGAGGATGTTGTGAAGGCCAAGACTATAACAGGGTTCAAAAAAGAACTAGATAAGTTCATGGAGGCTAGGTCCATCAACAGCTATTAACCAAGATGGTCAGGGACACAACATCATGCTCCAGGTGTCCCTAAACCTCCAGTTGCCAGAATCTGGGAGTGGATGACATCGGATGGATCACTCGAAGTTGCCCTGTTCTGTTCATTCCCTCTGAAGCATCTGGCAATGGCCATTGTCAGAGACAGGATACTGGGCTAGACTGACCATTGGTCTGACGTAGTGTGTCCGTTCTTATGTAATAGTTACATGGTATCAATGTCCAACAAATATTCTATATTGGATGACCAGCTGTCTACCATGGAGGAAGAGTGGACTTTATTTTGGGATTCTATCACAGAGATTGCTGGAGAACAACTGGGACTAAGGAGAATGAAAAAACAACATTGGATTACAAATCATGGGAGGGAAAAAAAGAGGTGTGATCCAGAAGGGTTGCACTGGAACGTCAGAGTCAATGAAGAGAGTAGGAAATGTGAATTTGATACTTTAAGGTTCTAATTGGATGTCCATTCTCATGGCTTTGAACATAAGAACAGCCATACTAGGTCAGACCAAAGGTCCATCTAGCTCAGTATCCTGTCTTCTGACAGTGGCCAATGCCAGGTGCCCCAGAGAGAATGAACAGAACAGGTAATCATCAAGTGATCCATCCCCTATTACCCATTCCCAGCTTCTGGCAAACAGAGGCTAGGGACACCATCCCTGCCCATCCTGGCTAATAGCCATTGGACCTATCCTCCATGAATTTATCTAGTTCTTTTTTTAACCCTGTTATAGTCTTGGACTTCACAACATCCTCTGGCAATGAGTTCCAAAGGTTGACTGTGCGTTGTGTGAAAAAATACTTCCTTTTGTTTGTTTTAAACCTGCTGTCCATTAATTTCATATGGTGGCCCCTAGTTCTTGTGTTATGAGAAGGAGTAAATAACACATCCTTATTTACTTTCTCCACACCAGTCATGACTTTATAGACCTCTATCATATCCCCCCTTAGTCGTTTCTTTTCCAAGCTGAAAAGTCCCAGTCTTATTAATCTCTCCTCATACGGAAGCCGTTCCATACCCCTAATCATTTTTGTTGCCCTTTTTTGAACCTTTTCCAAGTCCAATATATCTTTTTTTGAGATGGGGTGACCACATCTGCATGCAGTGTTCAAGATGTGGGCATACAGTGGATTTATATAGAGGCAATACTGTATGATATTTTCTGTCTTATTATCTATACCTTTCTTAATGATGCCCAGCATTCTATTCCCTTTTTTGATTGCCGCTGCACATTGAGTGGATGTTTTCAGAGAACTATGCACAATGACTCCAAGATCTCTTTCTTGAGTGGTAACAGCTAATTTAGACTCCATCATTTTATATGTACAGTTGGGATTATGTTTTCCAATGTGCGTTACTTTGCATTTATCAACACTGAATTTCATCTGCCATTTTGTTGCCCAGTCACCCAGTTTTGAGAGATCCTTTTGTAGCTCTTCGCAGTCTGCCTGGGACTTAACTATCTTGAGTAGTTTTGTATCATCTGCAAATGTTGCCACCTCACTGATTACCCCTTTTTCCAGATCATTTATGAATATGTTAAATAGGACTGGGCAGTTAAGGACAAAAATGGATAATGCTGCCAGAATGTTGATGCCTAACTTAAGTGTTGGCATGAGAATGTTTGTGAATTAATGAACAGAGCCCCACCAAGATGTAACCTACAACTTAATCCAAAAATCAATCCAGCAGGAAACAGGCCAGGAACATTAGAGGGAATAATACTTGCGGTCAAACAGATACACAATGATAAAGCACCTGGTCTTGACAATATTTCAGTAGAGCTGCTAAAGGGTGGAGGCCTGGATCTAGTTCAGTGCCTTCACAGAGTTGTCTTAAAAGTTTGGAAAATCGGTCACATTCCAGAAGGTGGGAAAAGGGGCTGGATCATCCCTTTTTTCAGAAAAGGAGAGTGATCAGCGTGCTCAAATTATAAGGGAATAATGCTGCTCTCAGTCCCGGAGAAGGTGTTAAGAATCATACTACTGAAGCGATTGAAATACTGTCTCAGCCCCAAAATGAGAGCCAACCAGTGTGGTTTCCACACAGGTCAGTCTACAATCGATGTTATGTTTCAGAGTAGCAGCCGTGTTAGTCTGTATCAGCAAAAAGAACAGGAGTCCTTGTGGCACCTTAGGCCTGGTCCACAGTAGGGGGGGATGTCGAAGTAAGATACGCGACTTCAGCTACAAGAATAGCGTAGCTGAAGTCGAAGTATCTTACTTCGAAGTACCGCGACTTACCTCGCGTCCTCGCGGCGCGGGATCGACGGCCGCGGCTCCCACGTCGACTCCGCAACTCCGCTCGCCCTGCTGGAGTTCCGGAGTCGAAGGGAGCGCGTTCGGGGATCGATCTAT
>QXTE01000120.1:2340245-2369628 GCA_003942145.1 Platysternon megacephalum
CTTAGGCCTGGTCCACACTAGGGGGGGATGTCGAAGTAAGATACGCGACTTCAGCTACAAGAATAGCGTAGCTGAAGTCGAAGTATCTTACTTCGAAGTACCGCGACTTACCTCGCGTCCTCGCGGCGCGGGATCGACGGCCGCGGCTCCCACGTCGACTCCGCAACTCCGCTCGCCCTGCTGGAGTTCCGGAGTCGAAGGGAGCGCGTTCGGGGATCGATCTATTGCGTCCAGACAAGACGCGATAGATCGATCCCCGATATATCGATGGCTACCCGCCGATCCGGGCGGGTAGTGTGGACGTAGCCTTAGAGACTAACAAATTTATTTGAGCATAAGCTTTCGTGGGCTACAGCCCACTTCTTCGGATGCATAGAATCGAACATACAGTAAGAAGATATTTATACATACAGAGAACATGAGAAGGTGGAAGTAGCCATACCAACTGTAAGAGGCTAATTAATTGGCCCATTTCGGACAGTTGACTCGAAAGTGTGAGGCTACTTCAACATGGGGAAATAGATTCAATTAGTGTAATGACCGAGCCATTCCCAGTCTCTGTTCAAATCTAAGTTAATGGTATCTAGTTTGCATATTAATTCAATGTTCAATGTTATATACGTTCTGCGGAATGTTAGTGGGAAAACGACTAGGGTGACAAAAGGAAGTTAACTTTTGTTTATAGACTTTGCAGCCCATTGATTGCATGGATCAGCACTGTGGATACTGCTACGCCAGGATGGGGTGCTTGAGGATTTAGGGCAGTGGTTCTCAACCAGGATTATGAGTACCTCTGGGGGTACACAGAGCTCATCTAGATATTTGCCTAGTTTTACAACAGGCTACAGAAAAAGCTCTAGTGAAGCCAGTACAAAGTAAAATTTCATACAGACAATGACTTGTTTATACTGCTCTATATATGATACACTGAAATGTAAGTACAATATTTATATTCTAATTGATTTATTTTATAACTAGATGGTAAAAATGAGAAAGTGAGCAATTTTTCAGTACTAGTGTGCTGGGACACTGTGGTATTTTTATGTCTGATTTTGTAAGCAAGTAATAGTTAAATGCGGTGACACCTGGGGTACACAAAACAATTCAGACTCTAGAAAGGAATACAGTAGTCTGCAAAGGCTGAGAGTCACTGATTTACTATGTCTGGTGGAGGAACTGCACCGTTGCAAGGGTCAATGGTTGTATTACAGACTGGTTTTCTGTAGAATCAGGAATACACCAGGGATGCGTTCTCTCAGCCATAGGCACCGACTCTGTGGGTGCTCTGGGGCTCAGCACCCACCAGCAGCCCCCCTATCAGCTCCTCCGCACACACACCCCAGTGCCTCCCACCCAGCAGCGGGCCGCGCGTATCAGAGCCTCCCACGTTCCACCCCCTCCGCCCACTGAGATCAGTTGTTTCGCGGTGTGCAGGAGGCTGGCGGAGGAGAGGGGAGGAGTGAGGATGCGGCGTGCTCGGGGGAGGGGGCAGAACTGGACGGGAAGAGGCGGGGCAGGGGTGGGACTCTGGGGGAAAGGGTGGAGTGGAGGCGGGACCTGGGGCAGAGCTGGGGGTCGAGCATCCCCCGGCACTTTGGAAAGTCGGCACCTATGCTCTCAGCTATGTTATTTCATGTTCTAATAGGCTAACTGACGCCATAGCAGCTTGAAGGCAAAGTAGGAGGTGTAAAATGTAAAGATTCATCTTTAGAGGATCTTGAGTCTGCGAATGATATTGCCTTAGTTGGAGAGGGAGCTGACCAACTGCAGCTAATGCTGGAAGAGCTGCGCAAAACTGCAGAACCTTTGGGCCTTAAGATCAGTGGTGATAAAACCAAACCTGTTCACGCCTCCCATCAAACGGAAATGAATGGCCTGCTGAGGCTGCATGTTGCTGGCAGTGATCTTGAATGGGTGAATAGTTTTATCTGTCTGAGTAGCCAGTTGACAGCCAGCGGCTCTACAGCTGAAGAAGTCACGCATCGGATCCGTCTTGCGTCAATGGCAGTTCAGCGTCTTCAAAGGCCCGTTTTGGGGCGGCGGGATGTCTGTGTGACAACTAAGATGTGCGTGTTCAGTGCAGCAGTGGTGACAACTCTGTTATATGGAGCAGAAAGATGGCCATTAAAAACAGCTGAGGAGAGAAAAGTAAACAGCTTTCAGTGTCAGAAGTTCCAACATATTCTGAGCATCTGTTGCTTTGATTTTGGTCACACGTGAGGGGATAGTTGGATGATCCCAGCAAACTGAAGTCTTGCACCAGCTGGGAACAAGGCGAGTGCAGTGGTGGGGTCATGTCCGCTGTGCAGAAGAAGGCGTGCTTTTACGGAAGGTTTCCAAAGCTGGTTGAAGGAAGTAGAGCACAAGGCCAAGGATGAATGAAGTTGGAAGACGTAATTTTGAGGGATTTAAGAAACCTAAAACCTCCCATGCTGGCTCTTGCCGAAGGAAGACGACTTGCACAGGACCGTACGAGAGAGTAGTCCAATTCTACGTGCCACTAGGGCTATGTCATAGCCTTGGGAATCGGCGGCGGCGGCTTTGAATGTCTGTAGTGGGAGAAGGGGGAAGGTCTGAGGCTGCGGTTAGCACTGGGAGTTCCATTCTGATTACGGTGGAAAGGCTTTGCCAAAGGGGAAGGTTTTGCAACTCGTCTTAAATATGACCCAACCCTGGATTTGACACATCTCCCCTGGAGATTCATTCCACAGCCAGATCCCATGGACGGAGGGAGGTTGCTACATCCCTGCCTCTCAGGGTACCTCTACACAGGGATAAAAACAACCCGTGGCTGGCCTGAATCAGCTGACTCGGGCTTGCAGGGCTTTGGCTCCAGGCTGAAAAATTGCTGTGTAGACATTTGGGCTCAGGATGGAGCCAAGCTCTGAGACCCTGTGAGGGTGGGAGGTCCCAGAGCTCGGGCACCATCCCAAGTTTGAATGTCTACATGCCAATTTTTAGCCCCAGAGCCCGAGCCCTGCGCACCCGAGTCAGCTGATCCAGGCCAGCTACGGCCATGCCATGGGTCTTTTATCCCTGGGTAGACACACCCTGACAGTCTTCATCCTGCACTGAGGGTTCTGCATTGTCCCAACTGTCTTGGCAATTCCTAGGCCTTTCAGCTCTTTATAGTACACTGTTCAAATCTCCTACAAGCTACATAGGGGGAGGGATAGCTCTGAGGTTTGAGCATTGCCCTGCTAAACCCAGGGTTGTGAGTTCAATCCTTGAGGGGGCCATTTAGGGATCTGGGGCAAAAATCTGTTGGGGATTGGTCCTGCTTTGAGCAGGGGGCTGGACTACATGACCTCCTGAGGTCCCTTCCAACCCTGATATTCTATGATTCTACTCCTTACGTTGAGATTGGATGGCTTTTGAAGACATCTGCCCTATTCAACCACAGGTTGTGGGGTATGATGCAGGAATCTCCCGGGGAAGGTCTCTGGCCTGCGTTATACAGGTCAGACTAGATGACCCCAATGGTCCCTTCTGGCCTTAAAATCTATTATATCTAGGAAGTAATTTTATTGTATCGCATTCTCCAGGGCACTGGGTTTATAGAACCAGATGCACCTTTGGGTATATGGAGGAACGGCCCCGAGCATCCGGATATGGAGACAATGTACGGAGTCTTTTTTAACACGAGGACAGATTAAAATACTGAACAGGTTTTGCTGCATAACCAAGAAACGAATGCAGCGAACAGATCTGACTGTCATTCTCTGCACTGCCGGAGGCCCCTGAACCACCATTTCTGAAAGGCCTACACAGACAGCCAAGGCTCACCACGAGTCCCACTGGAAGGTGATTATAATGATCCCCGTGTTAGATGAGGAAACCGCTGTCTCAGAGAGGTTAATTGATTTGCCCCAGGGTGGCAAAGTCCGGGATAGACCCCAGGTCTGACTGCATCTTGTGCTTTAGTTTGAGGCAGCTCCTGTTATTAGCTCCATGTTTGTCCAGGGCCTCGTCCTGTCCTGGCCAAGACCTCTAGCCGTAGTGCTGTATAATCCACCTCCCACCTTTCTTTAGGAAGGAAAATACGCCTCTGGCATTAGAGGGAATGAAAAACCTCCTCTGATCTCCTTTCACTGGGCTCACGAGCTCTCATTCCCCCAAAGCAGGATCATGTGATCCACCCTCAGCCAATCGGGAACTAAGAATAGACTGGACAGTTACAAAAGAGTTCTAGGTCTTTGGCCATTTTCCCCAGTTCAAGCCGAGGGGAGCTGCTGCAGGAGTTTGAGGCCGGGGGCAGAACACGGATGGACCCCCCAAGGCCAGCCAAGGGAAAGGTGAGCTGGGGTGAGGGGCATTGCATTCTCTGCGCTCTCTTGTGCTTTAGCGCCTATGCAGGGAGTAATTGGGCTAGAGACCTTTCGCCGTGTCTCCTTGTGCTTGCTATCACAGCCCCTGCAGAGGCAAACTGTAACCCAGGAGGCGCACACCTTCGGTGGGATGCTGGGAACATGCGAGAGCTGCTGGGCAGGCCTGGGGAGCTGGCCCTAGTTTCAGGGCCTGGGCAACTGGATCATAGGGTCCCCAATGCCAAAGGTGGTGTCAGACCCAAGGTCTGCACCTGGAGTGCGTGCCTAGAGGCCAGAGCCAGGGATACTGCAAGCTGAGGCCACCTGGGAGTCAGCGTTTAGATCCCTTGTTGCAGTGTGAGTATCCGGCGGGGGGGAGCTCAACCAGATCTGTGAGAGCAGGTCAATTCCATTGCTATGAAAGTTTATACCCAGTTTTCTTCTTAGATAGGGGCACTGACCTTTGTTTCGGATCAAAAAGTGAATCCTGAGATGCTCGCAGACTTGTCTCCAGAGCAGAACAGTGTGTTACCCGCAGAATGCTGCTGGTGGTGGTTTGCAGCTCAGCTTCTATTTCTTGGCATGTTCCTTGGAAGATTTCTACCCTGGATGGAACCTCAGATGACAACTAATCCAGCATGCACTGCTATCCAGCATCCACTGAGGTTCTGTATTGTGGCCTGTCGGAGTCTCCATTCAGCTCTAACTGCTTATCTTGTTATTCCAGTGAGGTCCAGGAATAGGGTGACCAGATGTCCCGATTTTATAGGGACAGTCACGATTTTTGAGTCTTTTTCTTATATAGGCTCCTATTACCCCCCACCCCCTGTCCCGATTGTTCACATTTGCTGTCTGGTCACCCTATCGAGGAAGTACCATTGTTGCACAGACCAGGAGTCAAAGTCACCATTAGCGTGAGCGGAGACGCGTCCATTGTCTCCCATAGAGTTACGCCAGCTTGTGCCAAGGATGAATTTGGCCCAGAGACTTGTTAATCGTCTTTCTCTACTGTGTCCTGGTTGTCCACTCTGACAACTAACCAGAGAGTCTAGTCCTTTATAGATTGCTCCTGGGGTGGTTCTGGATTTTATAGGCAAGAATGGCTCCCCAGAGCAGTTAGAATGGTGGCTAGGGACCATCCCCAGGGTCTGAAAGAGGGAGGGGAATGGAGCCTCCTACAGGCCTCAGTTAAATCCAACCTACCTTCCCAGCCTGAGCACTAGGACCAGGAGACGTTGTAGGAGGGACTTAATAAAGTGAGGTGCTTGCAGGGCAGGAAGTCACTGACACCAATGAGAGTTCGGCGCCTAATACCTTTGAAGATCTGGGCCTTGCGGTCTGGCGTCCCCTTGCTCCCTCTAGTCGCCCTCTCCCATCACTCCCCGTTCCAGGTCCCCAGACTTCATGCCTAAGAAATGCAACCACATCATCTGAGTGCAACCTCCGGCAACTCCCTCTTCATTCAGGATGAAGTGGAGTTTGCACTCCTTGGAGCAGACTGTCATGTAGATGCGCTAGTGGCACACAACAGTGAGAGGAACCCTCCTCCTTGGCACTTCTGTCACGTCTACCCACTGCTAACCCTTCCCAGGAGTAGATGGGAGATAGCGGGAAGCCCCCTGCTGAATGCAAGCCAGGTAATGCACTTCCAGTCTGGCCTGCTAGCGGCAGACTCCATGGAGTGGTGGATCTGGCAGGGGTTGGGCAGGATCTTCTGTGGGCTTCCTGCTGTTCACCTAAGTGGTGCTGATGAGGAGCTGGGGCTACTTGGGTGCAAGGAGAGCCTTTCTGGAGAACCCAGAAATTCTGCAGGCTTTCCACTTCCTTCCCGTTCCAGTTCTCCATGGAGCCCAGGGCAGCTCGTCACAAACTGTGCCCTGGCTTACTCCCGTGCTTCACTGTAGTAAGTCATGCGCATGTTTTGCATTGTGCTGCCTTTGTTTTCAGGTTGCTGGCATACGTGGTGCTGGTCTGTGGACATAGCCAGCCTGCTTTCCCAGGGACAACGCCCTGCCGGTATCTGGTACCTCGGGCTCAACTGCTGCCAAAGGAGACGTCACTGGGTGTGGATCCAGGGTTGTGCTGTAACAGACATGCCCCCTTCAGAAGTCAGGTGGGCATTTTTATTTCCTCCATGTAAATGCAAAGCTCCTCTTAATTTGTCCCCTTGTTTTAAAAAACTCTCCAGCAACTTACCCTAGCCTCACAGTCCTCATCTTTCTCCCTTTCCTTGTCTAGCACCAGCCTCCATTCTATTTATTCACATACTCTCAGCACAGATGGCACAAGAGCCTTCTCCTTTGCAGCCCTTAGCATGAAGAGATTTCCTCTGCCTCTCCACCTCCCTGGCCAGCTATCTTGCTTAAAACTGCACCCAGCAACACATGTTCCCTACCTTGCCCATCCCCTTGTGACTTTCGTTGGCCATTATGTATTCCTTTGAGTAACTCCAAAACATTATGGGGGTACCAGAGGAGGCATTATACAAAATAAACCTGTATCATGAGTCTCAAGCTGAGAGTATAGCACTGAATCCACAAGTGCTGCAGGACTAGGGTGTGATTTAAAAATGCCACATCAAAGTGTTCAGGGATGTTCCTAATGAACCTAACACACACTGAGAAACATCATGTGCCTCTGATGAAACTCACTTATCACCTGAGCAGACTTTAATCACAATGCTTAGTTATTCGTGCCAGTGAACATTTTTTCTGGGGTCAGTGAAGTTAGTCTCTTTGTTGGTAAAACTGGACTCCACACCTTTGACTTCCCAGAAAACAATCTCAATGGTACAGCTGCGTAATTTTCCTGGGTGGGGGAGAATGCATGATGATAACTCACTGTCAGGTTTCAACTCTACCTATTTTATATGAGAATTTCATCATTCCACAGGCACTGCCTTTCCCAATGGGTTTAATATCTATAAAGGATACCACACAATGCTTTGATGTTGCATTTCTAATTAGAGCTGTATTTATGTATTGATGTTTGTGGCATTTATACATAGGCTATAGCAGGTGCACAGAGCAGTCTCTATAATTAAAGCTGAGATCCAACCCCGCTGCTTATGACTTTCCGTAACCACTTCTTTCTGGGGCTGAAATTTCTCACACTCAGTCTTTGCCCAGAGGTGAATATGTTTTGGGGTGGGGTTTTTTAAGTTTGAACAAAATCATGTTGGAGGGTTTTTTATAAGAAAGAAAGAAAGAAAGAAAGAAAGAAAGAAAGAAAGAAAGAAAGAAAGAAAGAAAGAACTCATTGTATTTCTCCATCAAAAATTTGGGGAACTTAAAAATACCTTAACCTATTATCTTCAAACTTGGCTTGTATTGTAGATCTCAGCAAGCTTTGAGGAATGCATCACATTTTTAAAGAAGATTGGTTCAGTGTTTTTAAAGTTATGGATTTTTTTAAAAACAGGACATTTCACATCTGCATCATAGAATTGCTTATTGATTTTTCTCTGTTCTGTGTTTTATCAACTTTAAAAACTAGTGTGCTTTGTAATGTTAGTGGGGAGGGCTAATGTCTACATACATTTCTTAGAACCTGTCTATTCTGGGGATTAGAGCCGGGCAAGAATCGGATTTTTTGGTTAGTAGTAAAATCCACAAATTCAATTTTTTTTCCGTTACGAAACAGAACGAAAACAAAATTTCCCATTAAATGAAATTCTGAACAAAGTGTTCCTTTTGTTTAGATAAAATCTAAAAGTTTTCTTCCAGTGTTGACATTTTAATTTTATATTATGTCATATAGAATTGAAACGGAAAATGGTTTCAAAATGGAAAATGTAAACGTTCCATTCCGAAACGTTCAAAATGCTTTTTTTTTTCAATTTTTCTTTTCAAATGAAATTTTGTCAAAATCGACCCTTTTCCGTGAAACAGCTCACTTTCAACAAATCAGCATTTTCTAGTGGAAAAACATCCCCCTGGAACATTTCTGACCGGCTGACCTGAGGATATTTGTATCAGTGTAACTACACTGATGTAGTTTCACCATCGCAACCTCCCAGTGTAAACATTCCACACCAGTGTCGCTATCCCAGTACAAATGTCCCCCATATAGAAAGGCCCCTAAATCATGAAAACTCTGAACTGCTGTAAGTGTAAAGTTAAGAATAGCACATTTCAGAAGGGATCAAAATGGTTTCTGGGCAAAGAGCTTACGTCTTCCATTGGCAAGAGCCATTTATATTCCATGCCGATAGCTGAGAGTAATGCAACGAGGAGATTGAGAAATTAAGCGCTCCAAAGTCAGGAAATGCAGAATTAAAAATGCAAATTCAACCTCAACTAAAAATGGTTTTCTTATATCAGAATTAGGGTGAGTCAAATTATGGAGACATTGCAGCCTATTTCAGCCCGAAACGGGGATGAAGTATTGTGAAATTTTTGCAAACAAATTAATTCTGGCTTTCAACAAGTCATAGAACAGGTTTTAAACATTGAATTTTTCAAAGTTTCGCCATAAAAAGGGATACTTGTGTGTGTGGAAATTTCTGTGACAGTTTCTCCCATTATTTCCCCCAACCGTTTCCAGCACTGATCGTAGTTCACATTAGTGCCAGCTTTTGCCTCTGCATGGACTGAAAAAAGCCTCTGGTGTTAAAACAGTGGCTTGCTTTAAAAAGCGACAGAGTCTGCCTCTCTCTGCTGCCTGGGCAAAACAAGAGCAAACTGCTCCTATTCGTAGTTCGCAACATTTTATACCCAGTGTGTCCTGGTGTAAATGATTACACAAAAGAGAATTGGACTCATAGTGGATAATGCAACCTGGAATTTCTTATACAACTTTAGTCTTATTAATTATGCTATTACAGTAGTGGCTAAAAACTGCAACCAAGATCAGAGCTCCATTGTACCGAGCACTGTAAACACGGTAAAACAGTCCCTGCCCAGAAGAGCTACAAGACCGAAAAAGGGTGGGCAGGGAAAACAGAGGCCCAAAGAGGTAAAGTGAGTTGGTCAAGGTCCCACAGCAATTCAGTAGGAAAGTCTAGGTCTCCAGGCTCCCACACCAGTGCCCTATTCATTAGATCCTGCTGGGTCTCGTTAGCATGGAGTAAATGTTTGCAAAATTCAAACTTGGCTTCATTTTGAAAGTCTAATTCAAATCTACAAAATGAGACAAGTTCTGAAGAAAAATTGACTTCGTCCGGGCTCCGTACAGGCACAGCTTGATAAGGACCAACTTGCAACAACCAGGCCTCAGATGGTATCCTTTGAATCAAGGCTGAAACACATTGGCAATACTGTGTTGGCGAAAGCTCATGTTTTGCAACCCATGTGGGCACGATGGATACCTGTCCTTCTGGCAAAAGGAGAGCTCCAGAATCCAGACTTGTCAATCTGGTGCCCTTCACCAGACTAAATTTGTTTTAAAATGTTAAAGCAAAGTACAGCGTACTCTGCGAACTTCTGCCTGCTCCTGTTTGTCTGCGAGACGCTTCTTTCCCAGGGCTCTCTTCAAGTTTCAGCAATCGGGCGGGCTGGGTTATTTTTTTAAAAGCAAAAAAAAAAAAATAGAATACAGACAAATGTAAAAAAACAACAACAAATAAAATGTCAAAAGCACAAATATAGGGAACAGACCAAAAAAAAAAAATACATTTGATTCTTTCTTGGGCACCAATCAGCTCTCCAGAAATCATCTCCAGGGAAATCAGCCAGGCTGCAAAGACAGCAACAGCAGCCATGTGGAATGGATGGTTCTAGCAAATAAGGATTGCAAGGAGGGGAGAGGACAAGACTCACTGATAAATTAATATGGGACTTTGGCATGAGTGCCAGAAATAAGCAAGGAGTATTTCCTGTAGCAACCCCCCTCGGAGGAAGCCAGGCATTTGGAAACCAACTCACAATAGAGGACCACAGCAAATGAAAATGGAGAAGCCCAGATGGACCAGAGAGGCATGCGATGCAGGGAGATATTACATTATGTGGAACAGACCCGGGAGCGTGTTGTTGGACAACATTTGCAATAGCTCTACCAAACGTCGGAAAAATGACACTCTGGAAATGGCGCACCAGGATAGTCTGTGAGGAGTTGAGATTTCACCGTGATTGGGAAAGCAACATCCAGCCCTCCTTCCCCTTGGGGCCCCCTTCCCCGACAAATGCAGAGGCACAAGCTTTCCAGACACTCAAGCCTTTTATAAAGTCACAAGCAGAGCAGTAGAGTTGCATCCTTCTTCCCATCTTTGAATCTACTAAGAGAGCCTGGGGGGGGGGGGGGGGGGGGGGGGGGGGGGGGGGGGGGGAGAATGGGGCACAGGGAGACTATGTGACTTGCCCAAGGTTACACACCAAGCCAGTGGCAGGGCTGCAGACTAAACCCAGCTCTTGAGAGTCCCGTTCCAGTGCTTTTGTCCACCAGGCCACCCTCCCTGCAGAGCAGCAAGCTTCTGTCCTGCCCCTTGGAAATGTTACCGACTCCCACTGTCCGGGTCTCTAATGCTTTAATTTAAAGGAGACAGGTCAGAGGCAGGTGCAATATAGAGGTGTGTTATGGGAAGGGTGTTGCAAAATGGACTAGCCCAACCCATTAAAATACGAAAATGTTTTTTGGTGTGTAAAAGTGGTACCTGTGAAAGGTGCATAACTGACAGTCCTGGAAAGTGACGTCTCTCTAGCCACAGCTAGCATATGGACCAATTTCCCCGGCACTGCTCCAGCCCAGAAGGTAACATCTAAAGCCAGTCTCTACTAGCCATTCAATTTGTAGCCTTTCTGCGGAGACAGCCAGTGAGGGGCCAGTTCTAGCAAGGGATTGGGGAGTCTAAGATTTGTCCACTAGAAGGAATAAGATCACCCAATGACACCAACTTTAGGCCTAGCATCATCATGGGCTGGATTTAAATTCATATCCTTCCATGGAAAGGTGCCTGTTACTAATACCCAGCACCACCCTTTTCTGTGTGTTTCTTCTTCTTATACCTCACAGAGGTAGCATGACCCTCCTTTGAGAGTGCAGGAAACTGAGGCAAGGCGGGACGAAGGCCCAGATCCTCCAAGTATTTAGGTGCCTAAATCCCATCGATTTCAGTGGGCATTAGATGCCTAAATACCTTAGAAGATGTGGGCCTGTCACAGCGTGTGGGGGAGTCAGGGCCCTGCACCCCCCACTTCCTGCGATTCACCGTGACTCTCAGCCAGCCAGTAACACAGAAGGTTTATTAGCCGACAGGAACACAGTCTAAAACAGAGCTTGTAGGTACAGAAAACAGGACCCCTCAGTCTGGTCCATCTTGTGGGGTAGGGAGCCCAGACCCTGGTTCTGGGCCTCCCTCCATTTCCCCAGCCAGCTCCAAACTGAAACCCCCACCAGCCGTCTCACCCAGCCACACACCCCGGCTCCTCCTCCAGCCTTTGTCCAGTTTCCCGGGCAGAAGGTGTCACCTGGCCCCAACCCTCTCCTGGGCTCAGGTTACGGGCTGGCTGTCAAGTATCACCCCTCAGTGAGGTATCAATGCAGACAATAAACTAGTAAAACTCCCCTGCAACATTCCCAGGTTAATACTCCCTACTCCGTCACAGGGCCGAAGTGACTTCTCTCAATGTCCCGTAGGGAGACAGTGGCGTGGCAGGGTCAGTAGTAGAATCCAGAAGTCCTGATTCCCAATCCCCTGCTAGAAGGACAGAAAGAGCTACATTTTCCAAACGACTAGTGTTTTTGCGTGCCGGGCCTGGAGCAGCTGTTCACGAGCCTGCCTTGTGCAAGTACTGAGTGCTTGGCCTCTAACCACCTGGCTCCAAAAAACCTCATTCACTTTGGAAAAGCTCAGCTCAGCACTCTTGGACTCCCTCTCCTCCAGGACCCTCCCAGAGTAACTCTCCCCTCGTGAGGAATCCCCCGGCTAAGACAGAGAAGACTGTTGCTCATGCCTGACTTGGAAAAAAAATGCCCATAAAGTTGTCTCTACCAATGAGCTTTTAACAAGCAGAAAACAACCAGAACAAATCTTTAGCACAGAGTCTAACAAACACCTCGAAGCGGGGGAATTGGGTCCCATTACAAGCTGTTTGAAGGAAGAAAAGATTAGCATCAGCACAGAAGTATTAGATGATTAGCATTGTTTTAAGAAGCAATCTGAGATGTCATCTGCAGATATGCTACTGATCCATCTGGGCAGAAAAGAAAGAAGACAGGGAGGAGGGGGGAACCCAACAACCCTGTTTTGTTTCTCATTACTGCTCTAATTCTGGTGTAATTGAAAACGGCCTGAATGTGTTTAGGAACATGTAGGACATCTGTTTCTCATTGGAAGAGCTTCACTTTTTCGAGTGGCGCCTTCCATCTTCATCACAGTCCAAAGATTCCCACATCACGACTTGTCCTCTTTCTTTCGTTCTTTCTTTTTCTTTCTCCCCCCCCCCCCCCTTTCCAGAAAATGTGAGGTTGAACTTTCGACTCCATGTAAAACAGTTGGAGGGAAACCATGATAAGCCCCCAGGGATCCCTTGAGCCTTTCTTCCCATTATCCTACTTGATTCTTTGCAGCTTCTCGGTTCTTTAAATACAGCCTCGAGCCATTTCATGCTGGTGGCATGAAGGAAAGTGGGGAGGGTGGAAAAAAGAAGAAAAGTGCAGGAAGCATTTGGAACACTGAACACCAAAATGGAGAAACAAAGACAGCAGCAAGCAATGAAAGCTAGGTCTGTCTGTAAGCCTGCCCTGAACATCAAGGTTTGCTAAAAGGTTCGATCTCTCCAAATTGGTTCCATTGCTTGTGGCTCTCCTTATTATGTGCATGTGTATCCAAGGGCGAAGAGGCCCACCGAGATTGAACAATGGATAAAATGCTAGCTCTCCTCTTTGATCCACACGATGAGTCTCCAATGTTCTCCTCATTCCTTTGGATGGCTGCAGAACAGTCTTCCCTGGAAAGCAGTGGAGACCCTGTTGCTTAGGACTTTTGAAACTTGATTGGACAAGAGAGAGATTGCAGGGCACAATCCTAACTTGGCAGGGAGATGGAGTGCACGGCCCAAGATGCACTCTAACGTCTATTACTCTACGATTGGGAGATCTAGGCCTGGAGAGAAAGCAGAGCATCAAAGTGACTGCAGGGTGGCATTTTGTCCTGACATTATCCAACAGCTTTGCTATACCTTTATTAGCACTCCAGGCATCAATGCTAACCCCTCATCTTTAGCTTGATTGAAAAAGGGACCCAGCTGGGACTACGACTGCTCTGCTCCCAAAACACCAACAGGAAAAAGATAGAGACAGACGTCACATGGCCAAGGTGCAGAGATAGCAAACGAGATAGCAAAGGGAGCTGAGGAGCAAGAAACTGGAACTTCAACAAGACGCAGCACAAGGACAGTGAAAGAACCCATGATGGAACATGAAGAAGAATGGGCACAACTTGAGCGAGCTGCAGCAAAACACATCGGCCGGGATTCACCGTAACTCCCTCGTGTTATGAACAGCACCATGCGGGTGGATGGCACTTACTAAAATGATAATGGCGCCAATCCTATGGTGTTTATTCAGCCAAAGCTGAGGTCAATGGGCCTGATTCTCACTTATGCTATTCATTTTACACCGCTCTGGTAGCATAAAGGCCCTTAAAGTGGTAGTTAATTCTATTTAGCCCAACTTTAAGGCCCCTTAATGCTACTAGGGTGAAATACTGAAATGAAGCCAATGGGAACTTTGCCATTGACTTTGCTTGGATCAGGATTTCCCCCCTAGAGCAGTGTAAAGTGGTGTTAGTGTAAACAACAATCAGTGTGAGTTCTCCCATAGCAAAGTTGCAGGAATTGCACCATAATCTGTGAGGACTTGAGAATGCTGATAAAACCGCAGCAGACAGACAAGGAGATCATATCCCTTCCAAAGAGCTGGCCCAAAAGAAAGTACTGGCGCTGTTCAAAGTGTTTTTGATGGAACAGTTTTCCATCAGGAAAATTCAATTTGTGCTGAAATCAAAATGTTTTGTGGGGAACGTTGATTTCAACAAAATTTTCAATGGGAAAAATTTGATACCATTGGTTTTGACTTTCTTATTTTGATTCAGAAGCATCAAAATGTTCCATTTTGACGTTTATGTCATAATATATGAATATCACATATATGTAGATAAATGTCATTTAGCTACACTTATAATATTAAAATATGTCCCCATGTTTCGATATTATCCAAACAAAATGGTTTTACTTTAGTGAAGTGAAATATTTCAGCACTATCAAACCAAAATGTTTTGATGTTTCTGAATTGGGATTTTTTGATATGTTGACTTTTGGTCCAATTTCAGGATGGAAAGTTCTGTGCATGGTTGGAATTTCCAAGGGAACAGAAATGCCATTTTTTACCCGACACTAGGATGTACGTATCGAGGGGTCACTTCTTGCAGGTGCTGAGTAGCTCCTGAGATGGAGCTCAGTGCTCCTGGCCTGTGCTTCACATTCAGTGAAACATGGAAAAGCAAGCCAAGAACTACCGATTACTGTAGCAAAATGAAAAGGGTTAACTGGTGACTTTACAAAACGAAAGTTCGGTGCTTGTGTGCCTATTTGTATCCAAGCCACAAAGGATATCAGTCTGTTGCGGGCCTCAGCTCTAGAGTCTAGATCTTTAGCTCAAGCTGTAAAGCTGCACGTGTTTACCTCTGACAGTCCTTGGTGTTGCGCAAGACGCTAAAGGAAGACATAATAAAGGAAGGTCTGATAGAGCTGTGGAATCATAACAAGAACTAAACTTCAGGTTTTAAAAGAGCAACGAAGCTGGAGGTAGGGAAAACAGGGAAAGGACAAAAAGAAAA
Organism: Platysternon megacephalum; assembly: GCA_003942145.1. Lineage (NCBI taxonomy): Eukaryota > Metazoa > Chordata > Testudines > Platysternidae > Platysternon > Platysternon megacephalum. The sequence goes on from QXTE01000120.1 coordinate 2,355,327, forward strand.
CAAAACATACCAACATATAGAAAATTATTATGGCCAGGGAAACTTTGAGAATGATTGGCAAAGAAGTTTTGATGACTCCTGCGATCGGGAGCATCAGCTTTCTATTATATGCAGTAATGCATTGCTACTACACATAATTGATAGTAGATACAGGCAGCATGCAGGGCATTCATAGAATCATAGAATATCAGGGTTAGAAGGGACCTCAGGAGGTATCTAGTCCAACCCCCTGCTCAAAGCAGGACCAATCCCCAACTAAACCATCCCAGCCAGGGCTTTGTCAAGCCGGGCCTTAAAAACCTCTAAGGAAGGAGATTCCACCACCTCCCTAGGGAACCCATTCCAGTGCTTCACCACCCTCCTAGTGAAAAAGTTTTTCCTAGAGCACAAGGCTGAGCTGCCATCCTTAAAATCTAAGTTCAGTTGAATTTGATGGGAGCAGGATTCAATCCTAAAAAATAGGGGCAACATGCTCATTGAGCCTACGGACCTCTTTGCCACAAGATGTCATGGAGACAAAGATCACAGCAGGAGTCAAAAAGGGAATAGCCATTCATATGGCTAACAAGGAGAGCCAGCGTTATATTTAAAAAGAGACAAGAGTTTTTGAAAGGATATAAATCCTGCTGATTTAGGGCCTAGTCCAACTCTGATGTGGGTTAGGAGCAACTTTCCTCAGGGCCAGATTAGCCCTTAACTGCAGGGGGTTTTGCATTTTCTCTGAAGCTTCTGGTTCTGGGCACTGTCAGAGACAGGGCACTGGCCTACATAGACCTCGGATCTGATCCAGTCTGGTGATTCCTATGCTCTGAAAATGATGATGCCTTATAGGTCGGAAACAACTTTGCTAACCCATTTTACAGAGGGGTAAACTGAGGCACAAGGCGGTGACGTGACTTGCCCAAACAGGCCTCAGGCTTCCATAACAGCAATTGTAACAAGTCCTATCCTCTGTGGATCAGGAGACCTGTGCGCACACACATGCTCACCAGTGGGTTACACATGCACAGCATAGCAGACAGCACCCCCTGCGAAGTTATGGACAGCCTTTTGCTCTGATCACACTGGCACTGTGAGCATGAACAGAACGACAGGGAAATGCCTTGCTGAGTGTTGTGGGGAGGACGGTTCTTAACAGGGATTGCTATTGAAATGCGCCACGGTCTCCCTGGGGAACTGCTGGGTGCGTCATCACTCGAGTCATTTCAAACCAGTCTGAACAAAGCACTGGAGGGGAAAGCTTCCTCCCTCGGCTGGGGGTGATGGGCTAGCTGGTTCTTCCCAGCTCTGATGTCTATGGTCAGCCAGTTGCAGCGTCTCTCCTTTAGAATGGCAGCTAATGTAATTCAGTGCGTAAATCAGAGGCCGCTACTGGCCTCTTCCCCTCTTTCATATAGAGACTAGTTTGGTCCCAGTCTCTAATCCCGGAAGTGTAGCTACCTGTGCATGGGCAGTGGGCTTGTGTGATCCATATTCACAGTACCCTACCAGCCATCAGCACCATATTTCTAGAGCGGGTCAGAAAACGGCAGGGTTTTCCATGGAAAAATTTGACTTTCAGTGAAAAACTGAAAACCAGAACTGTTTGGCGGCAAACATAGGATGAGGTATTCCCCTGCGCGCGTCTGATTGATGACGGCTGCTCTTGGACCAGCAATCGGGCTAATCACGGAAGCAGTTAGAAGAGAAGTGACGTTACTTGCCCGAGGTCACATTGGCAGAGCTGGGGGGGGGGGGCAGAACCTTGCTCCTCGTAAAGCATTTTAACCCCCTAGAGCACCCTGCCTCCCGAAATAAAATGCACAATGCTGCGTGCGAAGCAACCACCTGTGATGCCCCCGGAGGGTGCTCCATATCTGAACCAGCTGCTTTGGAAGGTCTGGAGGGTAACGTGCACCTGGGAGCACAGCCATGCTCCCCAGCTGCTACCAGCGGAGACAGAGAGGGGTGGCACCATGCTGCTGCTGGGCTCAGAACTTGGCCTACAAATTATCCCCTCCAAGCGAACGCTGTGAGCTGCTGGTGAAAGAGAAGCCTTCGTTTGGCTGTTTGGCCACAACGTGGCAGTAAACTTCCATTTCCCTCTGCTTCTCTGAGCATGCTCCTTACTTTGGAGAACGTGTTACAAATGCCAGGCACAGTAAGGAGGGAGGTGAAGGGACTAGCAGGACTGAATATCCAACAGGGCCCTTTGGGATGTAGGATATCCCCTTCCTGTGGGGCAACGATTTCTGCTCCTTTCCCTGTTTCCAGACAGCTCCGAGGGCTGATTTCAAGGGTCCAGCCCCTTCTTCCTGACAACGTTGGGGAGGGAATGATGTAAGAAGGGTCAGTGGAGCAGTAACAGCAATGCTACTGCTGGATGCCAGTGCCAGAGGCTTGTAAGGAGCCACTGCAGATGCCAAAAAGGAGGAATCCCTCTTAGCCAAGCCTCTGCTCATCCCCTTACAGTTCGGGGCCCTGCCAGGACCCCGAAGATGGAGCACATCTCTCAGCACAGAGCAATACAGATTCTGGATGTCGCCTCTGTGATACCTCCTCCCCCTGCTGCCATGGGGTAGCAAACCCACACTCCATGGCAAGTAGGCGCCCAGACAGCTGGCACGGATTGCCTCTTTCAGGGAAAGTGCAGTGGGTCCGAAGGCGACATTGCTGGACTAGGTAGGGCCCAGTGGGATTTAGCAGCGTGCAGGTCCGGCATGATCGCCGGAACTTTTCAGGTTTGACGTTGGAGGAATGGAACTTTTGTTTCCTTTTTTATGACTTTCCTCTCGGTTGAAGCATTTCGGCTCATGCTTTATGCATAGAATCATAGAATATCAGGGTTGGAAGAGCCCTCAGGAGGTATCTAGTCCAACCCCCTGCTCAAAGCAGGACCAACCCCAACTAAATCATCCCAGCCAGGGCTTTGTCAAGCCAGGTCTTAAAAACCTCTAAGGAAGGAGATTCCACCACCTCCCTAGGTAACCCATTCCAGTGCTTCACCACCCTCCTAGTGAAATAGTGTTTCCTAATATCCAAGCTAGACCTCCCCCACTGCAACTTGAGACCATTGCTCCTTGTTCTGTCATAGTATCATTTCCATTTAGAAATAGTTTATCAAGGGTTCATAAGTGCTGACTGGATAGTTTAATAAATGGTTAATCAGTGGTTGTAGAGCCCAACAAGTGGTTCGTACCCACGGCGTATAACCATCCATAGCACCTTCCGCTGATATGCTGCTAACTTATTCGCCCAATGGAGCCTTCATATAAACTGTGCCTGCATTAGTGTTTGCTGGGCTGTTCCGAAGTACCTGTTTAATATCTCTCTCTCTCCAGATTCCTAATGTGCCCATCACTGTAGAATCTAGACACCAACCAACCAGCCCTTGACTGCCTTCCTCACCAGTATCCAATTGACCAAGACCTTTTGTGGCTTCATAGACGCCAAGTATTCAAATCCTCGTTTCCCAGGCCTCTTTCCCCCACCAACCCTTCCACGCGGCGCAGGGAAATGCAGGGGTGTTTATCAGCCTGGTCTATAACTCCTGCTCTCCCTGGGACGGACTAGTACTCTGGCACCGGCCCCGCTGAAAAATTCAGCACACGCTTAACGTTAAGCCCATGAGCACTTGTAGGAGTGAGCCACCTGACGGCAGAATGCCTTCTTCTCTTGCTGCCCAGTCCCCCTTCCAAACCTAACGCTGGCCATACCAGAGTTGGCTGGGGAAACGAATGTTTTTGCTGCTGTCATTTCCAGCTGCTTGGCATCCGTGAGGTTCTCTTCCAGCCTGTTTCAACGTCTCTTCCCCTCTCTGCCTCTTGAACGGCCGCCCGTGAAAAGTTCACTCTACCACATTTTCTTTGGGGGCCTGGTGTCTTCCAGGCTGAGGACAAGTCTCATCCAGTGAAGCGGAGCCTTCAGAAGCATTGCTTCAGCGCTGTTTGTGCAACGTCTTGGCAGAGCCTCCATCGGCGGTGATGTTTATCTTGCGGCTTTGATATGGATAGTAGCTCAGAGGTACCGTTGATTAAATTTTTTCAGCCCTTTGATGTGCCGGCAGCACCTTCTCTAGGTATTTTTGCAGCCATGGAGGTCAGGTGGAAATCACGGCAGCAAAGGGTCTTTTCTTTGCCTGTGCGCTGGTTCCAGGCGCTGGGTCAAATACAGACCTGGGGCAAGGTTCTGTGCTTCAGCCCCTAAGGGACGCAGCCCAGGGAGAGGAGTGAGCAACGGTTTTGACCTGTCCAGATTCTGGGCTGCTGCTGGTCCCTAAATGGCCCCCAGTGTAAGATAGAGCAGCCCCAAGGGAGCTGTGGGCGGCACTGCAACCCTGAGCTACTCCCACACCCAACACGCCCCCTCCTATCCTCTGCCTGCATGCTCCTTACCCCGGAGCTCGCTAGGGGATCGACCCAGACAAACTGACCTCAGGCCTACGCTGCTCCTACACAGGGGGAACTGCCCCCAGCCCCTTGCAGCTCAGTTATGGCCCCTTACACTGCCAGAGCTTCAGCTGGAATCAGCCCTCCAGTGTTTGCAGGTGCAGCTCCAGTGAGGTCCACAGAGTCACCCCTGCTGACGCTAGGCGGTAACCTGGCCCTCAGTCTTGCAAGCTGCTGTGGGCAGAACACGCCTTCTTAAAGCCAGGGCAGGGGGGCCGGGATGGGGGGGGGTCAAGGAGACATGGCCCATTCACTTTTTACCGGCCATAAGGCAGAGTGATGCAGGGAAGGGGGCAGAGAGGAGTGAGCAGGGGGCAGGGTGTTGGGGGGAAGAGGCAGCGTGGCGGGTGGGTTGTCGGGGGAAGATGTGGTGCGAGGGTAGGGCCTTGGGGAGAAGGGCAGCGTGGGGGTGGGGCCTCGGGAGGAAGGGGCGGCACAGGGGCAGGGCCACAGTTCGGGCACCGGTGGCCCCCCCATTTTTAGGGCGCTTCTGTCATCCCTGATCCAGGGGCTGATTTCCTGTTCCGTGAAGGTAAAGTCTGACAGAAGCCCTCCGAGGCAAGTGAGCTCCATTAACGGAGCGAGTTGTATTGTGTTTCTTTTAACAAAGTTGGCGCAGATGAGTCTGAGTCCCCTGGGAATGCGTGCAACAAACATCTGGCCAAGGAAGCTCATCACCAACAACTCCCCCATTTGCCCACAAGGAGGCTTCTCACTCTGCCCCGGTCAAAGGCCTGGCCCCTTTGAAATAAGTCCTGGCATCGCAGCCCTGGTGGCATCATCACTCTTCGTTTCAAAGAAGACTGATGCTAAAATTCACAGATTCATTGATTCCAAGGGCAGATGGGACCATTGTGATCATCTCGTCCAACCCGCCGTACAGCACAGAGACCTGCCCCACAATAATCCCTAGAGCACAGCTTTTAGGAAAAAACCCAGTGAATCGTGATTTTAAAATTGTCAGCGATGGTGACTCCGCCACAACACTTGTTAAATTGTTCCACTGGTTAATTCCTCCCACTGGTAAAAATTGATGTTGTATTTCCAGTCTGAATTTGTCTAGCTTCAACTTCCAGCCATTTAATCTTCTTATACCTTTCTTTGCTAGATTGAAGAGCCCATTAAGAAATATTTGTTTCCAACGTAGGTGCTTATAGGCTTTAATCAAGTCACCCTTAATCTTCTCTTTGTTAAGCTAAATAGCTGGAGCTCCCTGAGTCTATCACAATAAGGCAGGTTTTCTAAGCCTTTAATCATTCTCGTGGCTCTTCTCTGAACCCTCGCCAGTTGATGTTTAAAATCAAACTTATACAAGTTAAGAAGTATCTGGGGTCAGGCTTGGGTTATGAGGGATTACAAGTGTCAGTTACAAGGTTCATAAGATATATACCTAGCACATAACCAGCATAGACCCAGGTTGGGGTGTGGGAGTTTTTAAGACGTCAGTGGATAAGTGATCTCGGTAAGCCACCCACAGAATTTATTTAGCATCCAAGTCAGTATTGGTGTAGGGAATAAGTACATGGGTGGGGCGCGTCCCTTGGTTCGTCAGGGAAGGGAGGAAGTGGGTTATTTCCCTGACCGGCGTTCTCGATTACTCGACCTGGTACTGACGGTGTCCCATGATGTGCTCCGTGTATATGTCTCTGGACCACCTGACGGTGTCAGACACCATTAGCTGGGCGTAGCACTATGCCACCCACAGGCAGTATAGCCAGCTGGCCAACCTGCAACCGATGGGTGATTTGCACAGATTTCTTGGGGCAGCCAAATTTTGAGGAGCGTGTGTGAAGCTCTTGTCTTGTGGCTGCCAAGTAGATTTTGTCAGATCCACAAAGACTGGAGAGAGGTCTATGTTTGGTTTCCCAAATTTAGGAACACAGGAAGTACCAGGCTGGATAAGACCAAGGGTCCATCTAATCCAGTGTCCTGTCTCTGACCGCGTCCAACATCAGCTGCTTCAGAGGATGGGGAGAGAAACCCTGCAGCAATGGGATAACCTGTTCCCCAAGGCAGGGACACCCCCAGAATTTCTTTAGGAGATAGGCACAACTTCACCCCCTCATGGCTTCCCCCCACAGGGTTCCCCGCCACCCTTCTCCTAGATACCTCCCCGTGCAGGTGCTCACCGCAGCTCCGTGTACTTGTAGCAGGTCTTGAGGCTGTTGCTGGGCGAGTCCTGCAGGCAGAGCAGAGGGGACAGCGGCTGCTTGGAAGCAGGGTTAGGCCAAGCAGGCCCCCAACTAGTGCTGGAGCCAGCCCCAGGGCAGCGACAAGGAGGAGCAGAGACGGCCTTCCCACTGCCCACTCAAGGTTGGCCGCGTTGCTTCTCCCCACTGCCACTGGGCTGGCTCCCACACCAGGCCTGCCCAGCCTTGTCCCACTTCCAGCAGCCCATGCCCTGGGCGCCCATGCCAGTGGTATGCCCTGTGCATGACGTGCATACAGCTCAGGCTCCACTGCCCCAAGTTAGGTCCTTCCTGACCCCCCCAATGGTAAGAGAGAGGCTTTTGCCCTGAAGCACGAGGGTTTATATCCCTTCCAAAACTCATTTGTTTTTAATATAAACTAGGGACGGTCACGTTATCCACATAAGTGGCTAATCCCATTTTAAAATCCACCATAGCTCTTGTCCTCGCTGCTATCATGGGGCAATGAGTTCCGCAGGCTGATTGTGTGCTTTGCGGAAAAGCATTCTTTTCTAGCGGATTTGAATTTGCCACCTTTCCATTTCATTGGACGATTCATCAGCATTAACAGCAAACCATGGGAATAAAAGGGCAAGGGTGGATGGAAACTGGGGGAAAGATCCTGTCCTAAAAGCCATTCTGTGGTTCTAGAAGGACTTAACTAACTGGTGAAGTCAATAACTCCTTAAAGAAAGCTCGAAGAGTAAGGAGATACCGTACCGCCACAGTCACTGCTCTCTGGGTGCATGCTTGCAGTGTTAGGAGCCCGAGAAGAACTTGCAATCTCAGAACTGGTGACACAGCTACAAGGTACAAGCAAAGGGATCAGGGCAATAACTGGCACATAGCTCGCTACTTCCATTTATACTGCATTAAAGATTGTGATGTGCTCAGGTGCTATAGTAATCAGGGCACATGCACAAATCTGGGGTGCACAAAAGTTGCACAAGAGCAGACTGGTTTCTCAGTGTCTCAGAGGGGCCGGTGCAAATAATTGTTCTATAAAACAGGCTCAGATTTGGAGTGATGATTGGATCCCTCCTAATTTTATCCAAACTGGTTCAGCAGCCCCTGTTAGCAATCGGTGAGAGGGGAGATGTGTTACTCTTTCCTTTGTGTGGAGGGAACAGAAGCTCGGTGCTGATTCCTGCAAAGATGAGCTGGATAGGAAGTTGGAATCGCCTAGAATTGGACCCCTTATTGAGGGCCAGCTGCTGTGTTTGGATTCCTAACGCAATCCCTTCCTTCCCCTGAAAAGTGTTGGTTCAGGCCCTAGGCAAAAGGACAAGTGCTAACCCCATCTATTGCAGGCAACAAATACATTTAGAAGTTCTTGATGCAAGTAGAAGCAAATTCTTAATAGTGAGGTTAATTATCCATTAAAACAATTTACAGAGGAATGTTGTAAGTTCTCAACCACTTCGCATCTTTAACTCAGGACTGGATGTCCGTCTATGAGATCTACTGTAGCTCATCCAGATGTTCTGAGCAGGATCCAGGAATCACTGGGTGAGGTTCTCTCGCCTGAGTTATGCGGGAGGTCCAACTAGTTAACCAGAATGGCAGCGTTACCATCTCTTGTGTGCTTATCATGAGTGTCAAGCTATTTCATGTTTTTCTTAAAGCCCCAGCTTCTGGAGTCAGGTGCTTTCATGAGAATCTCAGCTTCCATTTAAAAAAACATGCTAGCCCTCATGAGTGCGGTGAAAAAGCTTGGAACTATGACTCAAGTGCACTCTGCAAGCCCAGCTACCAGAAGCTTGGAGGCAAGCAAAAAGAAACCAAAATGTATTATTGTTAAAAGAAAAAAAACACATGATTTTTTAAGCCACCCTTGTGATTTTGAGGGGCCTAAGTCATGCGTTGCAGTTGGCGAGATGGTAGCGGTCTCACCTGGCCTTAAAAATCCATGCCTGTATGAACGCCACATGGCTCTTTATGCTGAGTGGGCGTGGAAGGGGTTAAAAGGAAGATGGGATTAACGCAGTCACAGCCTTCCAAGGGCCCGCAGGCTAGAGTGAAACAAAACAAAACCAAGCAATGAGAAAAACAAGTTTGGTTTCCAAATAAACAAGTCTCCTCTCCCCTCAGGTACGGGGCTCGTTCAATTCAATTCAGCTCATCTGCCAAACGCCACGCCGTGTGGAGCCGGTTACTGTCTTTGCAAGCGTTCCTGCAAAGCTTCAGGCCAAAAGGAAGGCTGAGGTCAACTCCACCCCGACCCCTCCCTCGGACCCCACCCTCCAAATAACATACACTTTCCCGCTGGCGAGAGCTCTGTGTCTGGCTTTGAGTTTGGGCCTAATTCCCTGCAGTTAGGTACAGCGTGTTTGTGTTTGCAGCAGCGCTCACTTGGCAGAAGGGCTGGCGGGGGGAGGAGATTGGGGGTGACAGCTGTTCACTAGCCAGCGCTCCCTGATGAGAGTGTTATTGGAACGGGGCTCTGGCCAGGTTCCACTTAGGATAATTACGTTCTGCCCTCGTAAAATTCCCCTTGCCGCGTTTGATTGGACACGGTGTTCCTGCTTCATGCCCTCTTCTAAGCCGTTGTGTCGTGTGGCTGGGCTCTGTTCACTTTTTGTTTTGATCCAAATTGTTGCTACCTTGACTCTGGGCTGTTAAATTCCTTCTGCACTCCTCCCTAGAGGTGGCTGCATTTCTGAGGAAGTGAGGCGATGCCTGTAAGGAGAGGGCCAAATTCTGTCTTTGGGGAGAGGCCTAGGTCTCCCATTGAAGTCAACCTGAGATCAGAGTTTGGCCAAGGAACTGCAAAATGTTTTGGGGGATCCCTGGGCATGGAAGATCTTCTATAAATAAAAAAAATATTTTTACTTCTGCTTCTATTGAACCAACTGATTAAGGATGAAATTCAGCCCTGTGCAGATGAGACACTACACTTATCTGCTGCTTGCTTGCTCGCTCAATGGGCGTAAAACTCAGATTGCACTCACTCAAGACTCAAGCAAACTCTCATCAGGCGTAGGTAAAATTTAGGTGCTGTACGAGCTTCGTGCCGGTCCTCTGCAGAGGTTGAATTTCACTGTGAGACTGTAACTTCAAGTAGTTAGTATTAGGGCTGTGTGATTGGTCACCTATGTCACATGGCATTGTTCCTGCTCCCTGACTGGATGACTCCCGGCCCCCAAAAGAGCTTTCAAGTTGGTCACATGAACAGTCCCATCGGGGTCACTATCCATCGGCACACACACTGGCGAAATGTTTTCGTAAAGAAAATTCTGTATATGCAAATAGTGGGAGAAAGCTTTAATTTGGATCAAGCCTCTGGAGGACATGGCATCCGCTTGGGAGGCATCCGCAGGGTATCCTGAGCAAGTCACCTCACCTCTCTGTGCCTCAGTTTCCCCCTTGTCTATTTAGCTGTTAAGCAGGGCTGTCAAGTGATTAAAAAAATTAATCGCGATTAATCATGCGATTAAAAAAATTAATCGTGCGATTAATCGCATTTTTAAACAATAATAGAATACCATTCATTTCAATATTTTTGGATGGTTTCTACATTTTCAAATATATTGATTTCAATTAAAACACAGAATACAAAGTGTGCAGTGCTCAGGGCCGGCCTAACTTGTTTGCCGCCCCAAGCAAAAAAAAAGGGCGCCGCCACGCTGAAACACACACACCCCCGAGCGCCGCCCCGCCGAAACACCCCCGCCCCGAGTGCCGCCCCGCCGAAACACCCCCCCCGAACGCCGCGCCGCCAAAACACCCCCCCGAGCGCCGCGCCGTGCCGCTGAAACACACCCCCCAGGACCGCGCCCCACTGCCAAAAGACCCGCGCCGCCGAAACACCCCCCCAGCACCGCACCAGCGAAACCCCCCCCCCCCCCCGAGCGCCACGCCACGCCGCCAAAACAAAAACAACACTCCCCCCCGAGCGCTGCCCGGCCGAAACAAAAACAAACAACCAAAAAACTTCGAGCGCCGCCCCGCCAAACCAAACCAAAAACGAAAACCCGAGCGCCCCCCGCCACCCCAAGATTGGCCGCCCCTTACAAGGTGCCGCCCCAAGCACATGCTTGGTCGGCTGGTGCCTGGAGCCGGCCCTGGCAGTGCTCACTTAATATTTATTTTGGATTACAAGTATTTGCACTGTAAAAAAACAAAAGAAATAATATTTTGCAATTCACCTAATACAAGTACCGTAGTGCAATCGCTTTACTGTGAAAGTTGAATTTACAAATGCAGAATTATGTACAAAATAAACTGCATTCAAAAATAAAACAATGTAAAATTTTAGAGCCTGCAAGTCCACTCAGTCCTACTTCTTGTTCAGCCAATCGCTCCAACAAACAAGTTTGTTTACATTTTCAGGCGCTAATGCTGCCCACTTCTTGCTTACAATGTCACCTGACAGTGAGAACACACGTTTGCATGGCACTGTCGTAGCCGGCGTCGCAAGATATTTACGTGCCAGATGCGCTGAAGATTCATATGTCCCTTCATGCTTCAACCACCATTCCAGGGCACATGCATCCATGTTGATGACGGGTTCTACTTGATAACAATCCAAAGCAGTGCGGACCGACGCATGTTCATTTTCATTATCTGAGTCAGATGCCACCAGCAGAAGGTTGATTTTCCTTTTTGGTGGTTCGGGTTCTGAAATTTCCGCATTGGAGTGTTGCTCTTTTAAGACTTCTGAAAGCATGCTCCACACCCCGTCCCTCTCAGGTTTTGGAAGGTACTTGAGATTCTTACATCTTGGGTCAAGTGCTGTAGCTATCTTTAGAAATCTCACATTGGTACCTTCTTTGCATTTTGTCAAATCTGCAGTGAAAGTGTTCTTAAAATGAACCACATGTGCTGGGTCATCTTCTGAGACTGCTATAACATGAAATATATGGCAGAAAGCAGGTAAAACAGGGCAGGGAGCATACAATTCTCCCCCAAGGAGTTCAGTCACAAATTTAATTAATGCTTTTTTTTTTTAATGAGCGTCATCAGCATGGACGCATGTCCTTTGGAATGGTGGCCGAAGCACAAAGGGGAAAACGAATGTTTAGCATATCTGGCACATAAATACCTTGCAATGCCGGCTACAAAAGTAGGAGCATTGCCAGCAGATCGAGGGAAATGATTATTCCCCTCTATTCGGCACTGATGAGGCCACATCTGGAGTATTGTGTCCAGTTTTGAGCCCCCCACTACAGAAGGGATGTGAACAAATTGGAGAGAGACCAGCGGAGGGCAGCGAAAATGATTCAGGGGCTGGGGCATATGATTTACGAGGAGAGGCTGTGGAAACTGGGATTATTTAGTCTGCAGAAGAGAAGAGTGAGGGAGGATTTGATAGCAGCCTTCAACTACCTGAAGGGGGATTCCAAAGAGGATGGAGCTCGGCTGTTCTCAGTGGTGGCAGATGACAGGACAAGGAGTAATGGTCTCAAGTTGCAGTGGGGGAGGTCTAGGTTGGATATTAGGAAAAACTCTTTCACTAGGAGGGTGGTGAAGCACTGGAATGGGTTACCTAGTGAGGTGGTGGTATCTCCATCCATAGAGGTTTTTAAGGTCAGGCTCGACAAAGCCCTGACTGGGATGATTTAGTTGGTGTTGGTCCTGCTTTGAGCAGGGGGTTGGACTAGATGACCTCCTGAGGTCTCTTCCAACCCTAATCTTCTATGATTCTAAGAAGAGGGCAGCATTATCTCCTGTACATGTAAACAAATGTGTTTGTTTTAGCGATTGGCTGAACAAGAAGGAGGACTGGGTGGACTTGTAGGCTCTGAAGTTTTACATTGTTTTGGTTTTGTACATTTTGTTATTTCAATTACAAAACAGAATACAATATATATGGCAATGTAGAAAAACATTCAAAATATTTAATAAATTTCAATTGGTATTCTATTGTTTAACAGTGCAATGAAAACTGCGATTAATCACGCTTCATTTTTTTAATCGCGATTAATTTTTTGGAGTTAATCGTGTGAGTTAACTGCGATTAATTGACAGCCCTACTGTTAAGCCTTGGTGGGAAGTAGATAGAAGAGGATGTGAATAATGCTGATGCCAATTTGTCTCACATTCAAATAAATGCACCCGACTACTTGCCCACAGCCTTCCCCCAGCTGAATGGGCAACGCGTTCTGCCAGTCCTGCTTTGTCTCATTCGGCCCAGCTGAGCAGATCAGTCCAACAGCAGGTGCTGTCGCACGACTCTTCACTCCAGGAAAACAGGAACAAGGAACTGCCGGACTGAGTCAGACGCCAGGTCCATCCACTCCCAGCGTCCTGTCTCTGACACTGGCCAGCACCAGCTACATGCTTCGGAGGACGGAGGAAGAACCCCAAAGTGGGAAAATCTGCCCCCCTCCCGCACATTAGGTCTCCTCCTGCTCCTGACAGCCTCATGAAGAGTGAGTGGACAGTGACGGGCGTTTGTGGGAAAACTCTTTGGAAAATGCACATGACAGAGTCCCAGGTTCTCAGCCACCGCTCCCCCCTGCCCTCCCTTCTCCAGCTGCTGTGTGGGGTGTAAGGTTAGCATGGTCATTTCTTCCCCACCTGCCCTCAGATTAGCCCAGGGAAGGGGGCAGGTCGGGGCCTGAGGGGGCCTGCCTTGAGCACACTGAGCTCTGCAGTCCTTGGCCAGCACAGTGCTCCCAAAGGACCTGCTAAATCCAGGGTAACTCAGCCCAGCCCTGGCACGTCTTCACTGCAGCGTTAGGCGATCGGCACCTGGGTGGGAGCAGCCATGCTGCAAATCCCTGCCTGAGCTATTGCGTCCTCACTGGTGCTGAGCCGCCCCATTGTTCTTTCCCAGTGAATTGGGGGGTGGGGGTCTTGTCAGTCCTTGTGGGTGCACGGGGGGGATTGTGGGAAGGCGCAGGTGGACTCTCCGCACTCAAGGGGTTTAGCCTTTGTCCGCACTGCCCAGTGGCAGAGGCGGATTTACCATGAAACAAACAGTGTGGTGGCACAGGGCCCCCAAAATGCAGGATAAATCTCAACTGATAACTTGCCCCCGAGTCCCGGCCGGCTGCTGCCACATCTCTGCGTGCCTCTGGCAGGGGGGAGGCACGCTGCCCTCCTCCCCCCACGGGGCGCGCAGAGACGTGCCAGCAGCAGTGCTAAGGCGGCTCCCTGCCCCCCACCCTTTGTGCCATGCCCAGAAGCGACCGGCATGTTCCTGCAGCCCCTGGGGGGGCGGAGGTGTCTCCACCAGTTGCCTCCGCCCCAAGCGCCAACTCCATGGAACTGCAGCCAATGGGAGCTGCAGGGGCGGCGCCTGTGGGCAGCAGCTCGCAGAGACCCCCTGCCCCCCCCCACCTAGGAGCCACTGCCAGAGGGGGTGTGCCAGTTGCTTTAGGAGCCGCACTGCCCAAGGTAAGCACTGCCCCCTGACCCCTCCCACATCCCAACCCCCCACCCCAGCCCAGAGCCCGCACCCCACACTCTCTCCCACACCCCAGCCCAGAGCCCGCACCCCACACCCAAACTCCCTCCCAGAGCCCGACCGCTCACCCCGCTCACACCCAAACTCCCTCCCAGAGCCCGACCCCTCACCCCGCTCACACCCAAACTCCCTCCCAGAGCCCGACCCCTCACCCCGCTCACACCCAAACTCCCTCCCAGAGCCCGACCTCTCACCCCTCCTGCACCCAAACGCCCTCCCAGAGCCCGACCCCTCACCCCGCTCACACCCAAACTCCCTCCCAGAGCCCGACC